>VZRV01006038.1:296998-311664 GCA_013398115.1 Falcunculus frontatus
CGGGCGCTGTGCGCGGAGCTGGCGCGCGGGGGCAGCGGGCGCGTGTGGCAGGCGCCCCCCGGTGGGCGGGAGCGGCGTCGCCGGGCCTGGACTGCGGGCCCGCTCCCCGTGTCCTGGGATGTGTCCTGGGATGCAACCCAAACTGTGTCCCGGAATGTGTCCCGGGCCGCGTCCCGGTGCGGGCCCGGGATGGGCAGGGGCGAAGTCCCCGCTTCCCGCGGCTCTCCGGAGCAGTCGGAAATGGTCGCTCACCGTGGTATTTTATCCCTCACCATCACGGGTTGTAGGGAAACAAAACACTGTGGGCACTTGGAGCGAGGGCACTTCTGGGCAAAATCAAGTCCCGCTTTAGCTCTAAATGAGCTTTGGATTTGTTTTCTGCCCCTGAGCTGGCTCTGCCCCCGGCCGTGCCCCTCCCTGTGCTAATCACCCATTTACGATCTCTCGGTATCTCCCGGCAGTACGGTGGTGCTTAAGTGGAGGCTCATGAGAGAGTTCGATGGCAGCGGTGCCCAGACACGTTTATGCTCTATTGCATTTACCTTTAAGTGCGCAATGTGTTACCAAAGGCACGTGGGGCCACTGGCACGGGACAGATCTGTCACCACAGCCCAACACAAGGCTGTTCTGGGCACTTTGGACGAGTGCCGCTGGCTCTGGCTTCAGCAGCCCGCCTCTGTGTGCTCAGGTACTTGATACCTGTTTCTGTTCCACAGAGCTGAGCAGAAAGGGAAAAAGGAGATCCCTTTTTCTGGAGAGATTCCACAGCAGTCTGCAGGCCAGAAAGCGCTTTTCCAGCCTTCCCAAAGCCCTTTCTGGGGCAGGAAGGATGTGACCTCTGCCCAGACAGCAGTGCCTCGGAGCTGAGTATGAACTGGTAAAGTCCAGCCTGGGGAGACATCAGCCTTTGTACTCCCATGGGTCCCTCCTGGCCATAAACTACACGTGGTGCAGGCAGTGCCGCACACGGCCGGGCAGGGGCTTTGCCAGCACCACGGCCAAACTGCTCCTGTTTGCCTGGCCGAGGCAAACCCTCGGATGGTCGGGTGCACAGGAGCACCCGGCACCAGGCTCATTGCACAGCTCTTATGCCAAGATAGATTCGGTTTTATTCCTCTTTGTTCTGAGCTCAGCAGATCATTCCCAACTCTGGATGTAGCTTTCCCCCCCTTCTTTTCACTCACCTACTTGGTTGCCTTAACAGAAGCATCTCCACCACCTCCTATCCACTGGATACCACGGAAACGCAGGATTTCAGCAGTCCTTTCATTCAGTTCCATAAACACATCTCAGTTCTTTGCCTCCCATATCTTTCTGTGCTGACACCAAGAGTTGGAAACCATCAGGAACCTGGCATGTTTCTATTCAAGAATGTTTCTATTTCTGAAGTGCTGAATGAAAAAGAAACAGTGGGGTGTCATTCAACAGCTGTAAGTGGACTGTAATCCCAGCACTGTAAAGGTGGTGATACATGGAAATCTCAGAGTCCAGATCTTTTCTGCAGCACATGTTCACGTCCCTCTGGAATCACATCCATGGCTTTTTCCTTCCACCTCACAGCACCTGGGCTGCTGGTGGTGTACAGTCAGCCAGCATTCCCACCAACAGGTGCTCCCCAGGGAAAAATACACCTGTACAGGAGCAGAATGAAAGGATCTCTGAGGCCAGAGCAGAAAACCAGTGCCACTAACAATTCAATTGGATTGCAAAGCTTTAGTATCAAATCCAGGCCGAAGACTACTTGTTTGTTTGCCTGTGCGTGTTACATGCATAATTCCTCTTTGGAATTGTGTTTACAATAATAGATGGCCCTGGAGAGATGTAATTCATGTGATAATGCTGACATCAGAAACCTCCAGGTGCAGCTTGGATGATTTATAACTGGCCTCTTTATAGAACCAAGCCCCATGAATTATTTACAATTTTCAGAGGAAAATAGATTTAGTATGTCTTATGGCTGGCAATTGTCCATGGGAGCTGACGCTCCATCCACCTGTGCAGGACGGGAAGCCGTGGGAGTGGGAGGATGCAGCACCCCCTGCGAGTGGTGCCTTGAGGAGGAGCAGCTGCCCCGCGCACAGCACGGGGCTGGATGGCACCCGGGCATGGGGGCATAAGGACAAGATGAACTAAGGCTTGCTGGGCCAGATCTCCAGTGACTGCTTCACCACTTCCCCAGAAATTCCAGGCACCCCCGAGACAAAAATGTTACCTGAATATTGCTGCGTGTTTCACAAGGAATCTTCAGAAACTGCCAATAAAACACCTAGTGAAACTCTGAAATCTCAGCTGTCCCCACTCCTTGCAGCCGTTCCACACTGCCAAAGCTCAGCCATTTCCAGTATTTGTGGCTGTTCTTTGTTTCCCTGCTGGACTTAACTGTACCAGCTGTTACCCAAATATTGGGAGATGCTACTTAGAAGGTCACTGTAACATGCCAATAGAGAGACTTTACACCGTAAATCCCTCGTACTTTTAATCATATACTGACAGCAGACACCAAGAAAATCAAAATAAACCGTGATCTTCCCAAATACAGATGGTTTGGATTTTAGAGAATTGGCTTGAACAGATTAATAGAGCCCTGGCCTAAGCAGAAAATGCTCTTTAGGAAATGAGCTGGATGCCTCCAGCTCACCAAACAGCATTATGAGAGCAAACTGCTGCCAGAGGCTGCCCAGAATGACTTGCTTTTTGCTGTTCAATTTATTATTTATTTATTCTCAACAGCTCTGGTGAAATACAAAATGAGAGTGCAGAGGTCCCCAGCCACTCAGGAGGTGAAAATCACCCAGACAAGGCTCCCTTTGGTTTGATGTGGCACCAGCTGCACATGGAATTTGTAATTCCTGTGTCTTTTAAATGGTTATTGTACTTCAGTGACTGCCAAGGGGTATTTAAAATGTTCTGTTCATGCTGTATTACTCATTCCAGTGAACTTAACAAATCATAAAAGTAGTAGTGGCAAGGTACAGGTTTTATCTGATTGGCTCTTCCATCGTGGTTTAAAACAGAATTCCATGATTTCTGCAGAGGAGGAAATAAAATCTGCATCACACTGAGCCAAAAGGAGGCTGTGTACAGACACACCTCAGCATCGTTCAATATTTAATGGTGTTACTTAACAATCTTTTGCTGAAAAAAGGCTTTTCTCGCTGGTGATGATTTTTCTCCTTCCTTCTGGAAAAATTTCATAAGAAATGTTAATATTTTATCAGGTTGCTGTAGGACTAACATAATTGCCTCTGTGTTCTCAATGTATACCTTCCTTAAAGCATTATTGAAATGGCTGGGGGCTGAGCATGGTTCAGAACACAGAAAACTAGCAAAAGATTAACTATTTAAAAACATGTCAGTATTTTGTAATGTATTATTGAGAATGTCATAGAAAACTCATCAAAACTATAAGCCAAGTTGAATCAAGCTCCCCCAAAACATAAATTGTTAATTGTTGCTCAGTTCCCAGTGACAATATAACACTGCAGGCATGAGCAAGAAAAGAAAGATCAGCCCTGGAGAAGTAGAGAGAAGTCCTGTGTTTCTGTCAGTAATCGGTAGTTTACAGGAAAGGAAAAACCCAACATTTTGGGGCTATTTGAAGAGTAATAACAGGTGCCACAATGCTTCGGAAAGGAGCTGCTAATTGTTCTAAAAGGCCTTTGATATAGTCAGTGGCCCGTTTTCCAGGCAGTTCCTTCCACCTCACCATCTCCCACACCATGGGAATGTTCTGGGTACTGTGGGAGTGGAGGGGCCAGGTCCCCAGGCAGCAGTGCCACTGGCAGAGGCCAGCTGGGCAGTGCCGTCACAGGGCAGGCGCTTTCCTTCAAAGTCAGTACTTAACCTGAGGATGTTTTACCTTGCTTAGCCCATGAGCAATCCAAATACCATGAGATTCGTTCTGCAGACTGTTTCTTTCACTTGGATTTCACATTCTGTCTGTGTTAATACACCTTGGGTTTGTTGGGATGCGTGTGGTACTGTGAATCACAGGCAGACATCCCTGGGGAGGACAGCAAAAGAAAGAGGAAAAATGAAACCTGAAGCCTTTATGGAAGTAAAGTTGCTCAGATTTACACAGTGTCAGGGTCACTCAGCAGTGTGTGAGTCCCACCTGCATGTGACACTCACCTGTGTGGGCGGGTGGCAGGGAGGGAGAGCATCCAACAGACCTGGAGTTGAGAGCTGGGGATAGAGTGAGACACAGGAGCTTTCCACAGCTTCCATGGGAATACAGGTGTTCAGGTGAGTCACATGGGCCTGAGTCAGGCCCAGAGCCTCTAATCTCTGGGGCATCTCCCAAGCAATGCTGTCCCTCCTGTTCCACCACACCACAGGCCACTGCAGGGACAGGAGCTCTCCCTAGTGCTTCCTGGGCTGCTCACCCCTTAAGGGAGGAAAAAGCCCCAGACCCAAAAGACTGGTGTAATTAACATTCAGACATATCTTGCTTGGTCTCTTGTCTCTGGAACTGGCCAGAGTGCAAAATTACCTCCTTCTGTTGGCCTCTCTATGATTCTATGTAGTTTGATTTCTCCTGGTTCTTACATTATGGTGCATAGGGAATAAGTATCAGCTGTCCATCTTCTCCAGAGATTTGTGCTTTTACAGGCCCGTAACCCCCTCCTTCAGTCCCTCTCCTGCTGTGAATCTATAGCACACCCAGTCCCTCCAAGCTCCCCAGCTTTCCTTAACCTGTGGGACCTTTCAAACAATCCATTTCAGTTCTAAGCAGTGCCTTTGCAATCCTCATCCTCTCTTCCTCCCCTCCCAGCCTGTTACAGAGTGGCTCTTTGGGGTAAGAGCCCTGACAAACACAACCCTGAGACAAGACCTGCACCTTTTTGGCTGCAGATTTGGTACTTGCAGTATTGGGCTACCCCACCAAATATGGCTTTTCTTAGCTCATGTCCTGCTAAAGCTGGTGTGCCACCTCAAGAGCTGTCACCACACCACCCCAACACATGGCCATGGTGGGATGCTCTTTATGAGCTTGAAATATTTTTACTGAGGGCACAATTCCTCGTCCAGGATCCTGCAAGGGTATTTTTGGCTGGCATAGCCCCAGTGAAAATCCTGCGCCAATGCTTTCTGAAAGGAAGGGGGAAGGAAGGGAGAGGTCAGCTCGAGCTCTGGAGCCCTGCCCCTGGGAAGAGGGACACGGGAATTCGGGTCTCATGGAAGTTTCCAGATTGTTGCCTGTATTGCTCATTCTCTGCAGGATTATCAATAGGGAATTTGGACTAAAATCCCTCTCTGCTGACCTTTAAGGAGACATTGCCATGTTCGAGTGGGGGAGCTCTGGGAAGGAGCCCAACTTTTGTAAATCCTCTATCATTCCTGCCCCAAACAGTAATCAGCACACCCACCCCACCCGTCCCATTGGAATTCCAAATCATGCATGCATATCTCGTTTCAGGGTGGAGATTTCTCCTGCACTTTGGGTTTCGTAACCCCAGTGCTTGGGTTGCAGCTGACAATAATTTCTCCTGTGTCTGCAGGGCACGGAATGACTTCTCCCATTCCAAATGCCAAGTGCAGCACAGTAGCTTTGTGGAGGTTTATCCAGGTTAGGACAAGTCCTCCTCCTCCTCCTCCTGGCAGATTTTGGATGCACGAGGACAGATTTTCTCACACAGGCTGCTGCAAAAGGAATAATTATCCTCAGCCTATCACACTTGCTAACATTTCCCCCTTTACTGTCATTACTTTTCATCTCCAAGTGGGATTATGGGATTAACTGGTCCGTGTGCACAGGGACTCTGCAGAACAGCAGGGAGGAGGGATAAAAGTCCCACAAAAAAGTCACATTGGAGATGAGCTGTAAGGTCCCTTCCAACCCAAACCATTCCATGATTCCATGATTCTAGGAGTGAATCAGGAAGGAGAGGGACTTTAGAACTACTCCAACATGAAAGCCAAGTGCAGTCAGTCAGGTACTGTTAATTGAGATCCTAGTGACATAACTCAGGAGATTTAGATACATTTTACTATCCTGTTGGGTTTTTTTTAAAATCAAAATCAATTCACCTGTCTTTTCCAATCACTGACATTCTTGATTTGAAGAGCTTTTTGAGCCCCTTGCTCCCAGGCAATTGGTAAATGGCTCATGCCAAGTGACGGGCGGTTCTTGAACACGGTGCTCAGGAAGGTGGTGCCTGTAGCAGCACCCAGGTGTTGGGTAACTGCAGCTGTCATTTACAAGTGCCAGTAACTGTATTGTTCACTCCTGAAGCTTTGCTCTCACTCACAGTGAGCTCCACTAGTTCTGTGAAAAGTCCAGGTTAGGTCACACAAATATTTAGGGACTCATGTATATCTTGATTTGTCTGACGGGATTTCTTACAGCTCTGGTGTACTCTGATCTGATTTTTCATCCTCTGTTGTAGCACTTACAGATTCAGAAATTAGAAATATTACAGCCATTTCCATCCACTCCCATCTACTAAGGAGCATAGAATATAGTGGTACTTCTGAGAGAAATTTAGAGATTGATGGGGAAAATCACGGGGGTCAAAGCTAGGAAAGCTAATTTGATGATCCAACCCTCCTTGCAGTGATGCCAGTTTCTGTTAATAATTGAGATACATTATTAGGGCTATCCCTACTTTTAATGTCATCTTTCTAAAGGAGAATTCATTCACTTACCTCAAATCCAGACAACATCAGGATTTTAATTCTTGTAGAATTGAAGGCAGGTCAAACTCACAGTCCCACCTGACCATGTCTGAAAGAGAAACAGGGGTGATCCTCAAGATATGACCTTTAGACCCTTTAAAGTGTGACAAACGTACATTGAATAACAGACAAACTACTTCAGTGAGGTTTGGCAAGAAATCTCAGCCCCCCATCTTTGTTCCTGTCCAAAAGAGAGATTTTGGCTCTCCCTCTCTCAAAAGCAGCAATGAGCTTTACCATTTCTGTGCCTTCATTTCAGTTGTGTGAATTCAGACAATACTGACAGGTGTTCCTGAAAGGAGATGTAAGAAGCTTTCAATCATTTCCATATAGGGATATAAAGATTTGGGAGAAAAGTGACTTTTTGTGGTTTCCTTCAGGTGATGCCAGGTTATCTTTTAGGAAATACCTGCTCTTGAATAAAACATGCTCACTTAGAAGGAGTATAATAATAACCTGGAGACCCTGGAAGATCCTTGGGCACAGAAAGCAACAGCATCCCTCTGAAAGGGGGGGAAGATTCAGCTCCAGCCCCACGAAGTGCTTGCCAGGATGTGGCACCCATCCCACCAGCTCACACTGAGGCATTTGGATATTCCTGTTCAATGAGCTGTTTGGTTCCATTTGGGTTTGTATTGTTTTTAAAAGTTTCTGTGCATTCAACCAAAGCGAACTGTCACAGCACAAGCTATTGACTGAACTTCCCCAAGAGCCTTAGCCCACAGGAATACTGCAGCAGTGGATACTGCAGCAATAAAATCGCAGAATGTTAATGTGTAAGTGTTTCACTGAGTGTGACTGCTGTAGGGAAATGAATCAGTTGTCTGTGCTTAGTGGAATTATCTTTATAAACAGTTCACTTGCAGGCTGAGGGGACTGTAGGGCATACCATGAAAGCAGCCATGTGCAAAACAGCCGGAATATTTTCCCTCTATTCTCTTATGCTCTTTGTTTAACTTCAACTCAAGCTGCCCAGCATTTCCCCAGAGCCTGGGGATGGTTTGGGAAATGCAGGCTCTCTCTCTAAAACACAGATTCAGAACAGTCTAATAATTAATTACTTAAGATTAACAGTACAAGAGAGTTCTGGTGTAGGATAGGGAATACCAGTTAAGAAAATCCATATTCCAAAATACTCCTGGAAGTACTCAGTGTCAGTCTGTTGAGGAGCCCAGCAAGGCAATTCCCCCTTGGCTGTAAGGCCCACATGGCACCCTTGGCCCAGCGTCCCCTGGCTGGACAGGCTGAGCACCACAGGGAAGAAGAAGAGGGAACAAACAAAACAGAGCAGAGGGAAACAAGAGGGATTAGTTAGAGGAGAACTAGGAGGAGAGTAGTGAGCAAAAGGGTGAGTAGGAGGAAAATCAATGTGAGCTGTAGGCGGGTAAGAGGTACATAAAGCCACGAAGATGGTACCAGATTAGAGTCGTGAGTCAAACACTGAAGCATAAAACAAGTCTACAAAGGGTATCCCAGATTGTTCTAATTTACACAAAAGCTTAGGGAAATAACCCCTCTGCCAGAGATCTGTTACACAAACCCAATATTCACCATGTGCAATAAGTAATGCTCAAAGGTGAGTCACGGGGCTGATGCACATATGTGAGGTCAAGTGGTGGCACAGGTTCCAAACGTGCCCAAAATACAAGAAAGGAATAGAATGGGATTAAGAATTGTGCAAAAACGTAAAAACAGATGACTTTGAAAGGTCTTACCCTGAAAAAGGAGGACTTTGTATGGTTTATACTTACTGAGCCAACTTAGGCTCTGAAGAGGAATCAGTTCAATCCACCTAGCCTCTGAATTACACTCATGGACATTTTTTCTCAATCAGCCACACAGGGGGTAGAGACACTCACCTGGGCAAATCAAAAATGGCCAGTGCCAGGTTATATGAAACCTGTGATGTTTTCTCTTGCCTTAAAACCTTATCTGCCTTACTATTTATTTCTGTAAGATTACACTTCTTTATAGCACCCTCTAAACTTCTTGGTGCCATGGATGAAATTCAGTCCTGAACTGGCTGAATATCATGTGGAGACTGTTCTTCTGGTGCTTCCATATTCATCTCCATCTGGTATGCTGGGAAGAAGAGCCAGAAGGATGCACTGAGTGACACCTCCTCTTGCCAGAAGACCCTCCAGGTAGCAGCTCATGCCAATGGCAGAACATGCTCTCCAGGGAGGGGATCACATACCTCATGTACTCAAACCACCCTCAAAAGAGCAAACTCCTTCTCTAACACAGAAAGATCCAGAGAGAAATCTTCATCAGCAAGGAAGACGTACAGATCTGTCAGAAACACCATCTGAGGTTGCCTGCGGTTCAGCAGGTTGGCATTTCTGTACCAGACAAATATATTTTGCTTGTCTGTTCATAAATTCTGAACACAGTCATTTCTGCTGACGCTCACGAGGATGGCAGCACATGGCAGAGGGAAGCTGGGGACAGCACAGCTCCATCCACCCAAGTCAGGCTACTCGGAGCTTCTCTGGCAACACAACAATTTGCAGGAATTCTGAGAGCAAGAATAGGAAATAGTAATCAACCAAAACCTAAATGTGTTGTTTATCCGAGGGTACAGGTTAAACATTGCAGGGAACCTGATTCCCAACCTTCCCAAACAAGAGTCAGGAACAGTTCTCCAGAGACGTGTTAAATTATTCTAGAGTAAGGCTGATAGCATGGCATCTGTGTGAGCCTGTGCAGCTACTTTTCTTGCTGAGTGGGAGGAGGATTAGTAGAGAGAGAAAAGAGACATCAGTGAAGGTATTCTGTGTTGTCAAAAGCTCCAGCACGTGTAACTCTGTGGGTGGCTGCACATCCTTATGGATGGAATCCCCAAGGATCGCGGCGGGGCCCTGCCTCGTTTCTCATCGGCCAGAGCTGGATGCATCCTCCTGTGGGCATACACCTATAACAGGAATATATTATGGATTTGTTTTGGTCCAAATAGCAGCACTTTCGAAGAAGCTGCGCAAATTTAATGCAGATGTGCCTACATCAAGATTGCTGACATTTTTATAGACCAACACACACAAAGCATAAAATCACATTTACCAGCAATCCAGTGCTTAGGTATTTTCACTGTGCTTACTTTGGGAGTTTAATCAAAGGAATGCTATCACCATCTAACATCATTAATCAGCCATTTTAAGCAGTAATGGGGGCTTAAAGTAGGATGAGTGAGTGAATTTCTAGTTAGCTCACACTTCTCTGCATATTAATTTTAAGTCTTGAATAGAATCATAAAATAGCCTGAGTTGGAAGGGACCCACAGGGATCAGCAAAGTCCAACTCCCAGCTGGCCAGTACAACCTCTCCCTGCCCTCATTCTGTTTCAAATCAATCTTTGCCACAGCTCTACATGAGCTTTGCTCAGTGATTCCTTTTCTGGAATACTTTCCCCTTAGTTTCAGGCTTCAAGCCACATCTATAGGGAACGGCATTTTAACTTCCATAAGGTACCTTCCTTGGTACACAGAAGAGGACAAAGACCAAAAGAATTTCTTTTTCCTGTGTATATGGAGCCTGCAAAAGAACCATGGAAGCTATAAGCCAGGAAAAGAAGGGTGCTGTGACAAGTTATATATATACATGTGGCCACTTCATTGTAATGCCTCTATAATATATATATATATATACACATATACACACACACACATTCATACATGTATATATATATATACAGCCATGGCTGTTGGTACGGGCCCACTCATGAACATGTTACATAAAATGACATTGCGAAGTGGCTAAAAGCAGCAACTTCCCTCAAAACCAAACAAACAGACTCACATGTCTCTGGGGAAACAGAGGGATGCTGCTACATGATGGATAAACCCTGTGGATCCTGGGGCAGCTGCCTTCCCAGTGCCAGCAGAACTGTGTGGTCCCATGGCAGGACCTGGCTGCTCACAAGTGGCTCCTTACCTGCTCCCATGTGCAGGGAGCCATTGCTGGAAATCTGTGCACAGAGCTGGGTGTCCTCCTTGCAAACTACTCCTGCAATAGAGAAAAAAACCAATCCACATAACCTATTGTTCCTGTTATGTCTCAAACCTCTGCTTCCCTGCCCAGACAGGCCGCCTATGTGGCGAGAGAGCAATTGTAGGACAGAATAATCCATTAGGAGCATCTGAATGCATACCCTGCAGCCACAATTTGTCCTTGGTGTTCTTACTTTCTTCTCCTTAATCGTATTCCCTGCCTGCTGGAGTGTGAGCAGCATTCAGTCACTGGAATCACTTTAGTAGGACACATCACTTGGAATTGCTTCGGAGATGATTTAATCTTTGTACAATGCTTTGAATTTGTAATATTATTGCTATGATACCTCGCTCTCTCCTGGAGGATTCCCCTACGACTGTGAATTTTCATGGAATTACAGCTAGAACTGCCTGGCAGACTGGTTTCTCCCATCTTTTTTTGCAGGCCAGCCAGTCAGGAGATCAGCAATGTGCACTATCTGGGATAACATCCCAAAGTAAACACCCGCACAAAGGGCTCTGAGTAATGTTGTAGTAATTCCTGATCAGAGAAGTGCCTCCAGGGAAACACGAAATGGATTCCTTCCTTAAACCACATGAAATAATAGAAGGGGTTTTTTGCTGTTTTAGTCAAGCACACGTACATCCCCTTCCCTCAGAAAGTATGAAAGCAGCAAATTACCCCAAATGGGCCTGGTTTTGTGCAGACAACAATGCAAGTCATAAAATCAATAATATCCCAAAACAATTGCCCAGAGCTGAACAATGGGATACACTGGGTGAAAGCTAAGTGGGAATAATGCTCCCTTAAGGAAAGACTCATCACAAATCACAGAAGACAGAATGCAGCAACGAAGAGTGACAGCCAGAAAAGCCTGAATTTTGATTTGTGGCAACACAGACTCATAGGGAGGGGAAAAAAAAAAAAAGGAAAGAAACCTTCTACTGTAAAAAAACCCCAAACAAAACCCCAAGCAAAAAAACCACCACTTCAACAAAAAACAAACAAAAACCCCCAAAAAACCCAAACGAGCAGAAAAAACCCAAACAGAAAAAGAAGACTTTCTAAGCATACTCTGACGGGAACACTTCCATGTTCAAAGGGTCCAGAGACCAATCTGTGAGCAAAACTCACCTTCCCACTGAAATTCCAAGTGGGAACTTGAGAAGGAATGAAGTGCTTGAACACAGGACTAAATCAGTTCAGCTCTTCTGGGGAAAGGAAATTCAGAAAGGAAATACAGTGGAAACAGTCACAGAACTCAGGTGAGTGATTTTTAGTTCCTCAGTCTTATCCTTCATTTCCAAATATCCCTGCAAGACCATGTGTATATTCTACTACTCTGTATCACCGAACCCGGCAGCACTTGTCATTTCCCAGATCCCAGTAACTCCATTCCCTCCTGCTTCCTAAACTAATTCTGAGTGACAGCATGTAGATCTAATACTTTAAAAGCATTATTTTAAAGCCAAATATGCTCCGTCAGGAACCGCAGCAAGCCTGGAAGCAGCAGGTCAGTCCATGCTGCTCCGCAGAGCTCTCGCTGGGAATTCAGCGGTGTGGTTCCCCATCTGTTGGCAGGAGCAAGGAGTGACACCGGAGCTCCTCAGGAAAACAGATTCGGATTCAGATGGAGTCAAGGGCCTCGTTCTGTGTTCCTTAGAAACGGCAAGCCCTGATTTCACAACCTGGGGAAAAGAGCTGCTCTCCACGTGGGAAATGTCCCTGCTATGCTCGGTGGAGAGGTTTTACAGAAACATGGACTTGTATAAAATCCATGAGTATAGATTTGATGGATCACAGCCAGGAAGGGGAACGCACAGGAAACAACACTTTGAACAGCTGGAGTAGGAAAAACCTCCACGCCTCCATGTCCTTGCCGTGAAATTTGCATTAGGATTTCTGTATGTCTGCAAGGGTCCCTCATCCAGGGAATAACGAGGCACGCTCCAAGTGCGGTTTAGCAGCCACTGCTCCGTCACTGAGGAATTCTCTGCTGAGCTGCACTGACCCCAACTATGGTAATTAACGATTCAGTTGGAAAGGAGCCTGATTTAAAGCTGAGCTCTCTCCAGCAAGTGCCAAACATGAGGCAGGAAAGTACCTGGGCAGAGAAAAGCTCCCTGGAGAAACCTGTACACAAACACATGAGTCTCCTGCTAATCTGTTTGTAGAAGAACTTCTAAGGTTCTGGCACAACGTGAAACCACTCTTTTTGCTGATTTAGTGAACAATATTCCGTCTGAAATCACATCGCTGTGTGAGGAGGCACGAAGACACAGGTATCCCTCTGCCCTGAGGGTTATCTCAGGAGCTGTGGCTGCTATTGATTTGTTGGTTCCTTCTCTTTTAGATATCGATGTTAGGAAATTGAAACTTCCAAAAGATCTAAGCTCAGCCTTCTTGGCACTGAAACAGGACTTTAGCCTAGGAAGACCTTTAATCTATCAATTTTGTATAAAAGTTGTTAATTTAAATGGGGGAGGAAAAAAGGAAAAAGAGGAAGACAAGGAGCAGTGCGACAGAAAGGAGTGTATTTTTGACTAGGGCATGTTGCTATTTTGGGGTGGAAGGGCCCGAGTGGAAGATGAGACTGAGGAATAAAGGAGACGACGGAGGAGAAAAGTCCCGAAGCAGAATTGGAAATTCGTGCTGGGACTGACCAAGACCAGGGTCTGAGAGGGGCAGTGGTGGATGCTCCTCCTCATGGCCCCAGTGTGTGGAACAGCTGCTGTTTCCCTCAGACATGGACCTGTACTACGTAAGTGTAAAACTAATATTTGGGCTGGACCATTAATCACTGTTAAGGGGCCCTTTTATCTCCAGCAAACTCCTTCCTGACAGTGTGTCCCACAAACCAGGCTTTGCATGCAGCAGCCTTGTGAATACTGAAGTCAAAGCCAAATGTTCAGCCCTGTACAGGAATTAACATCCTGCACAGAACGGGAATTGTCAAAGGCACAAGTAACCTCTGCTGCTTTGTTAAGCCAAAATGTTCCTGATTTTAATTAACTTTGGTTTTATGCTGGTGTGAGGAATTTGAGGCAGGCAGTAAAACAGAGAAGTGCGGAAAGACAGCTCTGGAACTCAGCATCATATTTTTGGTCTAGGAAAACCAAGTCTGTTTCAACAAGACTTTTCTGGCACAGGAAAATTGAGTATTGTTGCTGCTGAAAAAGAAACCAGGTGATCTCTCCAATACCTGCCAGTCCAAAACAAAGATCACTTTCAGGACAGAGCAGCAGCCCATCATCACTTTAAGAGACAGGGAGTATTTTCCTTTTTATATTTAATCAGATCAGTAACCATATCTGCATTTCACTTGCCCTAAATTGCATTATTTGTGAACAAACGTGCATATGGCAGAACAGCGCTACTGTCATCCCTAAATATGACTGCTTCATCTGTTGATTAATTTATCTGTTAACTAATGAGCAGAACCATCACTTAACAATATCAGTCCTGAGCATCCCTCAACTCTCTAGTCCTTCCTCAAAAGGATTTGGGAACCAGGAATCCATTCTGAGCTTTTAAAAGGCCAAAAGGTTAAAATCCCGTAGCCATTGCAAAGCTCTCTGTAATGGTGTGCAGCCCAGTGAATAAGGAGGGATGAAGCAATACTGTCACTTAGAACAACACCAGGAGGGAGGTCCCAGCTATCACCAGAGCTTCGCCGCATCCTTCCCCCGGGCCGGCGCTGCAGCAGGGACCTCCGGAGCACCCTGCACCCGCACCTCGGCACCTCCCGCGGGTGCCAGAACCCCCGGCCCCGCACGGCAGCATCTCCCGCGGGTGCCGACAGCCGCCGGAAGGTCCCGCCGCCCCCGAGCCCGAGCGGGGAGGCGGTGGCTGGAGCGGCCGCGCTGGGCCGGGGCCGGGCACGGGGCCGGCCCGGGCAGCCCCTCCCCTGCTCCCCGCCCGGAGAACCGGGGGAACCCGTCCGGCCGGTCTGGCGTCGGCTCCCAGGCAGCCGGGGCGGGCGCGGGGCCGGCGGGGCTCTG
>VZRV01006038.1:311683-334497 GCA_013398115.1 Falcunculus frontatus
GGGGCAGGGGCTGCCGGAGAGGGGCTGCGGGCTTGGGGCTGCGGGGCCGGTGCCGCCCGCAGCCGCGGGCCGGTGGCGGGGGGGCCGCGGTGCATCCATCAGCACCGGCTTCGTCCAGCGCCACCTCCGCAGGTGCCGCGCTCGGAGCGGGCCGGGGGTCGGGGCAGGGCTGTGTGCCGGCCCGCCCCGCCGCACAGGAGGGGCCGGAGCTGACCCCGGGCGCACCCGGAACGCCTTCCCTCCCTTTCTCTTTCCTTCCCAGAACATCACCTGCTCGGAGCGGGGACCCCGACGCGTTGTTTGGGGGGTTTAAAGCCCGGCGGGACAGCGCGTCCGGCAGCGCCGACCGGAACCCCGCGGGAATCAGCGTTCCCCTCGCTCCCGCCCGGGGGATATGCGGCCGGTGATCGTCGAACTCGGCGCAGAGTGTCTCCAGTCTGGAAGTTTAAGGAAAGCGCAGGAGTTTGCTGGGAGGTAAGGCACAGGGAGCCAGCGCAGCTCGGCTGTCGCCGGTCTCCCCGAGCCCCCCGGGCACTGACTCGCTCTCGTGGCCTTGGGCTGGTTGCCCTGCTCCCGGTTTCCCCCCACCATGTCTATAAATGATGAAAACAGCCTTCAGGGCTGCGGGGTGATTACACATTAGTCAGTGTTTATACAGCCATCAGAGCAACAATAGGTTTCTGCATTAAGGAACGGTAATTCTGCAACAGAAAATATTGGTACAGTTACTTGTGAGGTCAGTGACTTGCTTGGAAAAGAAAAAAAATCGATGTCTTGGTCCTGTTACCTCGTGCCTCCTGCCTATAGCTTGAATCGCATCCCTTCCCTGGAGCCGGGATGGAGGTGTGCTAAATGGAGCAGCTAATGGAGCATTTCACCGCTGGCTCGGCTGTCAGCAGGAGCGGTTTGAAACCGAAGAGGCCAAACTGCACAGGGAGCTGTGGCAGGGAATGGTGCTCCTAATGAGTTGCAGCGCGGGATGTTTGGTCTCCGGGGTGAGGGGTGTCTGAGTGCTTGGCTGTGGAGAACCGGGGCCGCTGGGACTTGGGGTGGCCACCTGGCCTTTGAGCAGTCCCCACCCGTGTGGCTGCTGCTGGAGTCCCTGGATTTAACTCCTTCTAAGTGTCTGTGCTGGCTCAGGCTTGCTCTCAGTTTTCTGTTTGGTTGTGGGTTTTGATTTGTCTTTCTCCTCAAAGCCTGGTTTAGAAGTCGAGTAGTATTTGGCCATTTTGAAGTTTTCCTTGTCAGCTCCTGCACTGGTGTTCGCCTTATGAGTGTGGTTGCTTTCGTGCCTGTCCCAGGCCTGTGTTTGTCTCCGTGTTAACTTGTAGGTATCGTAGAGATTATTTTCGGTAACTTCTAAACTATTCCCACTTAATTCTGCCATATAAGACAGCATGTGAATGTTCTGGACCTTTGCCTTGGAGTTTGGAATGGTGAATTCCAGAAGCCACTTGCACTGAAGCTATTTTAAAATGAGCTGCAATTTATTTCCCTCCTCTGTTGTCGGTGTGGCTGCTGTTTGAGGGCCGAGTAATGACATCGGCCTGAGTGAAACATTGCCTGCTCTTAAACGTGGGAAGGGGGTTGGCTGGTGTTGTTTCAGATCTAGGGTTTTGATGTTCTTCCTCGGCGTGAGCTTTGTCAGGCCTCTGTTAAATGAGATGCTTTGTGCAGCTGTAATTGAATGCAGGACGTTGGCCAGGAGCTTCTGAAACCCAACCCTGGCTCTGTCAGTGACTTACCCCATGGCCTTGGGCAAATCACTTAACCTCTCTGTTTCTGTGCTTGTCGGGGTGAAGGGCACGATTCGCCCTGCTCGGCATGTGCCGAGTTCTGTGACAGCACTGCTTTTTGGCAAGCTTACAGAATCCCTCTGGAACGTGTGCTGGTTTTCCCTGCGTGTTCTGATATAAACTTGAAATATGTTTTTCATTTGACAGTTTGACAGTTGATGGTGATAGGAGAGATGTGCTCTAATGCCTTTATGAACAGGGCATTGGTATTAATGTCTTTGAAATGTCTCTACCAACCTCAAGCCACAGTTTTGTCACAGAGCCCAGACGGTTTGACTCCTGACCCTTAGGGTAGCAGGAGAAACGCGTCCACACAAAGTCTATTGCAGAACCCAGACAGGCTGAACTTCTGAACTTTGGGGTAAGATGACAAGTTCAAGGGGGATGTGTGGTAGGTGGTTTGGGAAGGCTGTGCCTTCGTGGTACCTCAGCCGATGGGGAAAGGAAGAGGGCAACATGCAGCCAGGAGTTTGGGATAAAAGGAGGCTGCACCCTCCAAAACCTCGAGAGAGAAAAACCCCACGGGGGTGTGCCCCAGAGGACTCTCTCCCTTTATTTGAATAAAGTTGCAGGACTCCTCCTTCTCCTTGGTGGACACTGGCTTTTCACTGCGTGATTTTTCCACACAATGGGCAATTTCAGCAAGTTCCTGGGTGCTCTTGTGTACAGAATGCTGTACAATGATGCACAGGGAGATGTAGAACAAAGCATTAAAAGAAAAAGGGGGTGAGGAGAAGCAGTGTAGGGAAAACAGGAAACAAATCAAGGAAAGAACCATCTGCTGAAGTGACTTTGTCCCTGAGAGGAGGGAGAGGAGCAGCATGGAAAGGTCTGGAGAACTAAGAAGAAATCTCTCTTTTTCTTAAGAAATTTTGCAAGGCAAATTAATTTCACGATTTCTCTAAAGAATGGTTTTTTGTTATTGCATGCACACAAGCTGGAAGTCAGCCGATAAACCATTTTCTATGTTGTTTCATTGCAGATGGAGCCTGATTTGAAGCTGATCAGAAGAGATTCTCCGTGAGTGGCCGGTGCCAGCATCTGTGATGCAGTCTGGGCTTCAGTCACACACTCCATTGGATAAAGGTCAGTTTAGGAAAAGGGCTTCAGTGTCCATTGTAGAGGCTGCCAGAAAAGCTGTATTCATGAAATCTCCAACCTTGGTAGCAGGAAGTAACCTTTATTTTGTCCACTTAAAAATATCTGCTGGTTTAGATGGTGAGGGTGATAGCTAGGAAAAAAACTCTCTATATCCAAAAATCTTCTACTCCAAGCAATGCAGTTTAAGTGTGCACAAAAATAATTCTTTTTTCCTCTACTAACCTCAAGATAAGCTGTTGTATGACATGAACCTTGAGAGCAAGGTGACATCCTCTAAAAGGCAGGTTGAAACCCCTTCAGATTGTGCTGAAACCTGCAGCTTGAGCAAAGGTCACCAACCCTCTTATCTTCTGCAAAGATACCTTGCCTTGCCTTGGACTTTAAATGATGGAACTCTGCAGATCTGTTAATGAGAAATCCTAGGGCAGATAATGGGGAAAATGGTGATTTTGTTTCTGCAGTGGCCCATCTTCAACCATTTTTGCATAGCCTCAGGCAACTGGGCCTGTAGGCTGTGGGTCTCTCTTTTTTGGGGTGATTTTCTGTTAAATTTTTGGTGTCTAGCTAATCTCTTCCTTGTGTCAAATCCTGTTGGCTCATCGGGATAAATTAATTTTATTGGAATGTCCTTCATACTTATTTTCATACAAGTTTTAATAAGTAGCAACACTGGGGAGTACACAATAGCCTCTGCTTTTTATTTTTATTTTTTTTCCCCAAGATGGGACTTGAACATTTGTCAGCAGCACAAAACTGTACTCTCTCACCTCTCTCCAGAGGATTTCAGGGTCTTGATGTCTCAGCGTGCTTGAATGGCTCTGCAATATGTTCAGGGCAGGAACAGTCACCTCCCTGCAGCCAGGTTTGGCGAGAGCAGCTTTTTAAAGTAAGATTTTCAGAGCTTGGTGGTGCCAGAGTGTTACTATTTTACCGTGGTGTTTGCCTACTGATGGTGCAGGTAATCGGGGTTATTAAGGCATTGGAGGAGGGACTGGGGTGGTTCCTTGCAAAGGAAAGATCCTGTGGGTGTTGCAAGATTGGCTGTGCACAATAGCAATTAAAAAGTCTCTTGGAGGTGGAATTAGTCCTTAATCCTCAGAGTCTGTACAGCCTCCAGAGCAGCTGTAGGTGCCTGTGTTAAGGTAGTATTGTGAGTCAAATAGATACACTTTGTATTTAAAAATGGTGTGTGTAAAAGGTGTGTGAAATGAGGGGCTGGATGCACGGCAGCACTCGATGGTGCAGCCAGGCCGACTCACCTGGGACCTGTCACTTGCAGAACAGGATCCCCAAGGATTTCTCACGTTTCAGGGAGAGCTGGAGTCTTTGGTGGTTCTGTTGTGCGGAGATCTCGGGTATGACATGTTGTGGTGTCCTGGGTTGTGTGGGTGCATGACTTGCCCATGAGCATTTTATCTGCAGCCGTACTGGAATCACTCCAATTTTAACCTCTTGGGGCTGATTCTGAGTCAGCTCATGTCAGGCACGTGTTGGCAGGTTCCAGTGGGAGCTGTTTCCAGGGTCACAGTGCAGGGAAGGTGTGTAGGGTCAGGAGTTGGGTTTGATTACCTTATGCTCTCGAGCCTCAGCTGGCTCAAAGAGATACCTGAACTCGCCTTTCTGCGGGGCATTCCAGGAGCTGGGCTTTACTTTTCTTAGGGTGCATGTGACAGCCAGTGTGTTTCAGAACAAATGACTGAGGGAAATCATCCCCTTCAAGATACAATTTTTGGGGGTTCAGTTACTGTAAAGTAGTCATTCAGGGAAGTGACTGGAGCTGTTGTGGGAAATAGCCCTACAAACTCCTCAGCTTTAAGCATGTAATTTGCATGGCAATCGACCTGAAGCTCAGTAGTGTTTGGAGTGAAGGTTATTTCCTTGGCCCATTTGTGCTGATTCGTGCTATTTTAACTGCTGTTTTTCCTCTCAAAATGCCATAAAGATTAGCTGGAAGATTTGAGTTGTTCAGAAGACCCTTCTATCTGCCTGTCCGAGCACTTGTTACCTGTAACATTTCATATCTGCTTTGAGTAATCAGTGATCCACTCTCATCTACTGGAAGCAAATCCAGTTTATGATTTGCCTGTTTCCCTGTAGCAGCTCTGGTTCCAGGGAGATGAGTTGCTGAATACATTTTTAATGAAGGCCGATACTCTGTGAAAGCCTTTGGCTGGGACCCCTGAGGGGAGAGCAGAAACGCAGTATCTGCTGTCAAAGGCCTTGGCTTCCAACCGTGCTTTGGGGGGGTTAAAAATAACTGTGGGAGCATTAACTGGTACTGGCTGGGCCAGTATGGGGCTGGAGGGTGGACCATGACCCGAGAGTGGATCCTGGGCTGTCTTTGCAATCCCAAACTTCGGGTTTCAAGTGCTGTTAGAGCTGTCCCTTAAACCTGTGCCCGTGGGTGAAGAATCATTCTGAAACCTCTCAGGATATAAGCTGGGGTATGGACTTGAGCTCCTTGAATACAGATGTATGCTCTGGTGGAGCCATCCAAGTGCTCTGTGGGCTCTGATTTCTCCTTTGGGTGCTGGGGTTGCAGCCCTGAGAGCATCTGCTCGGTTGCTGTTCCCTACCAGGCTGTCTTTGTCCGTGTTCCCATTTTGGCTCTGGCTCTCCGTTACTGCCAAGGTGAGCACCGAGGGACAGCTGAAGATGGCAGAATAATTACTGCTGTCTCTTAGGGAAAATGAAATTGGGTGATTAAGCCTCTGCCAGCAGGTCCTTGTGGGAACCCCACCCCAGAGGTTGATGTCAGACATGGCTTTCTAGTGCAGTTTTGGGAGTTTGTATTCAGCCTTCCTGTAAGCAGGTTTTGTTTGGCCATGCTGGGTGCCTCTCCAGTACCATGTAGTAAAGAAATAAATCTTATATGTTCTGAGGATCAGGCTTTGCACTTAAGTACCTTTTTAATGCCAAGTTAAATCAGTGAAACATCTTGCTGTAGGTTTTTTGTCCTATTTTAACTCCAGAGACCTGAAGCAATTCAGAGGGGTCTCTCTGAGTTACTTTTTGTACTGTTTGAGCTTTATGATTCTTACTTAAAATACTGATGTTGTTATGTTCTGAAAGAACAGTGCATGGCCAGGTTTGAGCAGCTGTTGAGCTTGGCACTGCCACAGCGTGTGAGGTTGTGCAGAATATGGTGCCAAGGACAGGAACATGCAGGGTGTGAGCTGTGCACAGGCTGTGGTGGCCAGCAGGTGTGTGATAGTGAGGCTTGTGCTTCACATCATAGGTCTTTATATCCATAATAAACACAACAGCATTAGTGGCATTTTAATCCTTTTGCTATACACATCCCTTGTTCTAGATGGATTCGTCAACTTTCAGGGCACTTTGAGTGATGATCTGATTTGCAGGAAGTCACCCCAGATTCTTGCAGTGGTGTCATGTGCAGTGACTCTCCAGAGAAGAATTTAGAGTAAGATTGGTTTTGGTTGTTGTTTACTGCCTTGAAACAAATGCAGTAAGTGGAGTTTTTACAAGGTTTAATTTATTCCCCATTATCTGGTGCTTACCCTGAGGCAGGAGTAGACACAAAACCCGAGTGACTGAAGCACTGTGGAGTTTGCCCTTTTAGTAAATCAACTGGGTCAGGTATACTTAAACCTGTGCTTAATTCTGTTTTGATCTCCTTTACCTCCCCATATATCCATACCACTGGTGGATCAGCAGCGTTTCCCAAGTTAGGAGGCAGAGCTGGGAGCTGGGCATTGCTCCCCACCTGCCCAGGCAGTGTGAGCTGATGCTTCCTCTAGACTGAAGTGGTTAATGTAAGGTTTTCTGATCTGAAACTGATCTGAAGCAGTGTGAAACCCCTATTGTCAAGTCAGGAACTACAAAATGAGGACCATGCAGCCAAGAACCAGCTTTCTAAAGTGTTCTCTGAGTATTTTATCAAGCAGTGTGTAACAGCTGTGTTGTTCTATTTCAGGCCCTCCATGAACTGTTTCCACAGTCCTCAGAATAGTGACCACATCAAAAATCAGTAGTGGCCTCCTCCTCTCTTCTTGCCGTGTTTGTTCCTCTTTAGTTCCTGCTGTGTGCTTCCTGCATCCAGGTGCTGCTGGGTGTGTGCTCCCCTCTCTTACCTGCTGCCTCAGGATTAGTTGGCATCTCTGCTGCTCTGTGCTGCCGGTTCCTGGTTCCTCCCATCTCCCCTTTCACATCGTCATCGCTCCCCCCCTTCCTCTGAACTTCTGACACGGCTCTGCCATCCCAGCCCTTTTCTTCCAGACTAGGTGTCAAGAAACTTAACTCTAAACCAATTTGTCAGCCTGTCACTGGAGGACTCCTTTGCCCTGGGTCCCGCAGCAGCTCTTGTCTCTCTCCCAACTGCCGGAGCTTTTCTGCAGGCTCCCGGCCAGCCCCGGGCCCCATTCCATTGCCTCCTGCAGAATGCTAATGGTGTGCCCGCAGCACAGAGCACTTGTGCTGCCTGCAGGGTAACAGTTAATGAGATCTCCTCTCTTAACGAGGTTTTCCAGTCGGCAGTTTAGTTCTTTGAGGAGGGAAAGTGACTACAGTTAATTTAACCTTACCCCAGCAGATCACTTCGCTGGCTTCCGTTCCCAGTGTTCCCAGTGTTCCCAGTCAGCATCACAGGCTGCTGCTGGTGGCATTGTAGGAATTGCCATGTAGCCACACATCTGTAATGCAAAACAAAAGCAGCATGTTTTTGATATCTCATCTAGCCCTTTGCATGACTAATTAGTTCATTAATTATTAATCTGTTAATCAGTAAAGATTAATAGACTGGCGACTGAATCTCTGTGTGCCAGGGATATGAGCTTGTTTTGGTGGTTGTAGAGTGAGAGCCAGTCAAAGATCTGGTGGCATTTTGTGTTCTAGGGACTGTGTGTGTGAGGAACTTGTTCCCCAGCAGTCCCCACGAGAGATGTTAGCAGGACAGAAAGACCTAAAGACTGAAAAGAGGAGAAATAAACGAAAATATCACAGTGAGGTATTCAGGGGCCTGAGGTGGAGCTTGAAGTGTATTCCCTAACTCCAGGGGTATTTAGGAAAACATGATCTGTCACAGAAGTCTCAGGTTCCACACCTCTGTTAGTGACCAGCTGTCATACTCCTGGCTAATTCCATCAGGGAGAAGCCTCCAACTTGGGTGGGTCTTGGGAGAAGTGGTGTGGATTCCCGTAAACTCAGCGTCGTGGGTTTGGTGTATTTTGTGGGCTGTCAGCCTGTGCTGGGCAGGCCCTGCAGCGCTGCGGCTCAGGAGCGTGGCCTGCCTTGGGCTCCCTGCCAGCAGCCTGTCACCAGAGTAGCGCAGTCAGTGCTCATGGAATATTTATCTCGCTCTTATAGGAGATATTAGGGAGGGAAGACAATTCAGCTTTGCAAAACCAGAAGCTGAGGGGGATGTCAGCAGGTTTGGTGCTGGCCCTGCTGGCTGCTGAGTTTGTTAGCAAAGGCAATGTCACGGTGATGAGGCAGATCGAGGGGCAGGCTGGGAAGCTGATGTGTAGCTCAGGATTAGGATCACACCCAGCGATGGCTGGAGATGTCCAGAGTCGAGGCACAGCTGAAGGGCACATGGGCATGGCCACAGCTCAGCTGGAGACCACCCCTCCTCTGATAGAGCTCAGGGCTGAGCCAAAATGTGTCCCATGGTGTCCTCGGGTGTTTGGACACTGAGATGTGGGATCTTGCAGTGATGAACACTGATGTTCAGCCCATGAGAAGAGAGGGGAAGTGAGGCTTGGTGAGGCTGGGCAGGCCGGGCTGGAGGACAGCTGTGTGACCCGAACCCTGATGTCTGACCTGGCACTCGGTGCCCGGTTCCGTGTCCCACTTGGCCAAGCAGGGATTGGGCTCCTGTGGCTCCTCAGGGCACGCTGTAATGGCCACTGGGAGACACGTGTTCGTGGGCTCCCCAATTCCTACATCCTGTGTCAGGAGCACAGGGTGTTCCTGGGGCTGCAGTGTGTAATTACACATAGCAGAACAGTAATGAAGGGCTGGCTGGGACAAGAACTGCCCTCTGACTCTGGTCTGTGCTAGAAAACCGAGCCCGTGCCCTGCGCTGTTCTGGGCAAACTGGTTTCAGATGTGGGGTTTGGTGACCAGCACCATAGAATAAAATTAGAGATGTGGTTTAGAGCACTTGCTACGTGAGCTCTTTTCCCTAACTTGTCCAAAATGCTGGCAGGGTGCTAGCAGCATGATCTTGGAAAGGGATTCAGAGACCACCTTCGAGGAGGATTCCCAGCCCAATGATGAGGTGGTACCCTACAGTGATGATGAAACAGAGGACGAGTTGGATGGTCGGCAGCCTGGGGCTGAACTGGGACCGAACCAAACCAGCAGGGACGCCGAGGAGAGCCGAGATCCCGGGAAAAAAGGTAACATCATGAACTTGATTTGGGGCGTACACGATCCTGGGTGCAGAGGCTGAGCCTCAGGGACCGATTGGACTTCTGGCCTTATTTGTCAGGTAGGGTTTGGAATTGCTTATCTGACGCTGGAGGAGTAATTGATGGCAATTCAGTTTAACAGATGTCAGAACGAAACTCAGCTTCATTCCAACCTGCAGCCCAGTTCTGTGCCACTGCTCCTTGTGTAAAGATAATGAGCTGCATGGTGACCTCCTCCTAATTAAGGCAGGCACTGGATGTACGTGGCCTGTGGTCTGGGAACTGTTCAGACAGACCTTCAGGTACTTGTTTTCCCAATCCTCTGGAAACGGGCTCCAGCTTAAGCATTTTGCTGTGCTCAGTCAGTGTTTTCCCTGGATTTCTGCTTGTGCAGAGCGGATTTCCACCTCACTGCTCACTTTGTAGCCTCATGGGTTTCCTGAAAGGTAAAAGGTGAGTAGGAGGAGTTCAAAGGAACCGGCAGGTACAGCCTGTGGCTGCTGCCAGCGTAGGAACATCAGTGGGAGGAGCCTTTCTGGCATCCCTGTTCTGAACCTGTGTCCGAAGGACATCTGTAGCTCCCCTAAATTCCCTTTTCTCAGTGCTGCAATACAGGTATTTTCAATGTAACCAGAGCCTGTTTAATTTATACAGATTTCTTCCTGTTTGTGTGGGAACAGTTGATCACCCCTCGTTTCATAACCACCTGTTACGTGTTTTCATTTTACAAGCAGTCACATGTTTAGTTTAAGAGGTTTTTTATGATTAAATCCTTTAAATTTGATGAATTACCAAAGCAGCTTGCCAAATATTAGGTGTTAGTACTACAGTTTAAAGTAATTTTGAGGAGCTTCCTTCCTGCAGGTTTTACCTCAGACCTAATTTGCTAGTTTTCCATCAGTTTTATCAACACTGCAATGTTTTTGGAATGTGGTAAAAAGATATTTATGTAGACTTTATGTTCTTCTTCATGCCCTGTCATTTTGACAAAATTTAGTAACTTTGTCAATTTATGCTTATAATCTTTTAACTGATAACCTGGTTCTTCAAGATAATATTTCTCTATTGTCTTCTGGGCTTGTTACCAGGGTGCTGGAAATGTAAGTTGTGTAGTCACAGGAAAGGTCCAGGTACGTCAGTCTAGAGTTTGCTCTATGGTGGGTGGAAAATAAAAAGTCTTTGCACTTGGATTTGGGTTTTGAAGTGTTAGTCATAGCCGTGCCAGGGCCCACGCCTCTGCCTCCGGGAGTTTCACCCCTTCCACGGGTGAAGAGGATCCCATGAAACCAGGAAGAGCACCCATTAAGGACAACCACTGTGGGCTGGAGGAAAGGAGGAGATGCTTGGCCAATGAGTCAGGAAAGCTGCATTTCAAAATCCTGCCTGCGTCATCCTTCCCAGGCAGGGAAGAGCTCCCGGGAGTGAGCTTCAAAACCTGGGGAATGAGTTCCCTGGATGTGGGCAGGGCCCGAGCCTGTGGCTGTGGGTTGCAGGGTGTCTGTGCTGCAGGCTGGAGGGAATGGGAGCTGAAGGATCTGGGAGGGAAAGAGGTGGCCCGTGAAAGAGCGGGCACAGAAAATTACATGATGGATGCAATTCCTGTTCCTGGGTTTTCTCACAATCAAACAAAACTGGTGGCTGAGGAAATAAAATGAGCACTTCAGATTTGTACTTTTTAATGTGTGTGAATGAAAACCATGGCACAGTGTGGTTAAATCAAATAATTGCTTGTGAAAGGTGAACTGACCTCTTCGTTTCCAGAGACAGACACCCGGGTTGGAGTGCTCAGCGCTTCACAGGTGTCACAGAAGCAAGCCAAAGGAGGGGAGAGAAGGGAATTTAGCATGAATAAATGTTACTCTGCAGGTTTCCCACAGAACTTTCAAATGTTAAGCAACACTTCTTCCTACCTCTGAATATACTTGAACTGCTAATAAGGATAAACAGCCTGGAAATGTCTTGAAAAGCTTTTTTTAAGGATATGTACTATAAAGCAGGTACCAGCATTTCTTCAGTCGAAAGTACCTTTAAAAGATGGATTTGAGAGAAAACCTGAAAGTGGCAGATTTGTTCCCTCATGTTTATAACAATTTTGGACCCCTTTTGTCCCTTCCAGACTGCAGCTGGCAAGTTAAAGCAAACGATCAGCGCTTCTATGACCAGCCGGGCTTCAAGAGAACAATCTTCCTGTGCTTCAAGAAAAGCAAATATGCGGTAAGTTGTCTTATCCCAATGAGGTGCTGATTGTCGGGTGAATCTTAATCCCGGTAAGATCTTTGGAATGGCTGGTGAGTGGTGTAAAAGCCACAGAAGTTCACAATTCCTCAGTGTTGAGGAGGTGGCGGGGGCAGAATAACTAGGTTGGGGTTTTGGAATGGAAAATCAAGGTATCAAGAGACGTATTTAAGGTGAGATGGAGAATTAGGAGCTTAAAAATATGCACTGTCCATTTGTGTTGGAAGGAGAAGCTCTGCTGTGTAACTGATGTTTGGGTTTCTCCCACAGGGAAATGCAATTAAGACATACAAGTACAACCCCATCACCTTTTTACCTCTGAATCTGTTTGAACAGTTTAAGAGAGCAGCCAACTTCTATTTCCTTGTTCTTCTCATATTGCAGGTAAGCAAGATGGAGAATACTCACTGTGAAGGGAATTTGAGCTCAATAATATTTACGACAATTCAGTGCTGTCCTGCCAGGGAATTGAGGGGCGCTATCTGAACTGCTGCAGAGACCAAACCCATCATAACAGAAACCTGCAACAAATATGGATTAGCTGGGATGAGTTATGGCAGAGTTCTGGGATGAGCAGGTTGCACAGTATTAGAATGAACTCGTTGTAGAGCTCATGAATTTCATGAGGAAAAGATGTTTCTTGAGTTCATCTCATAAATCAGAAACACCAACAGAATATATGAGCCAGTGCAATTGTTAAAGAGAAGCTGATTCCAAAGGAGGGTAACAGCCTAACTCTTCCCACAGAATTTTGTTCATTTTCACAACCTGACATAAAATTCTCTCTGATGTGTTGGTTTTTTCCTCTAGTCAGATCACGATGAAATATCTCTGAATTAAGTTTGATTGATGATCCTGTGCTGAACTGATTTTATTGGTCTTTTGTAGTCGATTCCCCAAATAAGTACCTTGTCATGGTACACAACACTGGTGCCCTTGCTCTTGGTGCTGGGAATAACTGCAGTCAAAGACCTGGCGGATGACATTGTAAGAACCACGTTCTGTTAATATAAAAAGCAAACCCCCTCCCCGTGTAGCTCATTTCTCCTGCTGTGGCACAGAGCAGGGAGTACATTCTTTGCTCCGGTTTCAGGCTCGTCACAGGATGGATAACGAGGTCAATAACAGAACATGTGATGTCATCAAGGATGGAAGGTTTGTGTGTTCCCCTCTGAGCTCTGTAAGTGATGATCGTGTCCCTGTTGCTGAGCTTTGTCACAGATCTGAAGCTGTAGATGATAGGAAAGGTTTGGCTCTGTTCTCTACTGCCTACCTGAAAACCTGATTGAAGCTGGAAGAGAATTGCTTAAAGGAGTAATTTAAAGTTAGTTCTCTGGCACTAAATATGTGGTAAGAGCAACTTCTTTGGAGAGAAGGACAGGAATTCATAACCAGGTGAAGTGGGAAGGGAAGAGGTAGGTTGACTTCTGAGCTGTAGACCCTCAACTAAATTTCAGTTTTCCGAAAGCAAACCCACAGCGTACCAAGAGGTAATTTTTTTTCTCCTAAGGAAAGTTCAGTATTGTAAGATTTATAGAGTGCATAGTGTTCTAGGTTAAAGAGTAATAATTATTAAACTATCTTGATATTAGGTTCAAAACCACAAAATGGAAAGATATTAAAGTTGGTGATATCATTCGTCTGAAGAAAAATACTTTTGTTCCTGTAAGTGCTTCAGATACGTTTGTTTTATGTTTCTCGTGAGTTCTATGGGAATCTAGACCTTATTCGATGTCTATTTATTTGTTTTCTAGGCTGATATTTTGCTGCTGTCCAGCTCAGAACCAAACAGTCTGTGCTACGTGGAGACAGCTGAACTGGATGGGTAAGGTTCTACTTAAGGATGTCTTGGAGTTAATTTGGGCTGAGTAGGAAAAGAGCAAGGATTGTGTACGTCACAGTCTGCTTGTTAAGCCACACCTGGGGAACTGTATCCAGCTGCCGATTCCCACGATTCAAGAATTGTTAAAAATTGTCCACTGGAGTGCTACGGACACATCAAAACTGTTGGAGAATGTGACATAGGAAGAAAGGGGGAAGGACATGGATTTATTTTTTACCTTAGTATAGGTTGTCCAGAGAAGTAGTGGTACCTTAAGTTAATTGTGTTTAAATTTCTCTCCTGTATCCATGGTTTTAATAAAATCAACTTTTTATCCTTTCTTCTTAGTGAGACTAACTTAAAATTCAAAATGGCCCTAGAGGTGACACACAGACACCTTCAGGAAGAAAGTGCCCTGGCAGACTTTGATGGTTGGTACAGTTCTACACCTAGCGCTATTAAAACGTAGCTCAAATTGTTTGCAAGTCAATAAAAGTAAAGTAAAGCTACTTCTGTAGTGGGTACAAATCAATGCATTTGGATTTAACTTGTACATTAAACACATTCTCCTTCTGATTTTCTAGGTCTGGTTGAGTGTGAAGAACCCAATAACCGGCTGGATAAGTTTACAGGAACATTATCCTGGAGAAACTCAAATTATTCCCTGGATGCTGATAAGGTTTTGTTGCGTGGCTGTAAGATCAGGAATACGGACTTCTGCCATGGAATGGTCATATTTGCAGGTGTGTAATATTTCCGCCCTAAAAGCACACCTGTAGAGTGAAAAAGAATCTTCATCCTAGAGACATCAACTGTATTTCATGTCCCAGTTTGGTAAAACTGTAGTACTGACATGTGTTTGCTTATTCTATCTTTCCCTTTTTTTAAGTTTTCACTCTTTATTTTTAGGTGCTGACACAAAAATAATGAAAAATAGCGGAAAGACAAGATTTAAAAGGACAAAAATTGACTCCCTTATGAACTACATGGTTTATACTGTAAGCCTTTTTGTTTAAAATTCACATTTTAAGTGAATAGTGAATGCAAAGTTAGGCAGCTTCTTCCTGTGTGCATGTGTAATAAATGCTTCAACTTGTTCTGGCCTGCTGAGCTGGGATGGAGCAGGAAGAAATCTAAAAGGTGTCTTTATGGGAAAGGTTTGCTCCATTTCTCCTCACAAATACCTGTCATATTATGTTTGGAACACGGGGATTTGGGATTTAAGTCGAGCAAATGTTTCTGAAGTGTGAGAGGCCTCTCTGTGCCCTGTAGATCATCGTGGTCCTTATCCTGCTGTCAGCTGGGCTGGCCATCGGACACACCTACTGGGAGCAGCAGATTGGCAACTCCTCCTGGTACCTCTACGACGCACAGGACTTGAGCCCTGCCTACCGGGGCTTCCTCAACTTCTGGGGATACATCATTGTCCTCAACACCATGGTTCCCATTTCCCTCTATGTGAGGTAGGGCAATACCTCAGGAGGTGTTGTTATGTGGAAATGTGAGCTGCAGCTGGGAGTGAGAACATTCCTTCTCTTTCATTTAGTGTGGAAGTGATTCGCTTTGGCCAAAGCTATTTCATCAACTGGGACCTGCAGATGTATTACGCCGAGAAGGACACGGCTGCCAAGGCCAGGACCACCACGCTGAACGAGCAACTGGGGCAGATCCAGTACATCTTCTCTGACAAGACTGGAACCCTTACACAGAACATCATGACCTTTAAAAAGTGTTGCATAAATGGGCAAAGATACGGTAAATCGGTGCAAAGCCTGGGCAAAGGAGGAGGAGGAGGAATTTTAATGCCTGTTGGAGATCAGGCACATACAAGTTCTCTTACCACAGTTTAGACCTGGCATTGGGTAAAGCATAGGGTTGAATTGTTGGGGTTTTCCCACTTACAAAGTGGAAATTGAGGAACTTTAGTGGGAACTTCCCAGCTTTCAGAAAAACTGAAAATCAGTAATTTGCACAACTTTTTTGCAGATTTACTTTTACTTTCACTAGAAATGCTTTGGGGACAAAGTCTAGAAACAGACAAGGAAATTCTAGTAAGAGCAGCAGTTTTTCCTTTTCCTTTCCTTCCAGTCCTAGGGCAATACGTGTTCTAGATATGTTTTATTTTGTGGTGGGCTGCAAAAGCTTTGTTGTGCCTGGTCCCCCTGACTGTGGGTGCTTGCCTTGCAGGAGACTGCCGGGATGGAGCGGGGCAGCTCCAGAGCCACCCAGAGGTAGGTTCATCCGAGCCACAGCTGCATCCCGGTCTGTGGAACGGGAACGCTCCGTCGCCAAAGCACGGAGAGACGCAGGTGGGCACAAAGCAATGGCACTGATGGTAACTCAGACTCTCTTCCCTTGTTTTCTAAGCAGCAAGTAGATTTCAGCTGGAATGTGTACGCAGATGGAAAGTTCTTGTTCTATGATCACTATCTGATAGAGCAAATAAAGTCTGGAAAGGAGCCAGAAATCCAGAAGTTCTTTTTTCTGCTTGCTATTTGTCACACAGTCATGGCTGACACTTCTGATGGTGAGTATTGTTTTCCCTGTGTAGCAGGAAACAATAATTCAAATCCAATTCCAGAAGGGAGAGATCCACAACTAATGCTGATCCCGTAAGGGAGGAGTGTTAGGCTTTCCTTTTAAATGAATCAAAACTAAATGTAGAGGTGATCAGCTATTGAATTTGTGGATATGAAACATAGGGTTGGAAGATTCAATTAAAACACGGAGTATTAATACTGCGTTACTCCCATCTTTGTGAAATCTCCGTGAAACCAACAGTGTCCTGTCTTTTCTTGCTCCTAATGTTTTTGGGGTTGTTTCCACTCATTGCACTGGTGTCTCTGGCCAAGAATATGCCTTTTGGAGCTTCTTTTGAAAATGTTTAAATGACTGGATTGAGAAATTAAGATATTGAGGCAGAAAACGTGGAGTTTTTGCTTTAATACATGGAGGGAAGCAGGCTGAGGACTGATCCCATTTGGGAAGTCCATGTAACAGAAAGGGGGGTCCGTGGTCCCTGTTCTCCGTGTGCACTGCTGTCGGGTGCTGCATCCTCAGCTGTATCCTGGCTGCAATCCTACAGGTCAGCTCAGTTACCAGGCAGCTTCCCCGGACGAGGGGGCCCTGGTGACGGCCGCCCGGAACTTCGGGTACGTTTTCCTCTCCCGAACGCAGAACACAATCACGATAAGTGAGATGGGGGTCGAGAGGACCTACGATGTCCTGGCCATCCTGGATTTCAACAGCGACAGGAAGCGGATGTCTGTCATTGGTAAGCTGATTGCCACCAGCCCGCATGGGGAAGGTCGCTTGTGTTTCAGGGGTGAAAAGGGACATGCAAGGGAAGCTGGGGTCAAGAATTAACAGCTGTGTGACAGTCCTGGGACGCGTTTGAGTCCACTGAAGAAGAAACACCATCTTGTACTTTTGGTACTTGGCAATAGGCTGAAAAATCCAATGTGAAATTATTCCTTTATATAAGTGTGCCACCTCTGCTGTTTCCCTCCGCAGTAAGAGAGTCTGGTGGCAATATCAGGCTGTATTGCAAAGGGGCTGATACGGTGATTTACGAGCGGCTGCACCCCAGGAATCTAAAGAGAGAAGCCACAGAAGAGGCGCTCGATGTATGTTTGTATTTTGTATGCTGTTTTTAAAACAGAAATGGTTTATTTCTGACAATAGTGTTATTAATTTCCTTTTCCTAAGCTATTAACACAAATTAAAACCTGCAGTTGGTTCTGAAAGTTCGACTTGTTCTGTCAAACTTGTCAAATGCTCGTGTTCTTACCCTCATGTTTAGATTGCAAATGAAGAGTTTTCTTTTGTGGATATGTGTGGTTTTAATTATTTTTCAGGTCTTTGCAAATGAAACTCTCAGGACACTCTGCCTGTGCTATAGAGACATAAGCCAGGATGAATTTGAAGTGTGGAATAAAAAGTTTTTGGAGGCCAGTTTAGCTACAAGTCACCGAGATGAAGCTCTGGACAAAGTGTATGAGGAAATAGAAAAAAACCTGATTGTAAGGAGCTGTACATTTTTAGTACGTTTCAGTTCTTATATTAACAGAAACCTATTTCAATGCTACTAACCACCTGTATTTCAAATCCCTTCCAGCTGCTTGGTGCAACAGCTATTGAAGACAAACTACAGGATGGAGTTCCAGAAACTATCTCCAGACTCTCCAAAGCAGACATTAAAATCTGGGTGCTTACTGGCGACAAAAAAGGTGGGGTTGCTTAAAGCCAAACAACTAAAAACAGGAGGATTTTTTCCTGTTCTTCTATACTGTGGTATTGAAAGGGAATTCTCATACTGAAACATAAATCAAAAATTACTTAAGAGCACTTGAGGTGCTTCTGGCTGCTCCCAACAATTACTTGTGGCAGAACTTTCAGTAAATACTTTCCTGTCTTAATTTTTTTTGGTAGAAACTGCTGAAAATATTGGATTTTCTTGTGAACTCTTAACAGAGGAAACAGCCATCTGCTATGGAGAAGATACCAGGCAAGTGAAAACAGAGGAGTTAGTTTTCAGGATTTTCAGTCTGCGACTGACCTAACTTAAAGTTTATCTTTGACTTTTCTGTAATAGTTTCCCCCTCTCTTACCAGTGCTCTCCTTCAAACGAGGCTGGAAAACCAGAGGAACATGGCTGGATCCAGTCCACATTCCTCTCTCAGAATGAACGAGCCCTTCTTCCAGGGCAGCAGAGATCGGGCTCTAATCATTACTGGCTCCTGGCTGGTATGTACAAAGGCTGTTCTCCTGAGTGTTTGGGATTTTGGGGTACCACCAGGCCACAGTGTCCCTCGCTGAGGACTCTGTTCCTTTGTCTGCACGAGCAGTTCATTAAAAGGCCAGAAATGGATGCTGGGAGCATAATGACCTCAGATATGTTAGGCAATGCCTGGAGTAGGACTGGCAATGGTGCAGAAGGGAACATAGTAAGTTTTATTTTTTTGACAGAATGAAATTCTGCTGGAGAAGAAAAAGAAGAAAAAGAAACTTAAACTGAAATTCCCCAGAACAGCAGAAGAGAAGAAAAAGCAAACTGAGAAAAGGAGAAGGGCAGAGGCCTACAAGGAGCAGCAGCAGAAGAACTTTGTGGATCTGGCCTGTGAGTGCAGGGCTGTGATCTGCTGCCGTGTGACACCCAAGCAGAAGGCCATGGTGGTGGAGCTGGTGAAGAAGTACAAGAAGGCCGTCACCCTGGCCATCGGGGACGGGGCCAATGACGTGAACATGATCAAAAGTAAGGCAGCTATCGAACTCTCTCGCTAGGACAGATCTCCTCTGGCCTGCTCCTGCGGTCTCTCCACTGTCCCTCTCTGTCAGAAGACTCTTCCATCTGCTTTGCTGCCATGGGGCTTTTAGCTTCTGTGCCTGTTTATCTTTCTGAGGAAGCACTTTAGGAAATGGTTAGTGGTTTTTCATGATCTATTTTATTTTCTTCTGTAGACATTCCCTGAGCAGGGACTTGAATCCCATCTGTTCTCATGCTGTGCGTTACAGAAGTGTAATATAAAGACCAAAGCAGTAGCTTGGCTGCCCCTTGCCTGGTGGCATTAGCCATCCTGGATTGTACCTGCTACTCTTTGAACAGCTTCCCAAGAGATTCCAGTGAGAAAAAACGGTCTGGGATAGGGTTTATGTCCCAAGGGTGTTTGTAAACTGCCTGGCCAGTTTGTTTGGGACTTTACTCACTCTGTCTCATCACTTGGTTCTCCTTTGGTCAAATTTCCCAGGTGCATTCTGACAGAACAAGCACTGAGAGAGAATACAGGTGACAGTAGAGATGTGGCCCCAGTCATGTTCCTGTGCCTTTGTCCAACCTAGTGTGTGATGTTTGTCCCCTTCACCCAGCTGCCCACATTGGAGTTGGGATCAGTGGCCAGGAGGGGATGCAGGCTGTCATGTCGAGTGACTACTCCTTTGGACAGTTCCGCTACCTCCAGCGGCTGCTGCTGGTCCACGGGCGCTGGTCGTACATTAGGATGTGCAAGTTTCTGAGATACTTCTTCTACAAAAACTTCGCCTTCACGCTAGTCCACATCTGGTACTCATTCTTCAATGGCTTCTCTGCCCAGGTAGGAAGGTGTGCTCATGTGGGATAACAAGCAGATGCCTTTGTTACTGTGGAACAGCAAAGGCTTAACCTGTGAAGTGTCAGGAACGTGAAGCTGTCACCAGTGATTTCTGCAGGAGGATGTGATGAGTACTGAGCGAGTTAGTTACAAGCAGTTGGGTTTGATTCCAGAGCACTAAAGTCAGGATCATGGTTGTACAGGGAGGAGGGTTTGAAAGGATTGGGGCAGCTTAACACAGACTAAAGAGTTTCAGCAGAGCCTCAAGCCAAGGTGCTGCTGCCTTTGGGTGAACACAAGACAGGGAACTTAGAGCTGTAGTAGAGCACATGAGTTTTCTCAGGAACCGGAGGGGAAGAATGTAAATAAAATGAAATCATTAAGTCCTGCAATTCCCCCTCTGTTGCAGACGGCCTACGAGGACTGGTTCATCACACTGTACAATGTGCTGTATTCCAGTCTCCCGGTCCTGCTCGTCGGCTTGCTCGACCAGGTATCCCCACGTTGTTACAACTGATGAATCCATGGCATCTGCCACCAGGTCTTTAAGTTGCACTGGTTGCTTTGTCCATGGAACAAGAGGGGGTTTGGTTTTGTGGCTTTTAAGAATGCCTTCCTTTTGCGTTACTCTGTGCAAATCCCTGCTATTGGAAAGAGAAAGGGATCTGCCATTCCCTTCGGGACACTGTATAGTTCAGCTTCTCACTCTTCAAAGCTCGTGTTGAGAACAGCAATTCACAACAACTTCCTTTTTCTTTTTCCTCCTCATTAAGGACGTGAGTGACAAACTGAGCCTTCGGTTCCCCAGACTTTATGTTTTGGGCCAGAGAGATTTACTTTTCAACTACAAGAAGTTCTTTTTAAGTTTGCTCCATGGAGCTGTAACTTCACTGATCATCTTCTTCATCCCATACGGCGCCTACCTTAAATCTATGGGACAAGACGGAGAAGCCCCGGCAGATTATCAGTCCTTTGCTGTCACAGCAGCATCCTCTCTGATTTTTGTCGTCAATTTTCAGGCAAGTAAGCTTGGTTTCCTGAGCTCTGGTGCTCCGAGAACACTTTCTGCTCACTGTTCTGAATTTCTCTACTAAAAAGGTAACAACATGCAAAAAGTAGTTGACATTATTTAGAATTAATAAAATCATTTGGCATTTTTGTTTGCTTTTAGATTGGCCTGGATACATCTTACTGGACTTTTGTTAATGCTTTCTCAGTATTTGGGAGTATTGCACTTTACTTTGGGATCACATTTGACTTTCACAGTGCTGGAATCCACGTTCTCTTCCCTTCTGCCTTTCAGTTCACAGGTCAGTCCTGGTGGTTTGTGGTTCTCAGTCCTGTCTCATGTAACTTTGTCATAAACTAACTTTTGCTCTTTTTTTTCCCAGGAACTGCTCCGAATGCTCTGCGACAGCCATACCTTTGGCTTACCATGATTTTATCCATTGCTATTTGCTTACTGCCTATAGTGGCACAGCGCTTCTTATCCATGACAATCTGGCCTTCGGAGAGTGATAAAGTGAGTGAGATCTGCGTTATTTGGGTGAATATGGCAGGTGCTTACTTACAGGGGCTGGTGTCAGTGCTAGGGTGTAGGCTGGTGGAAGGTGCCCCTGCCCATGGCAGAGGGTGGGACGAGATGGGCTCTAAGGTCCCTTCCAACCCAAGCCATTCTGGGACATTATGATAATGTTAGAGACAAGTAAGTGATGGTGCCCTTGGAAGAGTGACACGAACCTGGCTTGGGTCCCGTGGGCGGAGGAGCGGCCGCAGGGCTGGCCAGAGCTCAGTGGGGGCTGTTTCCTCCTATGCCTGGCTGAGACCCGGTGACCCCACCGAGACCCCGTGAGGCTGCTGAGGGCCCCCAGTTTGGGTTTAATTTAGGCTGGGCTGGAGTGCCAGGGTTACATGTCAGAGCGTAGGGGATAGGTTTGGCTGCTTCTGCTCTGCCTTGAGCCAGCACGCAGCTCACAGGTATGAAAACAGTTCAAGCTGTGTCGATGTTGTCCTAATGCATGACCCGCTGTGTGTTTGCGTGCGTGCAGATCCAGAGGAACCGTCGGAAGTACCTGCTGGAAGAGCAGCAGTGGAAGCGGCGGCAGAGCGCGTTCCGCCGCGGTGTCTCCGCCCGCCGCTCCGCCTACGCCTTCTCCCACCAGCGTGGCTATGCCGACCTGATCGCCTCGGGGCGCAGCATCCGCAAGCGGCGCGCCCCGCTGGACGCCGTGCTGGCCGGCAGTGGCACGGGCTCCGGGGACTCGAGGGAGACAAGCTGATGGACTGCCTGGTGGGGAGGAGCTGTTTGTCCCAGAGATTGCACAAAACGGTTCAAAACCAGCTCAGGAGCTTTTTTAACCACATAGCATAAGGAAGATTTTTATGTCTTATCACAGAATTTTCTGGATTTGGACTCCTGGGAACACAAAAAGGCCAAGAAGTTCTCCATGGAGCCGCTGATCCTTGTGTGACCGCTCTGTGTGACAGTGAAGGATACGTGTGCTGGGAATGGAAACCCAGCAGTGTTGCTTTATAGCGATGCCTGTGATTGCAGACTTTTCACTTTTTAATACTATGTTGGTATAAAACTGCATCTACATTTCATATTTGTCTTTGAAAGCAAGTTCCCTTGTGTGCTCCATTTCATTGACTGCTCAGACATGATGGCACATGGGATGCTCAGCCCTGGAGAGGGCTCTGGATGCTCCCATCAGAGCTGTCACAGATGTGCTGAGGAGATCTCTGGCCATAAACTCCAGCCAGTGTCAGACTGGATTAGGATAGATCTGAGCTCTGGAAGCTGCCCCTGGAGCTGGCACAAGTTATTAATTTCAGTTCTGGGTACAGTCAGTGATGTATAACTAGAAATCAGTCGCTTTCATTGGAACGTGTTTTACTTGCTGGTGCCTCAATTCTTACAGTGTAAAAAATGTTTTTATGAGTCTCTTTACATTTGCACATTCTTTACTCGAGGTGTTTGAATGTTTCACTTTTATCTACTTCCCCCTCCCGAACTAAAGCTAATTATTGAAATGGTTTTATAGTAAAAATCATGACCTACAGCTCTCGTTCAATGGAATGTACATTTCAAAAGTGTAATGCTAATAAACATCCTAAAGTCTACGGCTTCCCTTGCAATGAGTCCGGGGGTTAAACTCGACCGCGCCGGCGTGTCAGCACCTCCCGGAGAGGAATGGCCCCGCCTGCCCCTCCCCGTGCGGGGAAGAAGGGACGGGAAGGGAAGGGAAGGGAAGGCTGGCTGACGCAAGGCGGCGGCGGGTTGGCTCAGCGCGCCCGTGATGCACTTCCGGCGCCGCGGCCATGGCGGGGGACGTGCTGGGCAGGATGGCGGCGCTGGCCCTCGGTGAGAGCTCGGGCGGCCCCGGCCCCCGCACCCCCC
>VZRV01006040.1:0-26009 GCA_013398115.1 Falcunculus frontatus
TTGGGGTAAAAACGGGTGTGTGGTTTTGTTTGAGGTTCTTCTTTGTCTCTGCCCCCCTTTGGAGCGGTTTGTTCGCGGTCCGTGCAGACCCCAATAAACGGCCTCGGAATTGCACGCAAAGAATCCCTCTTGCCTCTTCATCTCCATAACGCGTAGAACTGTGTGTGAGTGGTGGCTTGCATCCACCAGCGAGGGTGAGGCTGAGTGCTCGCATAGGTGCTAACAGAGCACCGCCACAGCGTCTCTACGAGGGACTCTGTGGGAGAAACACGGCACCAGTCCATCGACGCCATGCACCGCGTTATTCAATTAATTTCCACAAGTCAAGTCTGTTTTTCCTGTGACTTAGTCAATGAGAGATCTCTCCTCATCCTTATCTCAACTGATGGAGCTTTTATTATATTTTCTCTCCCCTGTTCAGCTGAGAAGTGCAGTGATAGAATAGTTTTGGTGGGTACCTGGAACCAGCCAGGGCCAAATCACAAGAGGGACCCTGTGACACTGCAGTGCTTTCTGGTGCCAAGGGGCCATTATGACACTGTGGGGACACATGAAACCAAGGTGACACTGTGGGGCCTTATGGAAACAAGGGGAAATTGTGACACTCTGAGGGCACGAGGAACCCTGTTACATTGCAGGCCCTTATGGAAACAAATAATCCTTGTGACACTGAGTGGCCTCACGTGCACAAGGGCCATTGTGACTCTGTGGGGGCATATGGAACCAAGGGGCAATTGTGACACTGCAGGATGTCATGGAACAAAGGGGATCTGTGGGGCCTCTTGGTGCCCAGGGGCCATTGTGACACCGCGGGGCCATGTTGAACCAAATGGCCATTGTAACCATGGGGACCTCATGGTGCCGAGGTGCCCCTGAGACACTGCAGGGCCTCATGGAACCAAGTGGACACAGTGACACTGCAGGGCCTCATCGTTAACAATCTCCTGGGATAGTTGCATCTACAGAGAGGCAATCCAGGAGAGCCTAAGCCTGTTGATCCCAAATATGCCCATCTTCATATGAGCATGTCCCTGCTGACAGAGGTGCCGTGTATTCCCTCTGCTCTCCAGAGCACTTCCATCCTTTGAGAGATGCTGATCACTCTGGTAGCTGACACCAGTGGGCAGGACCCTCATGGCCCCAGTCCGACCCCAGCACCTGGGCCAAATTCTTACTCCCACCAAAAGGTCTGTCAAGCAGCAGGAACTTGGTCCTTACAGCACACAAACATACACAGACACACACAGTGAAATTGAGAATACACAGAGAGCAAACACTGAAGAAGAGTGAATAGGGCAGGGCAGACTCTGGTGATCGGGTACCAGGATCAGCCAGGAAAGTCCACTGAGCAGCCCCTTTCCACCATACAGTCAGAGAATGGATTGGAAGAACTGTGCTCTCATCTGACCCCCCCCTGCAATGAGCAGGCACGTCTTTTACCAGATCAAGTTGCTCAGAGCCCTGTCCCACTTGACCTTCAATGTTTACACTGAATGGGACATCCACCACCTCCCTGGGAACTTATTACCACAGCAATTATCAGTCACACTTGTTACCACAGCACTTACCACAGCAACTATCAACTTAGGACTCCCTCCTTAGTGTGGTGCCACAGCAAGCAAGGCTTGAACCAGTCATGATGCTCAGTTGCCATGGAAACCAGCACTGGGACCCATTGATATGGGCTTGTGCCATGGGATTCTGGAGCTGTGATGTTACCATGGCAAGCATCAGCCAAACGCACTGCTGATGCCCAACGCCATGGCAACCAGACATGGAAATGCTTTGCCAGGGACTGTTTCCATGGTAACCAGCACTTGGGGTGGCTGTCATGGCAACCATCATGGAAACATTGCCAGGGACTGTTGCCACGGACACTTCACTGAGACCTGTCATTGTAGTTGGCTGCCACCACAACCATTTCAGGTCCTGTTGCCAAGGCTGGTTGGCATGACAACATCAGGTGAGCTGCTATGGCAGTTGCCACGACAACCTACACAGAGACCCCCATTGCTGCAATTTGCATGGCAACCATCAATAAACCAATTGCCAGAGACCTTGTAAGACACTTGCATGAATCATTTGCTGTGGAAACTATCCCACAATACTATTGAAAGGTTGGTGCTATGGCAACCATGATAAAACCCCATTGCTACAGTTGGTTGCCATGGTAACTATCATGATGCCTCGTTGCCAGGGCTGGGTGCATGATGCTCAAAAATTAGGTAAGAAAACAGTACTCCATAGTATACGGCCTTGTCCTGGGGTGACTGTATGATACTGTATTGCCTATCATCTGCTTATGCCAGACATGAATCCTGTGCCTTTCTGTGTCTTTAAGCTGGATCTGAGAGAGAGGGAGAAAAAAAAACTGAGCAGTTTTGTGCTTCAAGGACACATACACTCTCCTACATTTTTTTCACTGCCACAGAGGGGAGGAAGCACCTTCGTGCTTCGCCTCAGCTCTCAGCTCTCTGCAGCAGGGAAGAGAGTGGCATTCTCTTGCTTTTTCGCTAACCTGGGACTTTGGCTTCTTCTTCTTCTCTTCTGGACTGTTCAACAACACCAGAACATCATCGGAAGACCCCACACTGTGGCCTGGAGGGGCCCACGTTAAACCCCAGCTCCAGAGAGGAGAGAGAGCCACCCACATAGGACTTTGAATTTTACCAGGCTCTCTCCACAGTGAGAGGTTTTATTATTTAGCATTATTCTTTTTCCCATGCCTGCATGCACTTTGCTTGTTAAATAAACAGGTTTTTTTCTTTCACTTTCCTCTGAGGAAAATTCTTTCCGAACCTGGTGGGGGAGAGGCAGCTGAAACCTGCCTTCTATCAGAGGACATTCATTTCGGACATTTCCTCCAATTTGTCTCAAACCAAGACAGGCCTATAGAGAAGGTATTTGTTTATTCGATGCCGGGAGTGAGGGGGATAGCTCCACCACAAACTCACTCATCCATTCTTTGCACATTACCAGCTTTTATACTGTTTTTTACTTAATGTGTACATTATACTTTGCTAACCTTCATATTGCAACATATTTTCTAATCACGTGATTATGTAAGCCTCTGTAGCACATGCACGGTTTTTGCACGAGGTGGTTGTCAGCCTCCTGGTGGTCATTTTTGAGGAAGGTTCATAAGTCTTCCTCGGGCTTGAACTTTTCACCCTCGCATTTTGCACAGGCTCTCTAAGATTCTCTGCTGAAATAGCCAGTGGTCAGTTTTTTGCAGTTAGCTTGTTCTGCAAATTTGCTGATTTCTAAGAAGTGCTTCATTCCCATACCCTGTGTCCTAGGTTACAATGTAAGATGTCACCAAAAACATGTATTCTATCACCATCTTCATAAGCTGTCAAAGCAGGTGGGGCAGTGTTCCTTATTTGCTACCATGACTCACCCTTGATAACTCCCTCCGGGGGCTATCTCCTGTTAATGGGCCCATCAATGCCTTCCCTCATAACTCACCATCCCATTGTGGGATGCTCCACCCAGGGGAAGGAGTTGAGCATTCCCAATCTGTATATAATCAGAGGTTTGGGATAGCACAGACAGCCCTTACCTACGGGACTCCCGGAGAACTAGAGCTACACCACTGGACCTTCAGACGAAGACCAGACTCTTTTCTACAGGATCACTGCTTCAACAGGACCACTTAATCCGGACTGCTACCCACAGCTGACTGACAGGGTACCAAGCTGTATCTGACTTTATCAGTACTTTTCCTTGTATTATTTCACTTAGTTTTAATTTTTCCTATTAAATTTTAATCCTGATTTGTGATCTCCCACTGGTTTGTTTTCAAACCAATACATCCTGTTAAAAAGTAACTACTTCTTTCTGCATAGCTACAGCTTTTTGCATAGTTCAAGCATTATCTCGATGCCTAGGCATCATGTACAGCACTGATAGTGTTGGCCACCAGTGCTGGGGGATGGGCACTGGGGACTAGTTTGGGCTGGGGGGAGTTAACTTCCTTCCCAGGGGCTTCTCTGGGGCCAGACTTGGATTTGGGCTGGAATCGGGGGGAAAATTCTAAGAGGTTTTTGTTCCTGTCCAGAGCCAAGGCCTTTCCTGTTCTTTGCCCTGCCCTACCAGTGAGGGGGCTGGGGGAACACCAGGAAGCAGGAGAGACACAGCTGGGACAGGTGACCCTGACTTCACCCCAGGGGATTCCCAGACCATGTGGAATAAGAATCAGTCTGGAAAGAGGAGGAAGAAGGAGGAAGGGGGGGATGCGGGAAATGATGGCATTTGTGTCCCGAAGTCACCATTGCCTGGGAAGGAGCCCTGCTCTCCTGAGGACTGCTGAACACCCACCTGCCTGTGGGAAGCAGGGAATGAATTCCTGGTTTTGCTTCCTTGCACCGCTTTTCCTTCCCCCATGGACCTGTCTATGTCTGAGCCCAGGAGTTTGGTCTCTTTCACTCTCTGGATTCTCCCCCCGTCCCATGGGTGCTCCAGCGACAGAACTGGGTCCACAACTGGCGACAAAACTGGGCATGAGAGGCAAGTGCCAGAGAAAGAGACATGGGGAGATGTAGCTGTGGGCTGTTGCCATGGCAACAAGTACAGGGACCCTCAGTCCATTGATAGAATCAGGCACAGAGACAGGCAGATATGATTTCATACCCTTCCCAGCTATTTGAATTTCCTGCAAGATTTCCAGCGTGTTGCTGACATTATTTTTGTAATTTTTCGGTGATTTACATAACACCTCACAGGACACACTGTGATGGTAATGCCTTTTCTTTGTCTTAAAATCAAGAGCCAAACACGGTTAGAGGGGAAAAAGGGATTTTACCTTGGTATTTATTTTAAGGATCCTTGGTGCACTCCATCCAGGTGGAGCACGCTGGAATGCACATCCAAATGCACACCAAAATGCTCCCCCGTGGGTACCCCCGAAATGCACCCACACAATAGTTTGGGTATAAAATTATAGGCTTTACCAATTAGCATATCTATCAAAGATTCCCCCATGGGAGGCTGAGTGAACCCCCCTCCCCGAGGAACCTTCCCCCCTGGACAGGCCTATCTTAGTTTACAAAATGTGTTCCAGAGAAGGCCTTGGTGTCTGAGCCTTCTCAGATGTTTGGTCTCCTGGCTTAACGGAATACTGGGCCTATGCTGGTTATCAAACCTGAACAATTAGAAGTATGTGGGCTAAAAGGCCCTTAAGAATACATAAGAGTTATACAAAAGAGTATATAGAGGGGGGTATATATAAAAAGCAAAAAGCATAATGGCATCAGTGGCATCAGGAGAATGACATGATACACCACAGATTCATTTCCCTGGAAAATACCAAGGTTCTAATTGATTATTTACTGTTTGAGTTAGATGTGCGCAATACAGACTTCAATTTTTAGCTTTCAAGTGCTCATGGGGAAAGCACAGTATATTCTTCCAGATCTTTGCACAGTATTTGTTAGCTACATACAATAACAAATCTTATTAACATCATTGCTCAACAGCTCAACATAAGGAAGCCAAATTCCTGGCCTATCCATAAGACTACACAAAAAGGAAGCAACATGTTTTGTTTCCCATTTCAGATGAATCTGGGATTTTGATTTTTCATTATATTTTAAGATGTACTTGTAGTTTTCTTGTTATCTCTAGACTCTGAAGTAGGGTTTGTCATTCTTGTGAAACTAAGATAAATCAAGGATTAATACAGAAATAGATGTTCTAATCTATCCTTACACTTCTGTGGCAGAAGCTGCTGGTCCCTAGGAAGACTGCCTGGTGATTTCTGTCTGCGTTCAAATATTTAAAGCAACAGCATTTAGTCCCACACTTTATATTTCAGATAAACAATTTAGTAACATCTTAACATTGTTTTCACAATCTTATAATGTGCATATTTTACTCCTTATGAAGCTGAAATCTTTTAAATACAAGTAATTCTAATGAAACTTCAATTTTAGACATTTCAAAACTGTTTTAACATACTGAAAACAAAACAATCTAAAAAGACAGGTCTAACAGCAGTTAAAATGCAGGAAAAAGCAAGAGTACTTCAGGTAAAAGAGCATACATTTAACAGCTATATTTCTTTCACTAAGTATTATGTATTAAAAAAAACAGAGTAAATTTAAAAGAACAGAAGTTCTTTAAAACCAGAATTTCTAATACCAGAAACATCTTTGAAACAACTTTCTGTGTAGTTATATTTATTTTAAAATTTAAAATTGGCTAATTTGTGTCCCAACATTTTGCAGCACAAGGGAGGAAAGGTGGGAAATGCTCTGCAGGGGGATGTTGTTAGAGATCTATAAAGTTTGTGTGTAAAGGAAATGAACATAGTATTAAACACACTGAGTATGACAGAAAAATGCAACAAAGTACTAACTTGGAGAGAGTAACAACCCTATGGTGGCACTAGGAAGTAATGCCAGGGCACTGGGTATTTCTGCATTTTAAGCAAAGAACTTTACAACTTCTTTAATTTTTCTTTTCCTGTCCATTTTGGAAACGGCAGTCCATCCCGCCTCACGCATTCTCCTCATGGTTTTGAGTTTCAGTGCAGAGCCTGGAGATTTCACATTGGATGGAATTATTGTCTAGGAAGGAAAATAAAGCCATCCATTAGTTTCTGTAAACAATCTGATTAACTGTTTGGTTTAATCTTACAAAAGGTTAACATACCTTTTTTGGTGCTGTGGAATGTAATTGAGAAGCCTGAGGATAATCTTTGTACAATTTTTTAAACATTTCTTCTTCTGAGACTATGCTCTAATAAAGAAAAAAGTTACTTAGTCACGCTATATGAAAAAATACTTTTTCTTTCCCCCTAAGGATATTAAACTATGAAAAAAAAAAAGATGTAATTATGACGCATAACAGTTCAATAAAAAGAATGTAAATTATGCACATACAACTACAATTCCAGAAAGAACCAATTAAGTAAAAATTTGCACATAAATATTGTCTTGAATGTGGAAGCCCAAACTCTTTATCTTCATTCTTAGACACAGCAGTGAGCACAAAGAACTGTTCAGTACATGATTTGTTCTCTGACCCTTACCAGGAGGTCGCTGTGCTCAGAGCTGTCAGACTCACTATCCAGTCGGATAAGCACTTTTTGCTTTTTCCTCATGCTCTGCTCTGAAGGCAGGTTTGTGCTTCTTCCACTTTGCAGTTTATCTGTTGGAGGAGTCTTTATAACATATGTCTGGGAAAGAAAATTTTTAAATTTTTTCATTACATTTTATGGGGTAAGTATAGAATTTAAACCCAAACTCATGACCCAGTTTACGATCTGAGTGTCCAAGAAGACACCTGAGAGATGCGGTGGAACTATTATCTTTCCATCCAAATGTGAAGCAAAGACCCAAACAAAGTAGGGTGGAGTGGAAATATCCTTTTTTGGTTGCCAAATGAGGAGAATGAACAAGAAGCTGTGGAAGAACTGAATTTCATGGCACATTGTATCCAAGTTCTTCATGCTTATCTGCAGAAATTCAGGTTATTCTGAACTGTAGCCACTACATGTGGACTATAACAAACATCTAAGAAAATGGAAACAAACAAAACTGCAGGAAAAGGCTTTCAGAGGAAGATTGATAGCGATATCAAGATTGGTTTTACTTAAAATAGTCTTTTCACTAGAAGTTAAACTTCTGAGAAATATTGCAATGGCCCTGTGCAGTTCTTTTTTAGAAAGATAACATCAAAATGGTAGTGGATTCTATTGTTCTAAACGAAAACCACAAGCAAACTCCTGACAGGGAAGAAGGCTACATTCTGCAGTCAGGAATACTTTAATACTTTGACAATTTTTACAGCTATATAAGCTTTTTTCTCTTCCATAGTGAAAAAAGTGCCTTTACAAACCGACACTTTTAAGACTAAGTAAAACAGTTCTAGAGACACTATTAAATTCACAATCCCTCTGGGACAGGAATTGTTACTGACCCGTGATAATGGACAAATTTAGTAACTGAGGAAGAAAAATGACACATTGGGAGCCCTTCCACAAACTGCTGTCTAATCTTGCTGTGTAATGGTCTCACTCTTTAAGATCCCTGCTTATCCCAGGAAAAAAACAAATAAGCATCTACAGAGAAGTAAGAAATACAGTCAGAAAAATGCAACAAGAAAAATTCACTGTTAGGAGCTACAAACCTTCGGTGTTGGACCGCCCAAGGGGCTTTCTGCAGGTACCAAAGGAGGCATTTTTTTCTTTTCCACGGTGTTGACTTCCATAGGAATATAACTTGGACACTTTTTATTTTTTACATTAATAGATTCACTGTCTAGATCTAAATGAGGTTTAGGAGTCTCAGGAACATAAGTTTGTATTTTCTAAAATTAAAAAAGGTTTAAGTTAAAAGCATTCCAGTGTCTTTTGTTGAATGCAAATAAATTATCATGGCACTTTTAGATTCTACACATACAAATACTACTGAATTCTAAAACTAATTAAAAAGTTAAAGTTACCTTGTGTTTCTTTTCACTTTCAGGATTCATATTTCGAGAATGATCTTTTACAAGATTCTCCTAAAAAGAGTTATGTGATAGGAAGTAGATATTTTATTTGAATTCAGTTGTTAAAAATCTTCTTGGTGTAATTACAGAACACAGTCTACAATCATACTGTTACAAAGTTTACACAAATATATGACCAGGTTTAGTACCACTACAGCATTCAAAAGTCATTATTTTTCTATTCAGTTTTATTTCTACACAACTTCTCCCAGAGCACAAGCCCAGACCACACCTCTCACCCACACTGCTCAGTTAGTAAAAAACTCCACCTTTTCTTGAATTTCTGCTTTCAATTGTTCCTTAAGGGATGACAGTTCACTTTTCAAACATGACAGCTCATTTTCCTAAAAACAAAGGATAGGGTTAACTATGCACAACCCAGAAAAAAGAAAACAGTCCAAAGTCAGTAATTAACAGGGATACTCATTAGAAACAAAAGATAATTCTATTTGTTTTTCAACCCTATACTTGAAGCTTTGTTTTAGCTTGTTTAAAAAAGACTGAAGTACTATAAGAAACAGGTACTTGACCAGAAGTGTTCAAGTGTTCAAGAAGTGTTCAACACTTGGGAGAACAGGGGTGAGAGGGCAGAATCTAACTATTTAAAACAAAAGTTTCCTATTCAAACTGTGACGTCAGAACATGACACACTATCTGGAAGAGTAGACATAAACACACTGCTACTCCAATTTATTTTTAGAAACATTTGGAGTTTTTATTGCCCAGAATAAGATCTATAAGAAAATAAAAGCAAACAAATTAGTGGGCTGATTTTTACTGTTCAGTCCCACTAAAGCAGTTAACCCCTCCCCAAGTATTAAACAGAAAGAAGTAAAATATGGCATTTATAATTATATTACACTTCAAGGACATCAGCCCCTCCATTGAATCACTTAACGTTGGAAAGTACTCCTTACCAATGCTCTTTCTGATGATAACTGCTTTTGCTGTTTAATTTTATATATTTTTAACTCTGCATCTTTTTCTTCAACCATTTTATCATATTCAAGCTGTGTTAAAAAAACCAAACCAAAAACAAACTCAAAACACGTGACTAAATGTTACAACTATAGATCTACCCCTTAAAACATCAGTCATTTTTTCAAACCAGGCTCTTGAGGAGATTCAGAAAGCACCATGGACAAACACTGATGCTTCTGCAGAAAGTTTAAAACAGAAAATGCTCGATGCAGTATTATTTTGTGGACTGCCAGAGAGTGCTTTATCTCTGTGCAGCAATATGTGTTCAGCACATAAGAGCCAGCCGTGCTATTTTTATTAATGGTATCTGCTAAAGATACTGCAAAAGAGAGTAATAGAAATGTAAACTAAAATGTGTCAAGCTAAACTGCTGACAGTCACTAAGTAACCTCCTCAGAGAAAGAAGCCAAACTGTAACAGAAAAATACTGCATTCAGAATGGTATCAAAGGAAGCCTGAATTAAAAAAAAAAAATTAAATCCCAGAAATTTAAATAAATGGAATTTATCTGCCCATAGGCATGTTTTCAAAATCTGAAAATGAATTTGATTTTAGATGACTAAAAGTCAAGCATGTGTTCAGCTTTCTTTTCCCAGATTTAGGCCTTTTTCTGTTTTTGAAAGATTCTTAACATAGTATCACACATTACAAATCACAGCAATCAGCAAAATCTCCTACCTTGTGCTTTTCCATAAGTGCCACCATTTCAGTTATCTTATGCTGACATCGGACATCAGTTTCTCTCTGTATCATTGTTGCTTCATCATAAAGCAACCTCATCTTTTCTACCTATAAGTAATAAATTTCATTTCATTCATAAACCTAACAATATTTTTTTTTAAATCTTAGTTTCATTTCTTCCTCCCCCTGTGGGTGCAACACTTAGTCTTCATTTGCTTTTAAGATCCTTTTCAAATCTGACATCTTTTATGCAGATTGTTAAAATGGGCAAATAAACACAGATTAAAGGTACATCCATGGCAGACAAGTTCACTTCAAACCAAAAGGCCATTTCAAGCACTCTGACCTAACATTTCTTAGCATTACCATCAAAAAACATGTGGGCAGAAAATACTAATACAGGAGAAGTTATAATCTAATTTAGCTATGCTGACTTTATACCAAGAGTAGAATTTCTTTGAACTATATCTCAAAGAAAAGAATTTTTAATTATTTTCAAAGACATATTCAAATACTTCAGCTTAAGCACCTAATGTAAGCACCTTTGCTCACAGGCATACACAAGAAGTTCCATTTCTGTTGATAAGATTGAAATGTAACTGCAAGGACTCTGGCCAATAAAGCTTCATAAAAACATTTTAAATTTTAAAAAATTTAAAATTGCAGTAAAAATTAACACCTCTCACCTCTTCATGAAGTTTATTTTCATTCGCATTTTTTGTTTCTATGTCTTTTTGATAGCTGTCAACTGCTTCCTTATGTTGCTTGTTCATATTTTCCATCTCTAACTGCAATTTATTCACCTTTTGAGAATGCAGAATTGCTGCTGTTACTTGTTTAGGAATTAATACGCTAATGATTTTTTTTACCTCTTATTTTTGAGCAGAAACACTCTGTTACTTTTCAGGTATATTGTATTAAAGTGTTTCCTATTTAAAGTTCAGCTTTTTTTTTATAAAGAATTGAACTTTGGCCTGAAGTGAGTTAGAAAATACCCAAAGAAACAATGGCAACAGCACAATGTAGAAGACAGCTCCAAGCAGTCACCGTAAATGCTGTGAATTCCCCAGAAAAAAACAAATACAGATAGAGATTTTATTCCCCCTTTTGTAAATCTATATAAGATTTTCACAGGTTTTATGGTACATTTTCCTCTCTGCTGTGCATTTCGATTACAGTTTTTCCTTTTAAGTTTCTCATATAAATATCTTCCAAAAAGTCCACTTCTTTCTTCAAGTGCAGTACCCAAAGCCAGACGCAATATTCCCATCAGAGGGATTACCACTGCAGAACACATTCAAAGAACAGCCTAAAGTGAATAATATGTGTATGTCTTTTAAATGCTTTTCTGTTACAATGGGGTTACTGAACCCTCTTCAGTCCACAATCGACAAATGAAAAAAAAGAAAGGAACTGATTAGAAACATAATTCCTTGGGATGTGAAGTCCATCTCTTTTAAATGTCCAATAGTCAGTGCCCAATGATTAAAAATGGAAGTATCTTCTAAAAACTATGGGCTCATTCCTGCAAAATCTGTATCCCAGATCCATAAACTAGTTCAGAATGTATTTAACAAGTATTATCATTAGTTACACTGGGACATAAAAACACTCACCTCATCTTCTACATGGTATTATTCAAACCTACCTTCCCTTCATAAATACTGCTTTTCTTGCTTTCTGCAGTAATTTTCTTTTTCAGCGCCTTATTCTGTTGAAATAAAACAAAACAAGCACTGCACTTTAATAAGTTAATAAAGTTATGTAATGGTTTAACTGCATCAAGAATGTCAGAATCTTCAAAATTCCAGCTTTCATCAAGCAAATAACTATCTGTTTTGCAGTTCAGGCTCCAGAACAATTCTCCAAACCAAAGAATGGTCAACTAATTACTGTGTTCATATTGTTTCTTCATGACCTTAAGAAAGACTCCTCCTGAGCAACAACAGGGAATAACAAATGAGGTGCAGAATGGGAATTAAAACTAAGGTGCTGCTGACAGAAGGTAAGATGTCATGACAAAAAATACAAGTTACTTATTTTTACAGTGAAGTTACTACAATTTGTGCAATTGCAGAATTCTTTTCTACTAGTGGTAACTCAGGTCCTTATTACAAGTACATAAATAATACTATGTACTAATTGAAAAATGTAGACGTTTATTAAAGATATAATTTTTGTAATTGCTTTTTTCAAATTAGGAATAATTTAACAAATCAAGTAATTCCAAAGATAACTCCTTAATTTGTTCAGAGTTAGGATAAGAAAGGAAATTTTTAAAATTACATAGGTGTATCTAAAGATATCACAGCAGACAAAAACTGTATAAAAGTAGGTGACCCCAAAATACCATGTGTTTATGTATTTGTGACTTAAAATCTCAACACACCTCCTGCTGCAACTCTTCAATGCATTTGGTTTTATTTTCCACCTGTTTCTTTAAATTATTCATCTGAAAGAGATATTTTGAACATTAATTAGTAAGTCCTAAAAATGACTCCCTGTGTTAGCGATTCGTGTCAACATTCTCAACCATGCATTTGCACCAGTCTGGTTTATTCCAGTGGGATTAAACACAAGCTGACGTTACAATGATCGGAGTTTTAGCCATAAAGTACTACAAGGTGTTAATTAATAGCAGGGAACCAGTTCCTTAGTGGTTGTAGAGTTAAGAAAGAAGAAGAAAAAAATGCCAGTATCGTCACAATTTAAAAAAAAAAAACTTGCATGAAGTTCCCTGCATCCCATGAAAAAACGAAATTTCCCAATTATAGTCTAGAATCTTCAACTACTTTTCCTTTCTTGAAATTTCCTTTTCAATACTCTTGACCTGGAATTACAATTGTAAATCTTTGACTTTTACAATGAAATTTTGAAACTCATTCTAATGCTAAAAAACCCAGGTTGTTTTGAAACTACAGAGAGAAAATAAAAAGATTTGGATCTATTTAAGCTAAAACCCATATTACATACAAAAAGCTAATCCAGAGCCCATCCATCACTCAGTGGGTGTATGAAAGAAAAAAAAAGCAGGTTCTCTGCCTGAAATCAAACAAATCTTTAATATTAAACTTCCAAGCAAAGAGTAAACATCCCAGTGACTGTCCTTGTCTTTTAAAATAATAGAGCTCAGCATGTGGGCACACAATGACACAGCTGGCAGCAGCTGTGAAAGAAGAAAGCCTCTGGCAGAAATCACATCCTCCAGGCAGAGCTTTGCAGAAAAAATCCCAACAAACATTTTACATTTAGATTCTGTCCTACAGGTTATGTAACATATTTTCATGACAAAGCACATGATGTGACGTACATTTTCTTCTCTTTCATCCAGTTTATTTTTAATCTCTTCACCTGTCTTTGCCATTTTCTCCTTCAAAGACTCCAGTTCATTTCTAAGGGCCAAATTAACAATCATTAGTAAATATTTACTTGTTACCTTTAACTTCTTTTCACTACTGCTAATAAACCCCTATTTTATTTTCTAAAAAGAGCTGCTGATGTTGGTGGGAACTTCATAAGCTGCTCACGGAAAATGTTCTTAAAATGAAGCAATGTGCCTAGTAAGTCAGTATGTGAACTGTCTACACTTTTTTTAAGTAGGAAAAGATGTTCCACCTAACCCAAGTTAAATACATCCTAACCTGGAATATTGTAATGCATCTATGAAACATGGGAGGTTGCTTGTCTATTGAACTGATGGTACAGAGACTTCTACAGAGACTAACACTAACCCAGTTTTGCCTTTTCACATTTAATCCATAACCTTGAATTTCTACTTTCATTTCCTTCACACCTAAGATGTCTAACGCAAAACAGGACAGCTCTTTCTACGTAATACAAAATGACGACAAAAATTGTTCTTGTAGCATTAGGTATTTCTAATCTGAGAAAATTTCTACTTGGCCAAAAGCAATACTGAGTAGTTTCTGCTTAGCTATATAATCTAGAAAAACATTAATCAAAAAAATCACACAAAGCAGCATACGAACAAAACTATTTGAGTCTACTTCCTCGAACAATATCAGATATTAATATTCGTTTTTACTTGCCTTAGCTGGCCATTTGCCTCTTCTAGGTTTTCAACTAACTGCTTTGTATTTTCTTCTTTTTTCTTACTATCCTAAATAAAGACTCACGTCAGCAAAGAAATAAAATTCGAAATGACTTCTTAAAAATATTCAAAGACATCCAAAGCACACTGACCTGTCTTAGTCACAAATGTAACTACACTTCCTTTCCAGTTCGAACACAAAAAATAGTTTAAATACTCTACAGAACCATGTCATGCTGCAGTTTACCATCTGATTTATAGTTAAAATTGAGTATTGTCCTTTAAGAAAAGCTGGAAGTTTACAACTTGCCTCTTGTCTTTCTTGCAGTTTCTTGAGTTCTGCAGCCATGCCATTTTTCTCTTGTGTTATTTGTTCTTTCTCTAGTGAGAGCTTATTGAGATACACTGTTAGATGTTCATTCTTTAACCTAATTTAAAACAAATGGCCAAGAGGAATAAGAACATGCATTCTGAAATCTCCTTTTAAGTTAAAACTACATATTATCAAGTGTTACTCCATGCTGAAAAAAGTCCAGGCCTTCATCTACAAATATAAGCTTTGCAACAAAGTCATAGTGATATAAAAAGGTGACAGAAAATGGAAAGAAAACTAGAGTCAACTTTTATATAAATATAATGGTTACTGAAGATGATGTAGTTCAAAGCAGGATTAACAATGAATTCAGAAACTTTCTCTTCTTGTTAACTAAGTCACAGAGATATGGAACAACTGCATGTTCCATAGAATACATACAAATAGAAAAAGTGTAATTTACAAATACAAGTATATAATTAATGTTATACTGTGCGGTTCAAAATTTTCACTAGAAAACAATTGTAGTTCATTTCACTGTGAATTAAAGTAACTTCTATATAACACCAAAAAAATTAAATACTATATTTTCAAAATGGTCATACGCCTCTTGTTCAAGATCTGTTTTCAGAGTCAAAAGCTGGTTTAAATAATCTTGTTCCTTTTCAGCTGTACTAGTCAGTTGTACTTTCAAATCATGGATTTCTTTCTGCAAAAGGAAAAGGAAGAGTTTTGAGTATACATGTATAAACTATTACTCCTGAAATTTATCAGACATGAACTGACAGCACAAGGCTTTCAGAAGAACCAAACATCCATGTCATGGATTATCCAGACTGTATCTTTATATATCTCTGGTGGGATATGGAAGTGGTGTGAGACCGTGAACTCTGATACCAGTGCTGTACATGTCCCCTGCTGTGAGTCTAATTAACTAGTCTCCAAAATTACTAAATTAGATTCCTTGGATATAATTTTAAATAAAGATATTTGCTTCAGACTTTAAAGGCTTTTGCATTCATCTAAATTAAAAAGACTAAATAAACATCCAGTACTATATGTTAGAATAGAAAGGCAATCAACAGGGCTGTGTCCTCATCCTTAGTACAGCTACTGCAGGAATGCAAGGGGCAACAGTTAGGCTCCTCTATACAGGAGGATAGAGGATCTCCAGCTGTCACTGTTATGAGCAGAGCAGTTCAGGGTGGGACACTGCTCTGTGTGCTATTTCTTATGTACTTGTATACAAGTTACAGTGTGTAACTTCACTATTTATAAAAATATTACACTATTGCCCTTTTTCACACCCCTCTGATTTGGAGAGCCTCTTCATTTCTCTCTCCAAATTTTTCTGTCTCCGCAAATTTTCTACAGTAGCCTCAAGATACTTCTTCAGTAGAAGTCCTCCAATTTTCCCATTTTAGAAAATTAGTGAAACTCAGTTCAGAACACTCAATGCACAGATTATAATGTAGAAGCAGACATGGTAAAATGCACACCTGGTTTCACACTATCTTAACTTTAGTTGATACAGTTTCTTGTTAGACTTGTAACTATAAAATCATAATGGAATTAAACCCCTATTAAGAGTTTACTTCATATAGCTTAGACTTCTGTGACAGAAAATGGACTTCTGTCACAGTACAGTAGGGTTCAAAGAGGCCAGAGCTAATTACCTTCCTATAAGTATGAAAAAAATGGGAAAACTTTATATCCAGAGGGAGTGGCATTTGAATAGGCATGAATGAAGAAGGAAATAACCAAAAATCTTCACAAGGAAAACCAAAACATAGGAGACAAGAAAAACCAAAACACAGGAGACAAGAAAAACAGTGGAAATAAACAAGTTCTTCAAAGAAAACACTGAAATTTTGTGTGAGAAAGTTCAGTAGAAATGTTAAGGTAGACTAGACTGTGTTTATTTATGGCATTTAAGATACTTACAAAGCAAGAGGAATTTCATTTGAAGAGCAAATTTACAGGCATGAGACTAACAAAATGAACATTTACCAGAGTTTCTGACAGCTCTTCAAGTTGCGCTTCTTTGTCACATTTTAGTTTAGTCATCTCTTCTACAGCACATGTAATGTAAAATTAATGGAACAGAAATAATTTTTCACATTTAGCAGGCAGTATAAAACATTTACCCTTTTGTAATACCCAGTTCTCAATACTTGTTGGATCAAGTTCAGAAATTGTGAAGCTGATTTATGACTTCATCTAAATGTAGACTTGAAAAAATGATTAAGAAAGACATTAGCAAATCATTATCTGAAGAGAAACTAATCATTTATCTTAAATAAAATTCACAGCCTATTATATGCTACACAATTATGGCTTCAAATAAACCATGGACTGTAAGACCAGAGTATTCTCCAAGTATTGATGCATCTGCATTGTTTCAGAAAAAAAAATCTGAGCTGCTGAAGGTACTCATATGGATATGCTGAAAAAGGAAACCAGTTATTACTAACTTCCAAATGTTTTCTCTGTGCACATTCACAATACTGGTATTTTTTTCAGGTACTCAACACCAAGGTCGTGTTTGGTGTGGAATTCACAGGTCTCATCTTGCCTTGTTCTAGACAAGCATTAGCAGTTCACTTTTGAACACTTCTCTATAGATACCCCCAATGTATACAGAGACATCCAATTACATTTCTCATCTGTCAGATGAGATCTAGGGCCATGTGCTGCACAGCAGGAAAACAGTCCAGAAGGCAGATCTCTTACTCTGGGGGCTAAGGAGCACGTCCTTAGAAAACACAGGATATCAAAAGCAGTGTTTAAAGATAACCCCTGCCAGTGTCATTCCACATCCAGCATGGGGAGGGTCTACAGAAACCTTAATGGGAGGGTTTCATCTCTGCTACAAGCGACAGAAATCATTCTAGCACCGGCAGTGCTACTGGTTTTAGCTGGAAACCAAAATTACTTCCATGAGAATTCATGAATGGATGGTCTTACTATTGGAGCTCTGCACAGCACTGCCCTTTGGCTGTTGACATTAACAATGACCACCAGAGAAAAGGGAGTCAGATGAGTAAAAATAAATTTAATCATTCCTGACAGGTACAGGTACTGTAAAATCATTTCTCCAAGCAATAGAGACAGTCCATTCCCAGAAAAGAGCAGAAAACATTTTTATGACTGCCTAGCTCATTTTCTGCCTTTCTACAAGCCTTACCCAGTTCAGCAGACTTATGTTGGAGCTCCAAGGTAAGCAGCTTTGACTCATCTTCATGTTTCTCTAATCTAAGAAAATGGTAATTAAAAAACCCCTGAATGCATAGTACAAAGCACTGCATTTGAAACGTAAAGGATAGTAAGACAAAGTCTTACCACAAGCACTTTAAGAACATTTACCTTTCAACAGGCAGATGACATAGCTGCCTTCAACATGTATCAAATTTCACTTTTACAACTTCAGAAGAGTAGACATAAAAGTAAGCAAATACATACTTACAGAAATCTGTATTTCTTAAAGACAGAATAATGAAAGTTGGAGGGGGCAAAAATTTACCTTTTTTCTAGACCATTATCAACCCGCACAAATTTTTAAAAAATTACATTAAATTCTCTGCATTTAGACCACTGTGTCAAAAAACCTCCAATTTTCAGCTACATTTCCAGTTGTTCTTGATTTTGTCATAAACTGCAACCTGTAAGATGACTCTTTAATTTACCTATTTTTCTCTTTTTGCAGCAAGCTTTTCAAATTGGCAATAGAAGTCTCAAACTCCTCTGTCAGGGCTGCAAGCAAAGCCTTAGTTTTTTTACATTCTTCTTCCTGTGCTTCCTTTTCTCTGGTGACCTGAATTAATGTTTTCACTGTAGTCTGGAATTCCATTTCTAAGCTCTTTTGAGTAACCTTCAAAAAATATATAATTTCTAAACATGTTTTGCAACAAACAACTACAGTTGTTTCATATCCAACGTATCCATAATTATTTATGCAAATACTCATCTAGTCTATTTATACAATAAAACTATAAGCAAGGTGTACCTCTGCCTTTTGCAAGGAAATTTTAGCCTCTTCCAGCTCTGCCCTCAAATGTTCTTGACTGACCTGGGATTCCTTTAACATTTCTTCTTCATGTACTAAGCAAAAAAAAAGTATGCTAGTATTTTAAAAAATAGGATATTTACTAAAAAATGCTGCTAAAAATGTAAAATGACATACATTTATAGAATTTAGCAAAGACCAAAGGTACTGACATCATATACTATAAATACTTTGAATATAGATGGCTTAAAAATATTGAAAATCAAGTTCTGAAAAGTAAGTTTCCTCAGTGGCACCTGCTTGACTGTAAATTTGCAAAACTCAAGCAACGTATTTTCCCCTTGCAATCTTCAAAAGCTCTCACTGCTTAACTCACCCTAAAAACTACCCTGCCAGTCCTGATCCCACACGAGCAGCTTCTGTTCCAAACAAAAACAAGGCCTTCAAGGCCCCAAAATTCTGCTGCCAACACAATAAAATTATCATGATCATGTTTCCTATGCTTCTATAAACAATTACATTTAAACATAGCAGACAGAACTCTTACATTTTGCTTCTATTAAGTCAGCAATCTTATTTTGTGATTCCTGCAGCTGAGCCTTGATGTCTTTTATTACACCATCTTTTTCATCTCTCTGTATGGTAAGAGCTGAAATCTAGTAAAATTAAAGAAATATCATAATGAAGTCTGGAAAAGGGACAGATACTCATTTTAATTTGTACCCCAGGTATGATAAGTAGACATACTGCTGTCATTCAAGTTAGATAAGTTGATCTTAGCCAAATATCGATCAACTCACATTACTCTAAATAAAAAAGTTCTCCAGTTCAAAATCAAACCACGAATTCCAGTAGACTAAAGGTACTGAAACATCACTAAACTTAGCAGAATCTGATTTAAATGCAGCTTCAGCTGTTATTTTTGTGGTTTTTACTAATGCCCAGAAACACTCCTTGGCTCTTGCACTGCCCCTTAATCACAAATAAAGCTGTACATGTTAGATGGTAAAACTGAGCAAACCTGCTTTTCCTTCTGACTGACTTCCAGTTTGCATTCTTTTTCAAACTTGTCCACTTTTTCTGCTTCTTCTTTTACTTTCAAGATACAGTAATATCCATAGTTAACATTCTAGCTGAAATATACTCCGAGTTCAATACAGCTTCCAGTTTATAATTGCTTGTAATTGTATAGCTGTACAATTTGTTTCCTAAGAGTAATTGTTGAGGCAATGTTTGATTTTATAATCAAAATGTCTTTTTTTGCCAGCTTTCCACAGAATTAGTCCATTACTCCATGTTTGTTATAAGAAACTAACAGAAAACAACATGTGAAAATGAAACAGGAACATAGTAGCCTATACATAGAGAGAGACAGCATTTAGTTAAAGTTTCTGTAGCTATACACTAGTACATTATCATTTAAATAAACTCACTACATCAAATAAGTATTGATCTCTAGACTGTACTTCGCAGACAAAACTTGGACTTTGAGTGGCTATTCGAAAAATAAAGTTCCAAATTTGGCCTAGCAGAACAACAGAAGGGGCCAGGCAGTGAATACAGGCAGCATGAATAAAAGAGGGTCCCAGTGTCTCAGTGTGACCTGCCCACCATTTGAGCACTTCACATCTGTCTGCCCTGACACTGCATGTGTAATAAAAGCTGCAAAGTACAGAACTGTTGAGCCAGCAGCATAAACACAATAAACAGAATTCTCACATTTGAAATTCATTTCCAATCTGTCATTCTCTGCTTGCACACGAAGCTCTTCAAATGCCACTGTCATTCTCTAAAAACAAAATTTAATATTTGAAGTTCAATATTGGAAACCCTGGAAGTTCTCCAGGGACTGCTGCCAACCTCAGCCATTCCAAGAAACCAACAGGTAGGTGAAACAGAGTCCAAAAAGAAGACAGGAGTTCTGGCAGTCACCCAGCACTAAGCACATATCACACAGATCACATGGATCTACATCCCACACACTGCTGCACTTTCTCCAGTGAATGCGCTTCATATAATACAAAAATAATTCTTGAAAAGGGACTGAAAACCTGACTTCCTGCATCACACATGACATGATACACACACAAAGGATACAAATAGTATCCCAACATAAACTGTAACTCAGCTCAGCATATCCACATAACTCACATTCCTTTTATCAAGCTGTCACTTACTTCTATGTTGCTATGAAGTTCCTCATACAATTGTCTTGTTTCTTCTTTTTCCTGTTCATCTATCAAAGCAAGAATGTACAAGAAAGTTTTTCTTTTGAAACAGAATGCCACCTGTCCAAGTCATTATGCTTAATCAGCATAATTAATTAAAAAAGGAATTATCAACTCTTTTCTTATTAAAATAAGTCATTATGAAACAGACTGCCAGAAGTTATATAATCTAGGGAAAACGTGTATTTCATTGAAACATTAAGCAAGCTCAGCTTTTAAATTTCCTTCCCAATATATTTTTTTCTGTGAAAAGTGTAATTTTGGATCTATTTATGTAACTACATTCATTCTTATAGTATTAATGGTGTTGAGTAATAATGTATCAAAACTGTTAGCATTTTATAAACTGTAATGTAGGGTTTAGCACTGAATTTCTTCCTATCAGCAGAGACACCTATGACCACAGAACTGCCATTATAAAATTGCAACAACTCTACGTCCATATTTTCCTTCTTTCCTTTCACTTTAGTAATTGATACTATTTTTCCCTAAGAAAACAACTGTAGAAGAGAACAGTAAGAAACAAAGCTATTAAAAAAGAACAGTAAATCTATACACAGGTGTTTCAAAAATAAAGGCTAAAAAGAAATAGACACTTTTTAAGTATACAGGATCAAGTTAGTAAAATTTTAAAGATTATAATAACAATTCTAAATTGCATATAAAGTAAAATTCCCAATCAAGAACATGTTTTAAAACCTCAAGAATTTAAACTTAATTAAGTTATCCAGCTGTCTTGGCTTGTTCAGTTTCATGAGAAGAATTCTAGTTACTCGTGCTGTGGGTTTGAGACCTTTTTTCCCCCCAAAAGTGTAACTGCTCCAAACAGGAAATGCCAGCTCTGGAAATTTGTTAAAGAGTGCTGGGAATTTAGAGTACATTCTACTGCCTAAAAACAGGCATGAAGTGCCACTTCGTATGTCTTAATATATGCACAGTATCTGGATGGGACTGAAAACCTTCAATGGGCCGACCAGACCTGAGGAGACCTGCACTGCTCTGGAGTGGCTGCCAGTGGCTAATCAGGGGTGTTGACACTTCCTCAAACCTGTATCAGTGTTTAGGCACCCAAGTAGCTCCCAGGCTTGGAACCTTTCAGCAAACAACTATACTGGCTTCAAAAATCCTCTGGATTTAGCATTACAAAGCAAACGTGTTGGACATGTGGCTTCACTTCTAATTTTGTGAGCCACTTAAAATTCACTTCTCATTTTAAGAGCCACATCCAGTTGATCTCAACTGGAGAACATAACTGGAACAGCACAAGAACTTTTTTCCGTTTGTGAATTTAAAGCAAGCTAGAAGTACATTTACTCTCATAAATCAAAAATAAAAAAGCATTTACATTTGCTGGTCTTCTCTGTGAAATGAGTGCAAGTTTCCTTGAGCAGATTACACAGATGCCTCGCAGCAGTGGTTCTAAAGGAGGGAAAAATACCATATGTTTTCACAGGAGTGCACAGTACTTTATGTACCTAAGGAGTAACAATGTAAATGACCTCCACAATTTAGCAGCTATATGAAACTACCCACATGAAAACTGATTATTTTCACCACAAAAATATATATTTGGTTGTATTACTTACTCTTTCAAGAGATCTTTATTTTCACATATCTCATCTTCCAGTTTTAAACGGAGTTTTTCATTTTCAAACTAATTTCATAGGGAACAAATGGAAAAAGACACTGTTATTGAAAAATATATCAGAAATACACTTTGACTTCTCAAATCTCACATGAAAAAGTAATTTTGGGCAGTAGTAGAAAGAAGTCTATTTTATCTGGTATTACATGCCGAGTCACCTTTTGCATGAAAGACGTAGTAATGAACAATAATTTACCAGCAACTGAGACACTTACAGGTATACACACATTCACACAGGACAGGTGCACATACCTTCTCAAAATAATCACTTTGTCAAGGCAGAAACCAAACTGCAACATTCTTTAATATTTAGTTGTATGAATAATATTGTCATACTAAATCAGGAAGCACTTAACTTCATCTATTCAATGCGTATTATACAATACTGGCCTGCAGTTCTTGAATGGCTTTATTCTGTGCTTCAATAATATTTCTATTTTCTTGGAGCTTGCTTTCTTTCTGGTTTAGTTCTGATTCCACAGTCAATTTCCACTGTTTGATCTTCTCAGCCTCTTTGTAGAGTTTTGAGAACAATTCATTCATTGCTTCTGTATTCTATTAAAACGGGTTCCACAATTTAATCTCAAATACTATTTAATTAATACTGTCTAATATAACATATTTATCTCTTAGAAAGATCACAAGAGTAGTATTTTTCCACAGATGGTGATATAAGCTTATATATGATCAGGAGCCAAAGTTTAAATCTTTGTGCATCCACTATGTATGTATCATTAAAAAGGCATTACAGAGCACAGAGGAGACACAAACACAATGAAATATCCCAAAGTGCCTTCAGACATCACCAAATAGATGGTCTTAAACACATGGATAACTGCAGTCCGTCAAAATCAATAAAAGTTTTGCTAGAATTATCAGTGGAGCCAAAATTCCTTCTAGTAGGTTCTTCACACCATTTCTTTCCTCTCCTTCTGACAGACACTGATGAGTTAAGTATAAGCAGCTTCAGAGACTTTGCTCAAGAGTACCTGTGGTACTACTGTTAATGCATGCACGGAGCAGGAAGTGAAACCACCCACCCTTGTGCTCTTACAACACCTTGAAAGCGTTGTACAAGCAGTGCTGGACCAGTGGTCGAGGTAAGAGCAGCACACGAGCCCACAGGACAGTTTGGTTTACTTATGATGTCCCCTAACACCATCCTTGTTTTGGCTGCATCACAATATTGTTGCAGTCCTGACAGTACTTTAATAGCTGGTAGGATTAAAAGAAGTCTAGTTGTCAGGGATATCAAGATCAGCAGGAGGAATGCAAGAAATGTGTTTTATTTGGTAGCAGCAAAAAGCATTTTGTAGATGCAAAGTACAGAAGCTATTGCAGAAAAGTAAGCTTTACCAAGTTGTGCTAAAGCAGAAATAAGCTGGTAAAGATGCTGTGAAAAGAATCCAATGCTTGAGAAAATCACTAAAATCATTGTTTTTTATAGATAAAATAAAGCCAGACAAGGCAATTGGGACAATCTACTTCCGTTTTCCAAAGAATACTCTGACTTCAATCCTTCTGCCCCTCAAGAGACTATTCAGAACCAGTTCCACAATGATATTTAAGTGTTTAAATCTTACTCTGATTAGAACTCGCAGACTTCACCGGCACTTCAAAAAAAGAAAAAAGAACAACAACAAACAACCTTGGAATCACCTTAATTTTTAAAGATTTGTCTCCAGGCATGTTCACTAAATCACAAATATCTCCTCTAAGTGGTTCAGCTTTAAACAGGAGACAGAAAACATTATTCCCTTTTGACTATTTCCTTTAGCCCTGAAATATCTACTGAATAATGCTTTAGGCACTGTTTGGCAACAAATTTAAAAGACTCCAAAAAATTAGATATGCAGAGTTGATACTTAGCTGACCTCTTCATCTACTTCAGAGCAAAGGTTTACTTGCTGTGAAATTGCATCTGAAACATGAAGAGATTTTGATCAATGTATTTCTAAAAAAAGTAACAGTGAAAGTGTATTTAATAGTGTTACAGATATGAAACCGTGAGACTACTCACAAAAATTAAAACTCGACAATATTTTAAAAATTTAAAGAACGTGCATGGCAAATGGTTATTTTAGTCTTACCTGAATCAGTGATTTCGCCACGGTTCGACATATCGAATGGCAACTTAAAATCATCATCTGAGTATTTGTTAAAACCCTGCACAAATTTAAAAATTAGTTTCTTATGGGTGGATTTGTACAGAAGGATTATAACATCCAGAAAAAAAACCCCTACAGATGACGTGAAAATAGAATTTTTCATTAATAAAGCAGCTGCCTACAATTTTCAAAGCCCAAGGTATTGGTAATGGCTTTGGAACTCGCTTGTTTCTTACTTCACGGTGGCTTATAGAACTGTTGGTCTTCTGCAGTTTGCTTTATAGACTGTGGCCAAAGGGGAAGCTTTCAATGCAGGGAACTCAGCAGCTCCTGCCTGTCTGTGCACTGGTACATGGTAAAGGACTCAGGAAGCCAAATTACTTTTTTGAAGACCAGTAGTTGATATTTATTTTTTGCTTTACTTCCAAGGGCAGTTCCAAACGATATCTGATTATGTTTCAGCATGAAAATATAATTTTACAAGGTTTTTAAGTCACAGAAGTTCGTCCTGTAAACAACGTAACTCATCTGCTATCAGAATATCCCGTCTGAATCTCAACACATTTCATAAGGAGCTTCGACATGAAAAAAGAACTTGTTGAATTCCAATAACTCAGTGTGGGGACAGAACATTTTCGCTGCACACTTGATCTGGTGAGAGCAAGACATCAACGCCAGTGTGAGCATCTGTGTAGGGCACTGCTCGCTCTCTGTGCTGAATTATCCGCATCAAACGCGGATTTACCATCGGTGATGTACAGTTACAATACAGAGCAGATGCTAGAGAAGATGATTCCCCTCAGTGTTCATAGAAAAGAAAAGCAAAAGTCTTTGAAATTCAAACTGAAGATGTTGCCCCGGCACCAAGTCTAGGCATATGCACAGAAATTAGTCCAGCGCAGGAGCCGTCCCGCCCATGCGTGTGTGTGCTCCGGCTCGGGGCTCTGCCGGGGCACTCCCCGGGCACAGCAGTGTCCCCGGGGAAGGGCCCCTGCGCTTTCCCCCCGCCCCCTCCTCAGCCACCGTCTCCAGAGCAGCACAAGCCCGAGGGGGCGGCCGGAGGACGGTGGGCCACCCTCAGCGGCCCCCTGGCCGAGCACTCACCTGGGATCTGCCCGCAGACACCTGCCCAGCGCTCAGGCGCGGCGGCACGAACAATTTAAACCGGTTTTCTTTCTCCATGGCCCCGATAAAAGGGCGGGCGGGCCCCAGCGCCGGCGGATCTCGGCGGCCGCTGAGGGCGGGCGCGAAGGGCGGGAAACTGCGGCGGCCCCTCAGCGCAGCGCGCGCCTGGTGGGGGCGTCGCCTAGCGGAGCTCCCGGGAGCAGGGCACTGTCCCGCGGCAGCTGCGCCTGCCCCAGGGACGGCCCGGCCGGGCAGAGCGGCGGCCGCGGGGCGACCGGAGGACGGGGCTTCCTCCGCCCGTGGGCACCGAAGAGGTCTCGGGGCTGCCCGAGGGGCCGGGTGGGCTGGGGACGCCGCCGTGGTCGCCGGCCGGGG
>VZRV01006045.1:0-20011 GCA_013398115.1 Falcunculus frontatus
TTTTAACCCTATGCTATCATAAGGACTAATAGAGCACAGTTGCCTGTCTCAAACACTCTTTAAGGCACAGAAGGACTTTGCCATGAGAAAAGCACAGAAGGGAGAGACAGGATGTTCCTAACTCCAGGCCTGCCAGAAGTGAGATCTGGGTAGCACACCCGGGCTAATGCATCCAGACAAAAATTCCCACTGTGGCAAACTGTGTANAGACAAAAATTCCCACTGCGGCAAACTGTGTAAAGAAGCAATTGCAAATACACATATCACTGGTCAAACAAAGATCACCCCAAGTTATAGGACAGATGGCATCTGAGACCAACAGCGACCAAGGAAGCTCCCCCGAATATGCCTCCCTGGATACCTGGAACTTGAACTGGAAGATAAGCACCAACAGCTGGGAACTTGAGATAAGATAAAGATGGTACTTTGTCTGGGTGTTATCTCAGACCTAGGGGAAGGTTAACAAAGCTGGGGGAGAAGAATGGATCACTGATAAGGGATACAAAGAATGGAGAATTTAAGGTCCACAAGGAAAGGCAACTCAGCAACTGTGCTGAAATCAGCTCCCGAATGGGTAAAACGTAATTCCAGCTGGAGGAGATTCTGACCACAGACTCACAACCTACTGAGCCAAGCAACACAGTGACTCAGAAGAAGAGTAAGACTGAGCATGGGAATAATTAGCACTAGAAGTGAGGGACTCATTTAAGCAATAGACTAAGAGAACTGTGTACCCAATAAGCATTAATTATCTGCTCAAATCTATAAATAGTGAAAAGTTGCGGATGATCAGCTTCTCCCTCTCTTCCTTTATTTCTCTCTCACTCTCCCCCTCCCTCCCTACCCCACTCCACCCCCTCTCTTTTCTATTTCTTTCTATGTCTCTACCTCACACTTTAATAAAATCCATATTATTGACTTTGGCATATGGTCTTGTTTGCACCTTAATTTCGGCAGAAGCATCTCTCAATAATCGGATCTTAACACTGTGTCACACTTCTGAATGTATATTTCCACTTACACAGCAAACCTTAAAAAAAGTCATTTTCAGTGGTAGATTAAAAAAAAAAAAAGGGGTTTTGTAACAATTCCTGAGGGTTATAAATATTTTCTTTATTGATCCTGAGACAGAGTGAAAAAGAAAAATGAAAAAGTTCAAAATCTGATAATATTGTCAATATAAAAATCAGACTGAATAAATTTTGTGTGGTTTTTTTAAAATTGTTGTTTATTTTTATTATTTTATTTTGTTGACAAAGTATTTTAATATTTTTGCCTTTAAAACTCTTTGTGAACAGAATCATATGGGTGTTAGCCCAAGAAAAATGCACATTTCTTTTACTACAATTATAAAAATCAGTTTTCGTACTTTTATGGAGTTTGGATGTGCAGAAAAGAAGTAGGACTCAGAACTGACCCAAAATAACATTTTCCTGGTAGTTCCCATGTTACTGTAACATTTTGTTTCATGCAGACAGATTTTTTTCAGACAAACACATTTCAAAAGTACTTAGAGCACTTAAGGCATTCAAACAAAGTTGTTTAGTAATGAAACCATATCTAAAGAATATTTTTTTGAGACAGAAGAGGATTTTTTTTCCCAGCTTTTATAACATCACAGGGTATGATATGAAAGTATATCCCTAAGTGAACAATTGTGTTTCACCTTAATCTGTGAGATGTTCAGAGGCTTCCTTACAGACAACTTTTCCCTTTCCCCCTGGAATTATAGTCAATCCATTTTTTCATTAAGTCTGTTTATATTGTTAATGGTTCAAGGAGCATTTTGAGTAGGTAAGTAGTTAATGATGAGACAAACATAAAAGCCTTGGAGTTTCTCTGTTCAGATAGGCATTGATGGAACTCAATTTTATGGTGCTATTTTTATACTCACAAGCAATCTTTAAGGCCAGTGAACCTGAAACATGGCTTCCCACCCAAGATATTTGTGAAGATATTGCTACAGAGCCTGAAGTATCTATTACAAACCATGAACTATTGTAAATAGAGATTCTAGTAGGAATGGTGTGAGATATCTTCAGTCTTTTTATCCACCTCCATTGAGACAGCATTGGTTTGTGTTGCAAGCTCTTTATAGTAGAAAATATCTCTCACTGCTTACTTCCCTGCGCTTAGAGAAGCTCTCTAATAGAAGCTGTAGAAAAGGCAGATAGGGAAAAAGAAAAAGAGGGTAGGAAAAAGTTAGAGCTGTACCTTCTACTGCCATCCTTTTTAAATTTTATTTTTAATAAGGTGAGATGCATTTTCACTGAATCTGTCCTTAGTTTTTCCTTAATCAGTGAATATGATTATTAAGTTTGGTTAATAGTTTCTTATTTTGTTTCTGGTTGCTATAAATAGTCTTCATTTTCTGTCACATAAAACTATCCCTAAAATTTCCCTTATTTCCTTCAGGGTAAGGATGTACTCCATGGAAATCCTTTTACCTCAACACTTATATATGAGCTGGTCACCCTGTTTCTCTTTTTTAGGCAATGGTCATAAGCTGGCATGTCTAGACCTTGACTCATTCCGAGTAGATGTCTCTATCTGGTAAGACTAATCTTGATCGAGTAACCATAATTCTCTCCATTATTTATAAAAATAATATAAAAATGGAGAAGAACTCAAATGTAGAAATCTGTATGTGGTCAAAGGAATTCTGATTCTGCATTATTTGAAAACAGGCAAGTGCATTTTGCATTTCGCTTTTCCAGCAAGCAGAAGTGAATACAGTTCTGGAAACAGTTTTGAGTGAAAAGGTATTCTTCAAGCAACATAAAGTACAGCTATTTGCCTAAAATTGATTATAAAAAGATTTTATATTCAAAAAGCTATATTAAACTGTCTTGTATAGAAGTGTATTCAATAATAGGGACATAGTATTGTGAAGAATAGTTCCTGGATTGTGATACCAATATTAGAATTCAGGCCAGATCAAATTCAGTAAGAAAAAGAATTTTCACTTAATCTAGACTAGGATATTCATGATCTTACTGCTATCTCCCATTTACCAACTGAAAAAATATAGTTTTACCTCTTTGTATGATTGTACCATTGAGTTTTTCCCCCTGGAGTTGATATAGCCTTGACTTCTTTGTTCCTTCTGCAAAACTATCTAATTTTGGAATGAGCATGTAAAAATATATCTGAATGCATACCCTGGCAAAGAAGAAATTTTCAGTACTAAAATAAATTGTTAAGAGTGGTGATTTTATAAAGAGGACTATGATTTCAGTGCTATACTTGCAGTGTACAAAAAAGCCTTTTAGGGTAAACAAGAACAGATGATAGACAGAAATAAAAAAAGCTAAGAGTGAGGCAGATATTTACTTGAATTCACCAGTATTTCACTAATATTTGGATGCTTACAGAGCAGCAGCTAAGGAAAAGGAAACCGTCAAAAATTATATCACCAATCTTTTCATTTTTCATAGCTGCATTTGAAGGTATCAGCTTGGGTATAAACTGACTATGAAGAATAGGTGAAAATCAGAAAATATATTTAATATTGATTAAGACAACACATAATGTTCTTTTCTTTTTTTTAATGTGGACCAATATGTTAATACTTCTTTTTGTACTAAAAGTATGTTACAGCTCAAATGAAAATACTGTCTAGAGCAAGCTAACAATAATGTTTCATAAATAATCTCAATAATTTTAATTTTCATTATTTAACAATTGTTTGGTATTTGGAAAGGCTATGTGCAAACAAGTTTATCTCAGTAAAACAAACAAACAAGAAAATAAACCCCTGTTTTTTGCTGAAAATATCATCACACTGGAACCAGCATAATGAGTTTATGCTAGTTTATTTTTTGTTGTTGTCCTCAAGATGTCATCTGTTATTTCCAAGCAGTTCCTGGAACATTACAGGTAGCAGTAACAGGCATTTAAACTTTTGCCAAATTCCACTGACATGGCTCAGTGCACTGTAGGAGAGTACTGCTGAAGGTCTGACGGTTTTGAGTACTGTTTTTCTGGTACTGCTAAATCTTACTGTTTATATGATGTATCATAGTGCAAGAACAGCTACCAGTTTAGAAATGCAATATTGTCAGAAAGGACTAGTCTGGCTCCTTTTTATCAGAATGGTAGCTTCTGCAGTGGAAGGTATGCATGTTCTTGATGATCTTGATGATCTAGCCCCCCCATTTTATTTTTAGCAAACAGCTGACTTACTTGCCTTGACAGTTTTCTAAACAGGTAGAAACATGTTACTGAATATTTAAGATTTTGAAGACCAACCACATCCTGGGCCACATCAAAAAAGGTGAGATCAGCAGGCCAAATAAGGTGATTCTCCCCTTCTACTCCGCCCTCGGGAGACACTACCTGAAGTACTGCATCCGACTTGGGGCTCTCAGTGCAGGAAGGACCTGTTGGAATGTATCCAGAGGAGGGCCCTGAGCATGATCAGAGAGCCAGAGCATCTTTCCTGTGAAGACAGGCTGAGAGAGCTGAGGTTGTGCAGCCTGGAGAAGGTTCAAGGGAGACCTCATTGAGGCCTTTCAGTACTTAAAGGGGCTTGTAAAAAAAGATGGAGAGCAACTTTTACAAAGGCAGATAGTGACAGGACAAGGGCAAATGGTTTTAAACTAAAAGAGGAGAGATTTATGTTAGAGGTTAGGAAAAAATTCTTTACTCAGGGAGTGGTAAAGCACCAGAACAGGCTGCCTAGAGATGTTATGGATGCTCCATCTTTGGAGATGTTCAAGGCCAGGTTGGATGAGGCTCTGAGCAAACTGGTCTAGTGGAAGGTGTCCCTGGCCGTAGCAGAGGGGATTGGAATTAAATGATCTTTAGGGTCTCTTTCAACTCAAACCATTCTAGGATTCTATGGTGCTTTTGACAGGACAGTGTGCAGCCACTGTAGTGTGTCAAGAGCTGACAGTCCAAGCTGGTGGCAGGAGAGATGGGTTAAACAGGGCTACAGCTGCAGACACTGCCATGGGCTGGAGGTTTCAAACATCCTTTTGCTGTAATCTTCATGCCCAAAAAGACCAACAAGGACGCAGAGAAGTAAGAAAAACCCACAGCTGTGAAGAGAGAACACACATCTATTAATCTTCTTTCTTAGCTAATAAGCAGAAGATTGGACAGATAGGAGTGAGACCATGAATTCTGTAGCGCCTGCATCAGCAGCAGTGGAAGGTTCAGCAGCGATGGTGAGAGTAGTACTGGGATTGTGATGCTGCTATGGAAATTGTGGTGATGGATCTTCATGACTTCCTGGCTCAAAGAGCAAGAAAGAGACAGACAGCTCCTTTCTTTTAGTAGGCACAACACACTCTGGTTTTTAATGTAGAAAAGACTGGGCACGGACAGTCATTATTTCTGTGCTACATAATCTTGGAGATTCGATTCTAGGTAGTTGCTTTTCTTGAATCAATACAGCTGTACTTGCATCTTCCCCTCCCCTCNACCCTCTCCATGTTTATGAATAATCAATAAGCAATTTTATTTATGTTTAACAGTGCAAGATGATCAGATATACATTTTTATGCTTATAATTCTCTCTGTCTTCAAAAAATATCTTGCATTCTTTCCTTGACTATATTCAAAACCACATTTTAGACTATAGTCAAAACCACATTTTAGCACACTTTATAGCCTATGTGCTGAAGCTTGTCAGCACAGTTGTTATATACTTCCATAGTTAAACTGCTGCTATATCTTATCTAGAGCCTATTTTCCATTTCTGTTGTTACCTTTGACTTAATTTCTTCTCTGACTTCAATTTACCTTACAGAACACAATTTCAATATTGTTTTAAAGATGTGAAGAATATTTAGTTGTTTTTAATTTTCACAGATACAATTACAAGGTAGTTTACAACTAAGTATAATTTTGATGTACAGTTGCTGACTTTTTTTCCCTCCAACTATCCCAAGAGATGAAAGCAGACCTTGAAAGATAAAAGTGAATTTAGAAATATAATGAAAGTGTTTTTAATATCTTAGCTTTTGCCATAAGCTTTGCTATACACCATGCAAATTGACTGCTTCTGCATGTGGCAGCTGTATTGTGCATTTTTCCCTCTTGGATAATGTGCTTTCTCCTACTTCAAAGAAACCTAAAATAATTGGACTTGTGTTATATGTAGGAAACCAGGGTGAAATTAATTGAAATTGATGTTAATTGTATTATTTTCTTAATTGCTGCAAATGTGGGTCAACACTGCCATGGACTTCATATAGATTTTAATAGAACTGTGAATCATAAGATATTTTTGGATTTGCTTCAAGCATTAAGTTCTTAAAAAAATTTAATGATTGAATCTCATATGTAATGCTATCCCAATGAGAGTAGATTTTGAGTGGCATTTTACGAGTGGATATTCACTTTGGGAGTGTATAAGACATGCTTGGCTTGTTGTTCTAATGAAGGAACTCAAATTGTGTTTTCTAGGAGACTTACCTAGCTTCAGATGAAGAATTTTGTTACAGATAAAGAAACAGGGCATGGTTCAGTTGTTAGCATAAAGGTGTCTAGTGACATTTCCTTACCGTGCTCACTGTGGTATCCAGTTGCTGGTGTAGAAGATCAGATATTGCCCTAAAGACCTGTGTCACACCCCTCAACCCTGTGTGAAAGCTTCCATTGCCTTGGGGCATCTGAAATGGCATTATTCATCTGTGTCTAATGGAGATAAGAAGTTGTAAAGGAGATTTCGATTACTTCAAGTAATGTGGGTAAATGTTCATGCAAGACACAAGCAATAAATTAGATATCATCAATAAACTGGTTCTTGGAAAATTAATCAGGCTACCACAAGAAAAGAATAATTTCTTCTCCTATCAGTGCACAGGACTGAGATACAATATCATGGAAAATAAAACAAAACAAAACAAAACAAAACAAAACAGTCTCATGGTTTACTCAGAAATAAAATTCTCATAGGAGAAAAGAGCGCAAGTGAAACCCTCAGTGAAGTGTAAGGTCAGTAGAAAAAGGTGCACGGGTATGGTATAGTTATTTTGAAGGAAAAATGTTAAAAAAGTGGCTAAAAGAATAAAAGTGAAAAAGTTGCATGTGGCATGAAGGTTTTTTAAGGATACCTTTTAAAATTTTCAGAAAAAATAAATTAAATATTTATTCATTTTAATATCACTTTCTACATTAATCAAAAAAGAATTTGAAGTAGATAAATAAGAACCCACTAGCATAAATCTGGAAAAGTATCAAAAGTTCATTATCCGAGAAAGGTGAATATCTAAAAGGAAGATCTATTTCAAAAGGGAAAAGGTGCTTGTAAATGAAGAGAGCATGAACTCTAGAACTTTAAATGTGTATGTTTAGCAATGTATGCACTGTTACCTTATTTACACTTCATATATGTTTATGTTTCATATACTGATGAAAACATCAGTAAAACAGATGTTAAAAGATTTGAAAAATATCTGGTCCAAAATACTGATAATTTGTATGAGAAGGAAGAAAACTCTCAGAGATTTCATACTGCTTAAAAATGACGAAAATACAACAGGAATTTGGAAAAGGGGTATCTCATTGCAAGTTCAAAAGATGCACGTATGAAATTTTGAATGCACTAATTAATATGAAAATTATAACTTCATTTGTTTTAAGTAGAAGAAGAAAGTAGAAAATTTGTTTGTATTTCCAAAGGATTCCAGGCATGGTGTAAGTTACAGGCTGTAACTCTTGACTAACACAAACTTTAATTAAGAATGTGCTTTGCACATATTCTTTACCTGTACTCATGCTTTAGCTGTAAAAAGGGAATGTATATCAAAATTTTTGGAGCTGCTTCTAGGACATAAGAGGATACCTAAGAGAAAAACAGCAAAACTACTGGAACTACATAGCCATCAACCTTACTTCAGTCCCTGGGGACGTAATGGAGCAAATAGTTCTGGTTACCTTTTCCAAACGTGTTAGGACAAGAAGGTGATTGGTACTGGTGAGATGCATCATGAGTGCTGGGCCCAGGTTTGTGCTCCCTACTACAAAGGAGACATGCAGATACTGCACCAAGTCCACAGAAGGGCACTGGAGGTGATTTGATGTGTGAAATATCTCTCATACGAGGAGAGTCTGAAAGATCTTGGACTGGTGAGTCTTGAGAAGAGAAAGCTCAGGGGGATCAAGGTGTATAAATACTGCTGGGAAGGTGTAAAGAAGACAGAACCAGACTCTAAGATGTAACAGGATGAGACACAATGGGCAGAAACTGAAATGCAGGACATTTTGTGTCAATATAAGAAAATAGTGTCTTTCTGTCAGGTAGTTCAACACTGGAAGGCAGACAGGAATTTATTGTTAATCTGTAATTCTTAACAATCGAATCAGAATGCCACATTTATTTTTTGGTTCCATTGTGGTATTACCAGCTTTTTCAGTCAAAATTTATAGTGGAAAAGCACTTTAATAATTTCCTAAAACTGTTATGCTTTAAAAGTAAATATTTACACCCTCTTTTTGGTGTTTTTCCTATTTGTTTATGTCCTCTAGGCCCAAAGGCTGGTCATATCTCTCTGAAGCAGGGATGTCGTGGAGTATAACAGTGAGTTGTCAACACCAAGAGTTTTCTATAGGAGGAGTTTGGTGTTCAGGGGGAGCCTGATGCTCACTTAAAGTCTGAAAGCTGCACACTGCAGCTTCCACAGCCACTACTAAGCAGTGACATTATCACTGGGTTTCTCATGTCTGTACTGTATGTGGTATTCACAGATTTTCAGCTATAGCATGGCTGGGGCAGTGGTCACTGTACCCCTGGGGAATATCTAAAATCAGGCCAGACCAATGCAAACCCTGACAAGCCCTTAGACCCATCACTGCATTATAAGTACAAAATCTATGGCCCTTTATTATTAACGTCAAAAATCATATTTACCAGTTGCTTACTTCACACTATTTCTTACTTTCTTTCCCTAAACATTTAGTGCTTCCATAGATGGAACTTAGATTTTAGGCTCTTAGGATGCATGATCTTTTGAGGTGAGAAAGGCCTTTTACAAGGTGATAGTCTGCTACCGGATTCGTTGCTAAGCAATTTTTCCCTCAGGATTGTCTCCAGAAAAGAGAGTTTTCTAAGCAGAAGGCTCTCAAATGCTACTTACTTAAGAGGTGCAAAGATTAAACCAAGGCTTGAAACAAATCAAGTGACACTGTCTGAATAACAGATTGATCTAATTTAACAACTATTTGTGCCTGAGATTTTAAAGGGTCTGCCCTTCCCCTTGCTTGATTATTCCTGCTTTTCTCCTTTTTTCTTTGAAGTCCAGAATCTGCTACATATTGTATCTTGATTCCTAACTTATAAACAACAAACTGATACTTCTGAAGAAAAAAGGCTTGTGGTCTGAAGCTGAGGTGTTATTTCTACATATTTGAACGTAGGAAAGTTGAGTAGAAAAGGTTCCTACTATTGGCCTTGGCATTATGAGTTCTTTTAGGGATGTTTGTTCTTCATATTTACCACTGAGGGTTTAAACACACAGAGAAAACTTTTGTTTTGCTTTTTTCCCTTAAAACTGTAATTGTCCTGAGCCTTATTTAAAAGATTTCAGAGCCAGAATGGGTCATGAAGAGTGGGTTCTTCAACAGAGATCTGGATACTGGAGTATAAACCTCAAGAAAGAAATACTTGATTTCTCTTCAATGAAACAGACTAAAATGGTTCTCTTGAAGATCATTAATTAATTTAAAAAGTGACATCACATTTAGAGTAAAAAAATTTGGATTCTTGGATTTTACTTTTTCTTTGTTGTTTTTCTTCTCTGCTTTTGATATTTCTTGCTAAGTAGTGGTTTCATTTCTAGGGACTACTTCTGCTGAAGGTATTCTGACCAGAAAAAGGAGTTGTTTATGGTCACCATTGTGTTCCATGAGCAGAAAATATTCTGCATCAGCAACTTATCCTGCTCAGTGGACCATTCAGAGAACTAAAGATTGAGCTTAGCAGCACCCCCAACCGCTTTTTTATTTCTTTCTCTCTGCCTCATGTTTACTGTTAAATAAAATCCATATTATTGACTTCAGTGTATGGTTTTGCTTGCACCTTAATTGGAGCAGAGGCACCTCTCACTGGCTGCATCATAACAATAGTACAGAATATTCTTACAATAATTTCTATGTGTGTTTTTGATGTTTTTATTATTAACAGGTATTTAATGTGATTTCATGTGAAATTATTGAAGGATTTTTTAATTGCTATTGTTAACGTCCATTAAACAACTCAAGGAGATTGTGTTTGCTATTTCTTTTGTATATTTTACAGGTATTTGTTGCCAGTTGAAGTATCAGATCCTCATGTGGTGAAAATTATAAAATTTACTACTAGGGATAGGAAAGAGAATGGACTAAAACCAATTGTGTATGAGAGGCATACAACAGTGAAACTCTCTGAGGAGTCTGGATTACACAAAAACCCATTCTAACAAGTTGCTTGATGTTCGTTTTGCAGAAGGTTGGTCTCAATGACCTTTAAGGCCTTTTCCATTTTAAACAATTCTGTTGTTCTGTGATTTGCGTCTTTTATTTTGTTGGCATTGGTTTGTATGTTTGTTTGGATTTTTTATTGAAAAGGCCATTTACCAGATGTCTTTAGAAGAGCAGACAGTTTTCATTCACATATCCTTACAGTATCTATCTGTAAATAATCACAACAATAGAACACAGCAGAGCCACTCGCTTGCTCCTCCAGCTCCCTGGAGGGTTGGAGAGAAGAATCAGAAAAAAGTAAAACTTGTGGGTTGAGATAAGGCCAGTTTAATAATTGAAATAAAATAAAGTAAAATATAATAATATAAATAATTACAATGAAAAGGGAAACAGCAGAGAGAGAACAAGAGAAAAAGATTAAGAAAACAAAAATCCCAAGTGATAGAAAAAACTGTCAGTCCCCTAGAAGCTGAGGGCCTACTTCTCCCAGTCTGCATACCGAGCCTGATGTTTTATGGTATGAAAAATCCCTTTCACCACTTCAGATCAGCTGTCCTGGATTTATGCTCACTCACAGCTTCTTGCAGCCTTGCTCACTGGCAAAGCATGGGCAATGGAGAACTCCTTGGCTTAGGGTGAGCACTATTGGGGAACAACTAAAACATCAGTGTGTTATCAACGTTATTCTCATACTGAATATAAAACAAAGCACTACACTGCCTAGTAGGAGGAAAATTAACTCTATCCCAGCCAAAAGTAGACCAGCTCCCAATGATGTGTGTGTGTGAGTTATGAGAAAGTGTTTCCCCGACAGTCTACCTTTTGCTGTCTCTGCTTGATAGAGAGAAACCTGCAATGTCATTTTTTCTCTCAGTGACATGTCCAGTGCTCAAACACCCCAAACACCCTTATAGAGCTATACTTGATTCAATTCCAACATGTCAGAATCTTCCTTGTACTGCAAACCTTTGAGTGCAGGGTTCAGTACTACAGGTGGCACCTGGTGGCAGCTGGCTTCTGTCTTGTTGATACAGTCCAGCAGGTGATTGCCTTTCTTTCTTTCTTTGCTGCATGGAGCTATTGATGACTCGTGTTTAACTTCTTCTCCTTCACATCCCTGTGCTTTTTCAGCAGCCTGCTTTCTAACCAGCAGAAGCCCAGTCCTCATGGTTGCACTGGAATTATTCCATCGAGGTGCAGGTCTTCCCATTTGCCTTTGTTGAGCGCAATGATATTCCTCCAGCCTGTAGAGGTCCCTCTAGGTAGCAGCTTTCTCCATCTTATCAGCTGCTCCCTAAAACTGGTTATTGTCTTTGAACTTGTTGAGGCCTTCTGTCCCACCTTTTTGGTCTTTAACTGTGTTACAAAGTCAACAGAGCACATTTTCTCTTCCTTGAAGGTTATCAAATGGACCTTGCTGCTTCTTTGTCAGCTGTTCTTATTCACTTCCTTGTCCTTCCTGCAACTGGGCATGGCTTACACAGGGATGTGACAGACTGATGGGCCTCTAGTTCCCTAGGATTTTCTTCTTCCCCTTCTTAAATAAAAGAGTGGAAATTTGTCTTGAGATACTCCTCTGCTCATACTTACAATAATGAAAAAGCAAACTACTGCAGTTGCAGCTATGGGATAATTTCCATGCAGTATCCTGCCCACAATATCAAAAGTGATTTATAGGAACAAAAATAATTTGGCTTCTCTAAGATTCCACGTTTCACCATATTGCTTCTCATTTATAAAAACTGTAACAACTTCAAAAACTTGTTATGCATCTTGTAATCTTCTCTAATCATTAGCAGCCATAGTACTCAGTGTCCTGATAGCTACATGAGTGCTGCGCTACACACGGGGAGAGACCTCTGTCCACAACTCTTCTTTTAGTTTGTCATAGGTTTCAGCCTTTTTTATTTCCACATTGACAGTAATCAGCTTTACCTCTGCAAACACCAGCATCAGCAAGAGCATAACAACCTTCAGGTTGTTCCAGAGTGCTGTCATATTCCTGACAGAATTAATTTATGATAAACCATAATCAGCAAAGACAGTGGTCAGAATTCATTCTTACTTGTCGTGATAAAAATCCAACGACAGCTGAAATGAGTTAGAATGTGGTCAGACGACTTGGAACTACATTCTCAGATGATAATAGAATTTATCATTTTGAACGCTGAATTATAATTCTTCGGGTTTATGTTGGTACATCTGAAATATTATTGACCTTTGCCAGTCTAGCTTATGCTTGGCAGTGTCTGTCTGTCCAGCAGTGCATACAACACTGGGTTTAATTATAACTGTGAATTTCAGTGATAGTATTAAATGATTCTCTCTCTCTCTCGAGGGAAAAAAAAAAAAAAAGAGAAAGAAAAGAAAAAAAAAAAAGGAAGGTAAAATACGCATGGATCTAAAAATCTAAAAAATACAAGGTAAAGGGAAATTTCCCAGCTTAAGGACTACTGTGAGCCTGACCCCATACCAGCTTTATGTTGCTAAATAATTAAGGAGAGCACTTGCTTCAGAACAGATACTTAAAATTAATGAAGTCCAGCACTCATTAATCCTGTTAGAAAGAAGTGGCTTAGTAAGGACTTCAAGGTTTTCTATTTCTATTAAATCCATAGCAAACTTCAATATTAATTTCTGTATGCAATATAAAACCCCAGAATGCGTCTGTGGACATATCATGTGTCTGTGCATCTGCCTGATTATCGAAAGTAATTGAGAGTTCTTATCAGTTTGGAGCATGAATAGGATGCTTACAGAACATAAATACGGAACAAAAACTTCAGAAAAGTTTCAGTATTTTTGGTTGTTATTTAAATTTATTATTATCATTATTTAAATGTATTACTAACTTTTTTTTTTTTTTTTTTTTTTTAAGCTGGTTCTTTTGGGTAAAGCTGAGACAGAGCTCATTTTCCCCACAGCAGCCCTCACAGCTCTGTGCTTTACATTGGTAGCTGGAAAGGTGTTGGTAACACCACAGTGTTTTGGCTCCTGCTGAGCAGGGCTGGCACAGCCTCAGCACTGTCTCTCCAATATTCCACACTCACCAGCAGGCTGAGGGTGGGCAAGACCTTGGGAAGGCACATAACCAAAACAGCTGACCCAAACTGACCAAAGGGTTATTCCATGTCGTATGTCGTCTGTCCAACAATAAAAGCTAAGACAAAGGAGGAAAAAGGCTGGGGAGAGGAGCATTTGTCATTTGTTATTTAGAGCATTTGCCCTCTGAAGCAACCATGACACATACTGAAGCCCTTCTTCCTGGGAAATGGCCAGACATTGCTTGCTGATGGGGACTAAAGAATAAAACTTTGGTTTTATTTCCCTTGGCTTGTGCACTCATGGCATTCACTTCTGTGTTAGTAAACTGCCTTTATCTTGATCCACAAGGTTTTTTTCATCTTATTTTCTCCCCTCGTCCTGCTGAGGAAAGGAGTGATAGAGTGTCTTGCTGGGTGCCTGGCATCCAGCCAGGTTCAACCAGTTACACTGGGGGAAAGTAAAATGGTATTTTTGAATACACAGCATATAGTTAGGTACTGATAATATTTCTAGTGGTACTGCAGATTTTCAGGTAAGCCAATTGTGCAAGCATCTGTCACTTTTATCAAATGTACTTAAGGCATACATTTTTGATTCAATTCTATGTTAGAGGTTAATTTATTCCTGTCAAGCTTTAGGTATTGGCAAGGCAGGCAAGCAGGCAGAGTTGGTAGAAAAAGGTCAAATAATTGAGATTATCCTAGAGTCAATCCTGTGCAGAAAAGAGAAATTTTAAAATTGGGAGAAGTAAAGAATAGTGCTATATCTTTGATCAAGGATCCAGGACCTATAGAGTCAGTTGGTATAACTTGGAATTTAGTTCACAACTTTTAGGGGTGTTTTAGGGGACTTCTTTAGTTTTTACAACTTCAGAAGCTTACAATTTCTAAAGATTCTAAAAGAGTGAACATTGTATTCCCTGGAAATGTTGAAGGTCCGGTTGGATGGAGCTTTGAGCAACCTCGTCTAATGAAAGGTATCCCTGCCTGTGAAAGGGTGGTTGGAACTGCTTGATCTTTAAGATCCCTTCCAACCCAGCCCATTTTACGATTCTGTGATTTTCCCACTATTCAGTAAACTCAAAAGTGGGCTAGTGTTATTATTAAAAAAAAAAACAAGTCGAAAACCAGAAGAAAAAAAAAAACAAATTGCACATACATCTACAAAAATATTTAATTTAGAATATTCAAGTGTTCAAGTAAGAAAAGAGTTCAACTATGAAACTATGAGAGTATAACAGAAATTAATAAAATATATTTCTATTTATAATTTAAGTATCTAATAATGGAGGTTTAGTCTTGAATGTAAGAAAACATTCTCCTTCATTAAATTCTGAAAAGGTCAATGTAGTTTAGGTTAAATTTGGTCACTATTTGTGGCTATCTCCCTAAGTGGACATATATGGTTTGTCTTGTCCATTTTCTTTGCTTTTCCACTGCTTTTTTTTTTTTTTTTTCTGAAAAAAAAAAAAGTCACGGTATGTACTACCAGTATGCCTTTTTTACTTTACCATTATAGTAGTATGGAGATTACTCTTTCAGTCGAAAGATGAGAAAGTGGTGATATTTATTTGAGATTTTCACAGTGATAAGATGATGAAAGTTTTGAAAATAATTCTTCTGATCCTACAAATGACAGAGAAATAATACAACATATAATGATAGTGACATTTCAGTCTGACGAACAAGGAAAAAAAATTGCCAGAGCAGAATTTTCTGTACAAAACCATTCACAGTTTTACCACAGATATGTATTTGCTCTCATCATTCTATCAATATTTTTATTCTGTATACAAACCCTAAAAATACTGGTATTTCTTATGATCACAATGATCATAAATATTATATACGTATGCCCTTTAAGTTACTCAAAATCCCTGACTCAAGGACCTATGGTAAACATAGCAAACAAAAGGTAGAGTATAAGCTCTGATATAAGTATGCTTCTAGGTTAAATAGTTTTAAAAACCTCTGCTTAGTCAACCTGGTTTCAAACTTTCACGTCCTACAACAGAAAACAGCAGAAACTGATGATGTTGTGGCACATCTGAGAAAAAGAACTCCTAGCACTTTACCTTCAGAAAGCTACCTGCTAATTCAGGTTAGGATTAATCTTGAAGCAATGCTTAGAGCTCTAAAAGTTAACCTTCAGAATCTGCACAAGGATCACTTTGTAATCAGTGATAGGAAAATAAACACCTACAGGAGAAATTTCAGGTTGTTATAAGATAGACAGCTACCATAAATTAGATGTGGAGATATTTATTCCTCTCCTTTGGCCATAATGAGAGTGTAGGATAACTTCGATGGCAGCTGGTAGAGATCTAAATTTAGATGAAATTGCTCTGTGCCTTTTTACGTGCCAGTAAGTTTAAAAGGTTCTTTTCCATTAAACTCAACTAACTTTAAAGCCCATTTCAAGGAATAAAATGCATCTACCCTTTTGTACTTAATCATACTTGTCAGGGCTAATAAATTAAACACATCCAGGACCATTTTCTGACACTGAAGCCAGGTGCCACAGAAAGGTTCGTGCCCATATCACTGAACTCTGTTTCTCCCTGGATACGTGTAACCACAACCACCCAAGAGGGACAGAACTCTCATCTGGGTGACAATGCAGAGTCAGCTTGTGCCCGGGGTTGTCCCCACTGGCTAACCAGGCAAACAGCTTGTCACGGTGCCTGCAAACACTGGCACTGGCTTATTTTATGAAGTGATTAACTTCTTGTCTCTCAGTGCACTTTACTGAGGGTGTATAAAACATGAAATTACTGATACATTAACAGACTTCATTACTAGCAGGGATTATTTTGGTATTTACCCCTGTAACTATTATGTTCAACTTAAGTGGAATGGATGACATGAAGTGAAATGAATATGAGTTAAGAAGAATAGCAATAAACAAGTGATTCCTTAGTACACACATCATTGGTTTTCAGGTGCTTAAAGGGATTGCTGAAGCACTGTGCAGATATATTCATTCAGTATTTCAGAGCTCTATAGAGTGGTAACACCCTATTCTTTCTAATCTTCTAGTCTGAGATTTTAACCCACTGTGCTAAAATGGTTTGGGATGGAGAAGGGTTAATTTTTTTCACGGTAGCTAGTATAGGGCTGTGTTTTGGATTTGAGGTGAACACATGGTTTATAATATAGGGATGTTTTTGTTGCTGAGCATGGGAGGTTGGGAGGAGACACAGCCAGGACAGGTGACCCAAAATGGCCAAAGGGATATTCCAGACCATATGGCATCATGCTCAGTACAAAAAGTGAGGGGAAGAAGGAGGAAGGGGGATGGAGTCATGGTGTTTGTCTTCCCAAGTCACTGTTACATGTTATGTGGCCCTGCTCTCCTAGAGATGCCTGCTCATGGGAAGCAGTGAATTAATTCCTTGCTTAGCTTTGTTTGTGTGCACGTCTTTACCTTAATCCAGAAGTTTCCTACGTTTTACCCTTCGATCTCTCCCACTTCAGTCTGGTGGGGGCGTGAGCAAGCAGCTGTGTGGGTCTTGGCTGCTGATTGGGGTTAAATCATGTCAACTATAAATCAAACAAAATTTCAAAACGGATTTTTTTTTTAATACACCGTGTATGAATTGTATATCCTAGGTTTAAATTAATATTTCAAAATCCTGGTTTAGTGGCACGCTGATATAATTTTAGGGGCAGGAAATTGGAAGATATTGGTTTCTGGCCAAGAAAAACCTCCTGGGTACACCAGAAAACAATGAAAATAAGAAGTGAAAGTGACCAACATTACACTCTGCTTATGGACCCCATGAATCAATATACTTGTCCCTGCTACTTAGGAGCAACCACCTGATGGTTACACAATACAAGAAACCCCTGACTTTGAAACTTGGATCCATTACATCCCGATGATAAAGACCTTAAATGAACTCCTGAACATGCAACTGGTAAGCAAACTTTAGGAAAATATTGTTTCTACCAGAAGAGTGGTATGTTCAAATGAATATAATATATAATTTTTTTCCTTGAATTTTAACCAATATTTCTCACTGCTTTGTTTTTGAAATCTTTCAATGGAAAATTTCATTTGAACAGCTCTTCTTTATCATGTTATGATGTCTTAGGAAAAACCCTCAAATATCTTAATATTGAAGAACAAGCAAGAGACACTGAAGAAATCACCACCGAAATTTGTGTCAGAACCACTATATGCTGCAGCACTTTGGACCAAACGCTGGCAGGGGGAATAAGAGCTAAGTCTTCAAATGCATCTGTCAGAGGATTTGCTTCTGAAAATCCATTACAAACATCAGAACTGATTCTTTAGTGTTTTCATAATCAAAGGATAATGGTTTAAACATCAAACATCTTCAGTAAACACTCTTGTTTAGTAAAGTCTTTGCTCTATACTTCAGTAATTAGACATAAGGCCAAATTGTTCTCCAAATACCAGAAGCTGATGATACTACAGAATGTAGGTCAAAGCTAATTCATAAAGGGGAGGAAATAGAATGTGTTATCAGCTACTTTATATCCTTTATAAAACTAGGTCTGTGTACTAAGTGCTACAGAATTTATTGAACAAAAACCTTTATGCTTTAATCTATACCATTTGTTTAATCTTCATTTCTCTTTTCTTCGTCATCATGCCTTCCAGTTTTTTTGCTATCTAAAACTGGATTTCCTTTGTCTCATTTAAGATCATGAGATATCCAGGAGGTAGAAATATTTGGTTTTTGTTGCTCAAATATTCATTAATAGTGAGTAATGTCATAAGAAAAAAGGTAAAAGGTAAAAGTAAACCTACCCAAAGTAGTAGGAGCTAAAAATCCCAGAAGACTTCAAGAATTCTACTTTTTCCTATATGATTGATGTTTGACTATAACAGCTGAAACACAATAAATTACGCATATGATACTCAATGCATATATATTGATACATTTAAGTTGAAAAAAATTACAAAAATTAAGAAATATCTTCTTCTTACGGCTTGTTTCTTTTTTTCAGTATAGTACTAGCACAGAGAGATCCACACTCTGGATCCCAAATTTGTGTTAACCTAAAGTATAATAACATTGCAGCACGCAAGATCAGTAAAACGTAATTTTAAATTTCAGCAAGACTTATACCCAATTAACCACAAAACCTGTATGAACCATGGCAACAAGAAGTTTCCATTTTGTGAACAAGAATCAATTATTATAAGAGAAATCCACATAAGAAATATTATAAAAGGTTCTCCCTGGACTCTTTTCATCAGACTTCAAAGGGACTGTTCTCAAACACATTAAGAATATACTATAATTCAAAGGTTGGATTTATGTTGCAATATGAGCTGTAAGAAGCAAGAGAACTGAAATATGCACACTGTAAGAAGAGTAACCTTTGTTTCTTCTGAAGAGAAATAATCATTTCAGCTACAGAAGTTTTCCATGGGCGTTTAAAATTCAAAAAGGGAAAGAAAAAAATGCTACATTTTCTGGAACTGTCTGAAATAAGACAAAGAAATCAATACCATCTGAATGAAATAGAAATTACTACACCAGTGTCATTTTTGTAAAGATTAAAGATTAGATAAAGACAATAGTATTGAGTAATGAGAAGGGGACCTCTTCACTATTCATGGGTGGAAATAATAATAGAATGATATGGCCAGTTCTGGTATCTACATTACAAAAAGAAAATGTTTGAAACATAACATTCAATTATTGCAGGTTAACCAAAAAAGTCATAGAATAATTTGAAGTTCATATATATAGAATATATATAAATATTCATCTATATAGAAAATGAACAAGTGATAACAGAAAGCAGTTTAAAGTAGAAGAAAAGAGAAAAATTACCTCTGTGAGGTGATAAATCAACAGCAGAAATAATCAGGTGGACTGCTGACAGACAAGCTGGATATTTTTTCTAAAAATATACCTAGTTGAATTACAAATGAACAAAGAGAAGCCCCACTTTTTTTTTATTTTATTGAAACATTTCTTTTGCTGGTTTTTTTTTCATATTAGACTATACAGTGCTCATTGTTCTAAACTGTAGTCATCGGAAAATTTGAATATGGTTAGAAAATTCTTCTTTTTTCTTTTTTTTTTTTCTCTAAAGGATGTATGTGAAAAGTCAGGGACCTATAGAATTCCATTTATTTGTCTTTAAATCATCTGAGGTACTACAACAAATAGCAGTAGCACCATCTTTCTTTGGAACCTGGTCCTGGGATGCAATCTTTCACTGATTTTTGGAATTTCTTTTATACATATGAATATCCCACCCGGGACAAAGTTGTCAGTAAATTGATAATATTTCTTTTGAAGTCTCTCTCAAGCATTCCCATTCTCTAGTCTAATAATAATAACAACAGCTTGGTGTGGGTTTTTCTTTTTGTTTGTTTGTTTTTATTTTTTAATAAGGAGGGGAGGGGAGGGAGGGAAGGTCCGGGAAGGTCCGGGAAGGTCCGGGAAGGTCCGGGAAGGGAAGGTTCGGGAAGGGAAGGGAAGGTTCGGGAAGGTTCGGGAAGGTTCGGGAAGGGAAGATTCGGGAAGGTTCGGGAAGGTTCGGGAAGGTTCGGGAAGGGAAGGTTC
>VZRV01006045.1:20748-168476 GCA_013398115.1 Falcunculus frontatus
GGAAGGGAAGGGAAGGGAAGGGAAGGGAAGGGAAGGGAAGGGAAGGGAAGGGAAGAGATAAGTATTTCAAAGCTGTATTTAATAAAAAAGGTTCTCAGACGTAAAACACAAATTACTGTATTCTCAGCTTCACAGTGGCAAAAACCCCAGTGGGTCAGATTTGTGCAGGGCGGAGAGGAGGGGAAAGGAGACAAAAAAGAAAGAGCAGATGTCAAGAAGCATTTGATTGTTCAGAGACTCATGAACACACAGAATTGCCTATGAAGCATAATTGTTGAGTCAAAAAGTATTGAAACAGCTGCAAAAATTAGATAGCATCCTAAGAGACAAGCAATGCTAAAAAAGATTTTGATGGGTTGAGTGATCACTGGTCATTCCACCACCAATATCTTTATGTTCGGTTCTGTGGGTTTTTTCTTTCTATTGTCTGTGTAGAAAAAATTCTTCTTTCCATTATAAATTTACCGGGGTATTGCAGAATAAATTATGGATTTACAAGTTAATGTAGAAAATTTCATTACAAAGATATTTGCCTCTTTTTTTTTTTTTTTAAAAAAAAGGAAAAAAGGGAGGAAAAGAACCTGCAGCAAGTCCGAATTTCTAAAAGTTAATTTAAACAGACAATTATATTTTGTATACTGTGGAAATATTGTATTTGCTTTTTCTCCATAGGAAAATAAAATTACGTGATTCGGAAAAGTAATGGGATTTTATTTCATTACACCCATCAGTACTAATCTGTATGTTGTACAGATATATCTGTGAAAAAAGGAACCACCTTAATTGTCTAACTCATTTATGCCAGTCCCAGAGAAGATAATGAGATGATTAATGTAATTAACATCAGTAGAGTTTGGCTTATGTGTTGGAAATATTAGTGATGCTTGGAATGCTTAATAAGTACTCAATTATAATTAGTATTTCATAATCCTTACTCCTCTTTTGGTGTAAATGCTTCATGCTTTACTAAAAATATTAGTACCATGTTCTCCTTTCATGCAAAACTTTTGAAAAGTAAAAACTAAATTTACTTTATGGAGATGTTGCAGAAAGTTAAAATCCTAAAATATATTTTATAAAAAATATATTGGTTTTGCTATATAAAATAGCAATATTTTTCTTTTAAATGATGAAAAATTTTCAGGAATTTACTTCTGTTTAATTTTATTTTATGTGCTATATCATTTATCCTTTAGTTTTCCTTTCAACTTTAAAGCTATAATTAATGAAGAGTTCTCTTTATAGTCAGTGAATGTTAACCACATATAGTTTAACTGTTCTTTCATTCTAAGCCAGATAGTAGAATTTAAATAAATTCTTTACTAATGCAGAAACATTTGTTAGTCGATTTTCAGTTTTTGTAGTTAGTAGTAAATTACATTTGTTTCTCACACATATACGGCTACAGTGTTTACTCCTAATGAATTGAACAATTTTTACTGCTCTCCTTGTGCTGACAGCCACATCCCTACAACAGGAGACTGTCATCTAAGCTCTAGTACAGTGCTGTGTCTTTGAAGGTTAATTTTTAGACTAAAAAGGAAATCAATGGACTGCAGCTAGGATGGAAGTCAAGTCATTTATCTCTTCCACAGCTATATTCTATTCTTAAAATTCAAGAGACAAGCAATATGCAGAGTAATTTTCATTTTTTCTGGACAACTCAGACAACTCCTTTTTTTTTATTTTTTTCCAAAGAAACCCATTAAAAATTCATCTTGGTGGGGAAAATAAAAAAGTTTCAAAATGGTTTTTATGGTAGTATCTCTCTCTTTAATCAACATGTCCAATCTGGAAAAAAAGTGAAAATCCCCTAAGCAACAAAAGCTACCAAACAGAAGCAAAACTGTCAATGGTCAATGTTCCTTTGGAAGCTCAGTAAAACATACAAGAAGCTGGACCTAAGGTGTGGAGTTGCATGAAGGAAGGAGCTTTACAGAAAGTAGAGGAGTAAAGAGGTTTGGAAGAAAACAGGTTTGCTTCTTTTGTTGGCACTAAACCATTCCATGGTCTTGGGGACACCATCAAACATTAGAACTGGATCTGAGCAGGAAAAGGAATATCAGTGAATGCAGTTGGGCACTGGATGCAGATCTTCCACATTGATTAATTCCATCAAGCCATTAAAGTTTTTTTCCCAAGAAAATAATTTGGTGTTGCTTGGAGAACAGTTCCCTTCAGTTACAGCTTTCAAAAGGCAACAGGATGCCTCTTCAACAGCAGTGACCCCTTCATCTCTACATAGTCCTCTAACACTAACTTCAGAATGCTTTGTACTCTCAGGAGCTCTCACGTGTTCTGGAGTCTTGCCCTAAGACACACAGCATATATTCTCTTCTTTAGAAGCACTGCTTGATGTATACAATGGAATCATCACATTTCAGAAATTTTGGCATGAAAACCTTTAAAAATAACAGTTATGAGTAGGTACCTCTGGTCTGAACAGTAAGGGGGTCTGACAACATGTAAGAAAAAAAAATAAAGCTTTTGGAGGCAGTAAGAAAGATGATCAACAACATAAGCATACGACTCACCCAATCACTGGTAACAAATACAGGATCATAAGTGATGTTGGCCTCTGGCAGGGTGCCAGGGACACTTAATGGCCTGCTAGTCTGGCAGCAACAGCCGAACATGCAAACGCCTTTTGAATACACAAGAGTTGCACTGCCTTTTGACTCCACCAGAGTGATTTGAGAGTATCACACCTTGCGTGGATAATGTGGATGGCATCCTGCCCATGCTGCTGCTGTTGGAAAAGGGTCAGGATGTGAAGAGGCAGTGTGTTGGCAATTTGTCTATTGCAATGATCTTGGTCAAAGGACAATGTATCAAGAGCCAGGATATCAGTACTGAATGAACTGAGATGAAATTTGGACTAATGACCGTATATTGTGGATTGTTCCTCCAACTGGTTAAAAGACTTGAGTTCTACCTTGAGTTTACCCATGCCACTTATGTCTGGAACTACAGATTAATATCTGCCTTTGTTTTATTCAGCAATATAAAATACAGGCATAGCAGGTCATAGCCATAGCCTCAGGTTCAAACTTTGTCTCTATAATCAAAGTAGAAACTTTGACCTCAGTCCATGTAACTCAGGTATTGCCAAACTCATCAGGTTACAGCTATGGGCTACATATGTCTTATTTGCTGCTTCTAGATATTTTCCAATTTCTATTAATAATTAAATAGTAATTAGTAGTAAATAGTAGTAAATAGAAGCCTCTAAGAAAAAAAAAATGCTTCATTTAGACAAAAAAAGAATTGTAACTGTTACAGGTAGAATTCTGAGAAATTACTTTTTTTTTCTGGGCATGACAACCATCTCGTTGTCTTTTTTCACAGGACTGTTTCATTTAATGTAAGTGGGAATTAAACTTCTAAATCATATAGGTAGCTTATGAAAAAGTGCAACATCAAACGAGCTGCCTGAGCGCAATACAATGATTAACCTTGTGGTAGCTACTTGTATACTTGAAAGTTATATTGAAAATAGCATCAGAAAAAAAGAAATGACAAACAGCTCCATTACAAGCTGAAGAGAATCTTTTATTCTTATTTGAACATTGCTGACAGCATGAGCTCTAAAGAAAATAAGAACTGTGTTGTAGAAAGCATTTTTTATTCTCTTTTCATTTTTCATTGAATAGTTTAGAATAAGTTTCCATCTCACGTAGTTTGGCCAAAAAAAAAATTCATCTGGATTTAAGAATCACTCCGTTGTTGTTAAGTTAAACCAGTTCTTCTGAAAAACCACCAGAGTATATCAGTCATACCATCTGCATAAATGTAACTAGCAATTTTCAAAATATTTTCATTCAAGAAGAATGAAAGATATCTAAGGACAACAACACTGAATGAATTAATTAGGAATCTGTAGAATAGGATAGAAGTCTGTATTGGGAAGAGCTAACTAACATACTAACACACAGCTAGCTACTGACTGCTAAAAATAATAGCAGAAATCAGTTCAGCTGCCTCTTAGTAGATTCTCACTGTGTAAAATTAAGGTGCAGATATCCTTGTCACATGGCATTATGGTTATTACAAATATATGGAAGAAATAATTCCCTTGATGGCCATTAGAAAATAAAAATATAACTTCAGGCTTGTGAATTTGCAGATTGCTGGAGGGTTGCAGAATAGACTGGGAAAATATCACTGCGTGTGGGTCCTATTACTGTGCTGCTTCACAGTAATCTCCTTTCAGCTCCTGTTTAAGACAGAATGCTGGACTGATGGGCCTCTGGGCTGACATGCTGTGTAGCTGAGTCATTCGTATGATTGTTTGTAATTGCCCTTTTTTTTTTCTTTTTTTAATAATAGCTGAGCTGTCCATAGAAGCAAGAAGTTTTCTGAACATATATGCCTTTGGATTCTGAAGACATCGGGGTAGAATGAAGATATACTCTATTTTCAATTAAAGGATAAAAGTTCCTTCCTCCGGAAGATTTTTCAAGTTGTCAGCCTAGCCTTCTGCTTGGAAAAACTCTTCTACATTACATTAATTGCCTACTTTACATTATGAAGGCTTTGTAAAATTTAATCTGAAAAAGGCGGACATACTGTTGCTGAAATCAGTGACACCATTCTATGCTTAACAACAGCCTGTGTCTGTGTGACAACAGCTTGAGGGTGGCTTTTGGTTTAGGTTGTATCAATTGCTGCTATAAATGTTTCTCCTTGAGCTCATTCACAGTTCTTTCACACTCAAGACTGTGAATGTCTCCCCTACTCAGCCAGACTAACACGGTAGAAGTGCATGTACCTGGCTCAGCCCAACACAGGGTGTAAAACCACACAAGCAGGACAAGAACTTTGATGAGAGCACGAGGCTTAAGCTGGTTTCAACCCATGTGCTCCTCTCTGGTGACTGGGTCTGCCCAGCCCTATGAGAGTCAGCACATCATGAGGACCAGTAAAGGGAATCCCATTGGCATGGTGATTCAACTGTGCATTGCAATTGCTGTATCTTGCTAAGTGTAACGTGTGTTTTGTTGTGTTGTGCATTGTATTTTGAATCACTCTGCTAAATCAGAAATACCATGTAATATCAGCTATCTTTAAAATAAGTGAATTTGATATTAAGTAGTACACCTTCCACGGTAGAAGTACTTAAAAGAACTTTGTCAGAGACTATTGGATTCTGACATTGATGTTGAGGTCTGCTATTTTTTTTTTGCAATGAACAACATTCTTAGAAAATTACTTTTCTGGGACATGTCAATAAGTCCCAGCAAAGCAAAATAAAAACAAAATTGTATGTGTATCTGTGTGGGCTTGTGTATATATATAAGCACACATGCATGCATGCACATGCATATGTACACAATTTTGTGTACAATGTGTAGGATAGAGAGGAAGAACTAATTCTGACAGCTGTGTAGAAAGAGTTTGGGTTTCTGACTTCTTTAGAGTCTCTGGTCGAAAAAAAACCCCCATATCTAAGCTTGGCGTCTTGGTTACTGTCATTTCTGTTCATATTACTTTCCCATGTAATCATGGTGTAGTGAAAAGAAGCCAACAAGTCACTACGTGATAAATGAGACTTCAAGAGCATCATACAAGTAATGGCATTAATATTAACTTTTAGTCTGGCACATTGGCATTAAGAGACAAAGTCTACTTTGCAAAATTGGAAAGCTTATGGGGTAAAATCAGTATTCCCCTGCTAATAAAACAAGGTGATTGTAAACACAGTATGTTTCCCACACTTTGCCACTTGCAGAACGGTTGAGTTTGGCTTTTTTTTTCTTTTCAGAATAGCAATGTAAACTCTTTTTCAGGTCATTATACTCAATGACTGCTTCATTTCATAAAAATCGTCCAACATTAGCAGCTTGTTGTTTAATTAATGTTTTTTTTTCTTTTTACACTGAACTGCATTTATCCTCTGTTGTCCCAATTACACGAACAATCTAAAAGTTTTGAATACAGTTGAATATTTGCTAATATTTGCTACAGCTTCAAATTTCATGCTAATTTGGATGGTGTTTTCAATACCACTTTCCAAGATCCTTACGAGGCATTCTCTGTAAAGGTACATTCCATGTTAAAATATTTTGTGGTATTACAGGATTGCAAAGCAAAGACTTCCATGGATATAGAGTCAGGACAATTTTGTTTGGAAGAGACACATGGACATCTGCTAGTCCAACTCCTGCCCAGACAAGGGTCAGCTAGAGCAGGCTGCTCAGGGCTGTGTCTGGTTGGATTTTGAGTATCACCAAGGATAAACTTCACAACGTCACTGATTAACCTTTTCTGAGTTATGACAATGTCATATTAAAAATATTTTTCCTCTTATTAGTATTTTACCTATGTATAGAGAAATGCTTGTTTTATAACCTGTTTCTATATATAGGGGAAATTTCAGTTGACTTCTGTTCTATTTTATCTTCTTTTTTTTTGCCAAAAAGGCTTCTTTTTGTGAGGAAAAAAAGAAACAAAACATTAGAAGAGAAATAAAGAGGTTGAATACAAACAGTAAAATCAAATAAAGCCTAAGTAGCGTACAGTAATTTTTAGATCTGGGACTGAAAGATAAAATGGATCATAGGCCATCTGGCTGGTTTCAAGGAATTGTATTATCTTTTGTTAATGGGTTAACTCTTTGATACAAATCCATCCTCTAGCATAATTTTGTAATGATCCCTCTCAATACTGTAGTTAAATATGATAGTTTATAATGGATGTTTAAAAAAATGCTTAATGAGCAGAATCAGACAGAAGACAAATAATAAAATATCTCTGCAATACATTTCTGCAATACATTTTGGGGTGTTTCTGTTTGTGATTTGGTTTTTTTGCAATATATGCAGCAATTATAATATTCCTTTAAAGGTTTGACATATAAGCCCAGTAACTTTCAGTGGTCTAAACACTGTGTCTTGTGTGTTGCTGATGCACAACATCAGGCTTCAGAAAACCCAGTAAATTAATGCAAAGGTGATAATATCGTGCTTTAAAAAAGAAAAAAAAGTTATCTCCATCACAAAATTACAGAAATAAATCACAGTGTATATTTGTTTTGCTGGTGTATGACAAATGTTTTTGAACTGTAAAAGTTTTAACAGTCATTTACAACTGACATATTTTTTTATAAATCACAAATTTTGTGAATCATTAGAAGTCACTTTTTTATAGCTCATTGTTTTATTTGTTGGAATAAAATAATATATGTTTACTAACCTGGTTGAAGGAGTAAAGCTCAGATCCTTAGCTTTACCTATACCTTTAAATCTCTTTAAAGATATTGTATTTTACAATGGTTGAGACTCTGTAAATCCACAGTGTAGCCAATGGAAAAAGGCAAGTAGCTCTCAGCATTTCCCTGGAAGAGACTCACCAATATTTAGACCAAATTCTAGATAAATAGATATTCTTCGCTGATTATGTTGAGACTTTGTACACCTGGTGATTCACTGAAAATTAAATTTAGCCTCAGAATAAAAGGTATAACTCTAAGGGTCTACAAGATTTGTGTACATATATGATTGAAATGCTAGGGTTGCTCACAATTATAAATTACATATATATTAATATTTCAGCAGGATATCCATGTCTAACATATTCATTATGACACTGAATCTGTAAGTTTATACCTAAATAAGTAGTAGAGATAGTATGCAGTAGAAGGTCTTGTTCAGCCTATCAGTATAAACCTATCTGACAGAGTCCTGATTTCTTCAGAAGCAAAAAAAAGTATTTTTACAAGAACAGGTGGTACTTATTTTCAAATTATAAACATTGAAGGTATAAAGTAAGTAAACTAAACTTTAATCATTTGCAACTATTCAGCCTTCATTTTATTAAAAAAAAACCTCTTCCCCTTACTGCAAGGCATGAAATACAAGACATACTATCAGAAAATTATCCTAATTGGTTCTAATAGAATGAAAACCAGTGAAAAAAATGCATAGCTTTTTATAAAGATAGACTATGATTTTTAAATTGAAAATGCAGATTTTTATCTCTCCACATGAGCATTCTGCTTTCTGTAAGAACCCTTCAAGAGGTGAACAAAAAGGTTGAAATACTTCATATTGCAGACGACATTTAGAGTGCTGAAAATTTTGGACTATTCCTGTGATTTCCTTTTACTTGTGCAGGTATTAAATCTTTCAGTCTACTCTTCCAAAGAATCGAAAGAGTCAAGATGATATTCTTCGTCTCTCAACTAAATATGCCATTTCTTTTCTATATGCAGAATACTCCAGTTGTAATGGCAATGGAAATACTTTAGGTAATAGGGCCTTTCTTTTTTAAAATACCATTAATAAGCTATGCTCACTTCAGCTCTGTATTTAAAAGACAATTCAAACATTTTCTGAGTGGAGAAAAGTGTGATTATTCACAGGATGAATTCAGACATAGATTCAATATTTCTACAGGGACAGAACCTCTCTACAAATAAGCTAAGTAAATCTAATTTCAATAAGTTTTGCAAACCATCTTCTACAGTAAATTCAGGGTTCCTTAACTCTATTAACATCCTGATTGCTTTAGCTGATTGAAAATACATAAATGGAGTAATATATAAATATTTATTTGGAATAATACATAAATATTTGTTTATTCATTTGAGCCTCTGGCCATTCTTTCTTTGGTATACTTATAGTTTAAATGCAGAAAGTGCCTCTGCATTTTCATTCCCTTAGTTTCTCATATCTAATTTTTCTATTTGCCCCTTTTTTTTTTACTGTTTCCAACATACACAAGCATCATTATGATAAGTATTTAAATAAATCTGAGATATATTTCTGTGTACTACAGGTTTTAAAGTGAATATGATTATGTTGGAGATGTGACTATAATCTTCAAGTCTACTTTTGTCTCCATGGGAAGCAAAAACTGCAAAACAGAATTCTATTTTCATATTATGCAGCAAAGACACATGGATCCTTGGTCATCAAGATTTTGTCACTAAAACGTCTTAAAAGGGGCTTTTTATTGAGCGTGCTGTCTAAATCAGCTTTCCCATCAATTTTGCAGCCATTTGTAGTCAAAAGTAATGAGTGTCTCAGCTCATAGGTTTCAAAGTAATATATTAGAAAATCAAAGTAAGAGTGCACTGAATGAAAACTGCATTGAACTTCAGAAAGCAATATTGATAGTTTTTTTCCTGCTGAGGCAATTATGGTGAACAGCAAAACCTGGTTTTGATGCTATTAGCTGTTGACAATTTAATTATTCCAAGGATTTTCTTAAGAAGTTTCTTCAAAGTACTAATGTGTTGCCCAACACAAAGTTAAGTTGTTTTTTCTTTTTTTTTAATAAGGAATTATAAATTGCTACTAGATTACATTTAAAATGTAATATGTATGAAAGCTTTAAAACTAGAAAGATGTTTTCTCTGAAGGGAGCTGAAATAATAATGGCAATGCAAGAGGTTCAATATTTAAATATATGTATTATATCCAGAAAATAAAGAAAGAGTAGAAAGGGGTGAGTTGAAAGGATTGACAGCCTTGTTTGTTAGAGCTGTTGGAAAATCCTACAATGCTAAAGATTTCTTAATGGTCTATCAAGAAGGATCTGTATTTTAATGAATGAATTAATTAATTAATTAAAAACTGTGACCTTGCTGTGATACAGCAATGATTATTTTCTGTTGCATTTTGGTTTGCTTCTTATAGTTATTTCATCTACAGCTGTCAGAAGCAGAAATACTGCATAAATCATTGCCTAGAAAAATAACTTGTCCTTGCACAGAACTTCATGAATGAAATGAAACAAAAGGTGCTGAAAAGATCTTGAGAAAGTTATATGGTTTGAAATTTTCATTCACTTAAGATCTGAAATATGGAAAAGTTGGAAGAATATTCAGGTAGGTATTTATTGATTGCATATATTCTTATGTTGGAGACTTTGCAAAAAATTTCTCCTTTGGTGCCTGAGTGCAACTATAGGAACGGTCTCAGAAGTGCACAAAATTATTTAGTGTCCTGTTTAACAGTGAAATATTAACACCTAATTGTCTCTGCTGGACTCAGCTGTAAACTGATAACCTCTATTACTCATGTCACCCCAGAACCAAAATGGTTTAAAAATTGTGTCTTATCAAATTTTATCTCCTCTGAAGCTGCTTCCTCCTTGCTCTCAAACCATACCAATTTTTACTGGTTTTTTTTAAAGACTGCTTTTTCATCTAGGCCTATGCCATTTGTTGATGGGATTCCTGCTTTCCAGACATCCATATTTACCAATGATGTGATCCCGAGATCAGCTCAGTTGCTTAGAGCATGGTTCTAATGGTGATAAGATCAGCAGGGTTGTGGGGTTAATCCCTGCATGGGCCATTTAATTAAGAACTGGACTTGATGACCCTTGTGGGTCTCTTCCAACTATGAATTACTGTGAATCTAAGATGATTAGCTAAGCAAATTAATAAATAATGGAATGTCATGGTTCTCTGTGTAAAGGTATGATAGCACAATTCTTTGTGAAATGAGTAGTATCTTCCATCATAACAAAACAGGAAATCAGTGTTGTCACTATTAGGGAAACAGGCTCAAAAAATACTGAAACATGATTGAATAACAGCAATCTGTGTTCTAGGTGAGATGTGGTGAAAGGGTTTAATGAAACATGCGTAAATTTTAGAACTATAAAAGGTATTCTGCTAGGGGTATTAGATATTGTCCTAATTTAAGATGTGTTGTTTTAGGTAGCAGTTAATGAAAAAAAAAAAAAGAAGGGGATCTGAGACCTTGAGTCAGCTGTCGTCTAAGCAAAGAAAAACAGAAATTCAAAAGCACTCACTATGCGTGCATTTTGTCCCCGATTCACAAGCCTTAGAAAAAAAATTTCCTCTCTTTACAGAGCATTGGAAAAAGCCTCATAGGATCTCAGAATCTATAGATAATAACTCTCTAATCACTGAAGAAAAGCACTTACAAATCTAATTTCTTCTCTGATATTTTTTCCATTATTTCTTCAGTAGTTATTAAAGGAAAGAGAATCATTTGCTTTAATGCTAATTATTTTAATATTGTCTGCTTAATTTTCCAAATTGTTCCAGTAAATACAAACAGTAATTTATATGTGTCTTTTGAACTGTAAGTTATAATAAGTTTTAAATCTAACTTCTTTAGCTGGGGGATTGGTTCACAGTAGCTGAATTTTCTTTTAACTTAAAAACATCACTGTCGTAAATATAGACTTCTACTGGAGGTGAAGAAAATGTGCTAATTAACTTTTCCTTACAATAAAATCTAGATTTATGAAGGCTTTAGTGTCACTGTGTTAAACAGATCCACCAGGGAGAGCAAGAGCTAAAATATTGAGAACTGCAGCTGAAGTCAGTATTAATTTCAGGCCATACTTGCAGCTGTATTAATAGTGGTAAAGAAACTTTAAATTACATTGGTCATCTGCTTTAACATTCAAGTCTGTTTGGATACTAAGTTTTTTAAAAAATTCAGCTAGATTAACCCCCTCTTGGTTGATCAGTCTCAGCTGTCTCTGGCTTTCCTCACAGGAGGAAATGCTCCATTCCCTTTATCATCTCTTGTACTGGAAAGCCCAGAACTGCGTACATTACTCCAGGTGTACTACTCCACTACTTCACTAGTGCCGAATAGGGAGGTCATCTCCCTTCACCTGCTCTGTCTAATGCAGTCCAGGATACCATTTGCCTGCCTTGAAACAAGGGTACATTGCTGTTTCCTGTTCAACTTGGTGACCAACTGGAAACCCAGGTCCTTTTCTATTACACAGCATTCCCTCTGGGTGGTGCACAGCATGTACTAGCGCCTTGGGTTGTTTCTTTCCAGGTGTAGGACTTTGACCTTTTCCCTGTTCAACTTCCCGTGGTTTAACTTCCCCTTGTTGAACTTCATTATGTTCCAGTCCACTCACTTCTCCAGCCTGTCAAGGTCACTCTGGTTGGCAGGGCAACCCTCTGGCATATCAGCCACTTCTCCTTGTTTTGTGTCATCAGCAAGTTTGCTGAGGGTGCACTCTGTCCCATCATGCAAATCATTAACAAAGATGTTGAATGGAATAATCCCTGGCTAGCTGCTGACTTCTAGCTGGACTTTTTGTCACTGAAAATCACCCTCTGGGCCCAGCCTTTCAGCCACTTTTAAATCCTGCTCACTCCTCATCATCCCATACATCAACACCTTGTCTATGAGAATCTTATGGGAGACAGTGTCAAAAGCCTTACTGATGTCAAGCTAGATATCCACGGCTTTCTCTTCAACTGCCAGGTCTGCCATTTCATCCTAGAAAGCTATCAGGCTGCTCAGGCATGATTTTGCTTTGGTGAATTCATGCTGAGTATTCCTGTTGCCTGCCTTCTTGTGTGTGGAAATATTTTCTAGGATAAGTTGGTCATTCACCTGGGTATCAAGGTAAGGTTGATGAACCTGGAGTTCCTTGAGAACCATTTTTGAGGATACAAGTGGTATTTGATTTCCCTCAACCTTCAGGCACTTCTCCAAATTGCCACAACGATCCAGAGGTTATCAAGAGTGGGCTTGCAATGATATCAGTCAGCCCCATCAGTACTTATGGGTGTATTCTATCAGGGATTATGGATTGCATGGCCATATTGCATAAATATTCTTTACCCTGATCCTTTTCCACCAAAATAAAGTCTTCCAGCTTTTGTCCTTGGTGTCAGGCCCCTGGGATTCCTTAAAACTGATCTTGTTAGTAAAGACTAGGGCAAAGGTAGCATTCAGTATCTCAGCCTTTTCCATGTCCTGTGTCACTTTTTCCATTCAGCAGCAGGCCCACATTTCTCTTAGAGCCTTTCTTGTGTCACCTGTGTACTTATAGAAACACTTCTTGCAGCCTTTGACATCTCTGGCCAGATTCAATTACAGGACTTTGGTTGGAAAGCATCCTCTGAAAGTATCTCTGTACTTTTCCCAGGTTACTTGTCCTTCCTTCCATCTTCTATAAAATTCCTTTTATATATTTGATTTTTTCCAGGATTTACTTGTCCAAAAGGCCTCCTGACTTTTTTTTCCAAATTCTTTTCTCTTTTAGATGGAATACTAGTGAGGTGCTGGTTGCTTTGGAGTAAGGTGAATGTGAATGGCTCTTCTTAGGTCCCTCTATATTCCAGGGTCTTACCCCATGAGAATTTTTCAAGAAGATTCGTGAAGAGGAAGTGATCCCTCCTCTTCTGAATGGATCCCTTGTCTTCTGAAGTCCAGTTATGGTCTTGATGTTTGCTCTACTTTGACATCACAGGATCCAGAACTCATTATTGAAGCCAGCACTGACCTTCACGTCACCAAAAGATCTTTGATTTTAAGTAAGAGGCTCAAATGTTTCTAAAGACTAACCAAGAAGTCGTTCTTTCTGTTAATTTACTGATTTACTGATAAAAAGAATTATTTTGATTACCTTAGAGAAAGGAAGGAAGCAGTTTTGAAATATCTTCTCTACAGCCATTATCTAAATTATCAATAGAAATTGTAAACTAAGCATTAACTTTTTTTGTTTGGAATGAGGAAACCGATAGTTGCAAAAGATTAGAGTTGGGGAAAACAGGTAATTTTTGCCTCACCTTTATATTAATAGTATAATGAATTATATTACTGCAGCTTTATTAGTGGTTACTCTTGCAAGCACAGACTCAGAAAAGTATGTTATTCCAATATCTATCCGTGACAGCATAAAGCCAGCGCCATGTTCATTTTAATGGGATCAGAAGGACTGAACCTGTACTACTCTCCCATAGGGACACCTAATGGTAAGAATTTTGTAAGCATTAAATTATTATCTTGAGCTAATTTTCCTTGTTGATTTGAGCTTGTCTCTATATTGCTTCAAATTTGTTTTTGCAGTCAGTTAATATCACTAGCAAACTTCAAACCTTATCTATCATAATTCTATCATCAGTGTGCTTGTTAATAAAATGTGTTACTCCGTAAACTGTTTAGTGTTCGTCCCTCAAGGATGGTGGATAACATATTTGACAAAAGCAGGGAGATCCAGGTCTCCCTTTCTAAATTGTAATAAAGGATTTGATTCTCATACTGTTGGCAGGTATCCCTGGGCAGGTTAGTTGAATTACCCTCCAGTACAGTGGAGTCCCCATAATGGGACACTGACAGACTGGTCAGGCACAAGGTTCTCAGCTTTCCCTGGGCATTGGCAGACTGAGGAAACATAGAGGCATCAAGGAACCTCTCTACTTTTATATGACACTCTTCCGTGCTTCATATGATGCCCCTGATTCATGCAGCAGATAATTTAAATTCAGCTCTCAAGAAGATACTCTATAGAAGCTTCTTGCTTCACGCAGCGATTTTCTTTAAACTGCTTCTACTTAAATGAAGCTATGCTGAATGTGCATTATTTATTTTTTATGTTTACACTAGGGATTGTGGGCACGTATTTGTCTGTTTGCTTAAAACCTACCTGTCAAATGTGTCTCATTGTGAAGGATGTCCCTTATTTTAGACTCAAACCTGATGTTATGCTAAATTTATTCCTTTAAATTACTTATATCAGAAATGCTGAATCAGTATATTGAAGTGATTCAAAATGTTATGCTGAGTCTGCTTTCCCAGTAGGGACCGTGACAGTGGGGCTCACTACTGGGATCACATTCGCTGGCAATACCCTTCCTCATATACCTGACAACATAAGAACTTTCTCACAGAAGACATGTTCAGGGAAATAATGTTTTTAAGAGCCAAGTAAGAAGAGCTAGCAGTTAGCTCCATTGTCTTGAATATTGTGTTTGAGAGTTCAATGAACTCCATATTTCACTGTCCCTCCTCTCCTATTCGTCTATGGGATGAAACTACACGGGTTAATCTTGAAAAAATTTAAAAAAAAAATGCATAATATTTTATTATTTTTTCTTCTCTGAGAAAGGAATGCAAGGCTGACCAGATATACCACCAACACAAGTAATCATCTATTATATATTGTACTTTTAATGTCACAATTCTCCTTTAGAAGGAATTTAAAACCCAATTAATTTAAAGATGCCAAATTTAGTCCTTTACCATCGCATTTCTGTAAATAACCTTGCTATACTGTAGATGACTTTGCACAAGGTCTTAGTTTTTTTCCATTGTCTCTCATCTTTTCAATGCTCAGAAACCAAAAAGACAGTAGCAATGAAAATGCTTTATACAAAACCCACAACCCATCACGCATAGCATATTGAGGATTAATTAAATACTTTGCTGTGTGGGGGTTTTCTGTTTCGTTTAAGATGCAAGTGCAGTATCATTGCAGTATCTGATACCTGTAGCAGCTTGACCATTTTTTATAGCAGCAGGAAGATTAATGTGGTTGTATAATAGCCTAATTAAGTATAAATTTGGTTTCTCAGGTGTCTGAAAAGTCCTTGAGGTTTCTGAAACAGAAAGATTAGAAAGAGGATTATTCTTTCTGGAACAAAAACTGAAAAAATATTTATTTCACAAAGAAGATTTTTTTTTTTTTCTTTTAAGGAAGAATTAAAAATACAAACAAAATCTCTTTAACAGAACCCCCTTTTTTTCCCATTTTTAATGCAGTGTATTTAAGATGTCACTGTGATTTATAGATACACTTCTTTGGAAATTTTTCCACTCTACTTGCAGGGAGGCAGCAGTAGATTACATAAGGGTTAACATTTTTAATATTCAATAGTCATCAACATGTGCTTCTTGTAATTTTTCTGGGTAAGCAGTCATTCTCTGTGACAGAGCGTGATTTATTGCCCAGAAAACTCAGAGGCATCACGAAATTCTGGCAAAACAAGTAACAAATCATGTACCAAAGTGTAATGATTGATAAGTAAAGATTCTTTTAGTTCTCTGGAGGAAGAAAAATTTGCTAACAAGAAACATTAGCTGCCTTGTAGTAACATATGGACAATTCTTCTAAAGCATGAGCTCTTAACTCATGGAATTTCCTTACCAAATAGAATCTTTAAAGAATTAATTGTGGGGAATATTGTGTTTTTTACGGTTACACTTTGTTTTGTTTTCTGTTGCTTTGTTTTCTTTTTAAGTCCCGGCTACATATACTTTACTTCAGTTTTACCATATGATTGGTTTGAGTATTTGAAGAAAGAAACTGTTCCTTCCCTTTCAGCTTCTCTCTAAGAACACATTAGACTGTTCTTCACTTCAGTGTTCAGTCCTGCTAAGTAGCCATAAAGGCAGGTTTTAGACCTGTCCGTCACATAAGGCAGTCTCTTATCTGCTATGTGACTGCACATTTTCATCCTGCTTTTCTCTTCCCTACTTTCAGAAAGTTATTTGGGGTTTTTTTGTTGGTTTTTTTTTTTTTTTAAAGTAGTAAATCCACAGATTTTTTTGTAGACTTTCTGTACTGTGCAGCAGAAAGAGCTGAAAATTATGTTTGCTTAACCTTTTTCCTCATACTTTCAGTAAATTCTCCATTCTGATTTTGGAGCCTTCTAATTTTTCCTTGGGTTTTTTTATCATTACTACACTGAGAAAACAGATTTTAGCAAACAGGAAATCATGTTCTCAATACACTACACTTTTCATCATTTTACGCTAATTGGACTTGTTTCCTATTGATTGCCTGTTCCATTTTCCTTGTGCTATTTTTCCTTTGGCTTTTTGTCCACTATGCATGACTTCTTACCACAGAAACTTCTGAAAAATATTCAGTCTATCTGCTCATTGTACTACATTTTTACTCTTTAGTTTTGCGCCCAGATTATGAACATATTCATTCTTCTCCTCTGTGCTTCTCCTTTCAGTGTAAATTTAACACATGGTTTTAAAGTTCATTTCACTTATAATGGCAATAAATTACTGAAAAAAATCTAACAAATAAAAAGCCTTTGGTACTAAATGAGGTTTCTCACAAAAAACCATCTACTGCAATTTGAGACACTCTAGCTGTTTAACCTACGCTTCAGAAGCAAGCATTTAAAATTATCCTTCATCTACATGGAATATTTTAATAGTTTTCCTGCACAAATGTTTTTCCTATAAATATTAGGAGTATGGTTTTGATCTGAAACAGAAAAAAAGTCTTGCAGTTTATCTGCAACGTGAGATTACCTCTGGCCACATCCATGTTATTAACAAAAACGCTCCTTCTGCATCTTCAAAATGACACACTGGTATCGTGACACTTCTCAAGGAATGTGAGCAATCTGTCAGCAAGCATAATTACATAGACTAGTTTTCCCTGTGCTTACAAAGTAAATGTAAAGGAGAACATTCCTTTTTTCCTTGCATAAGAGCCCCTCTCTCTACCAACAACAAACAAAAAACCCCCACAAAACCTAAAAGGAAAAACTGTTTCTTTAAAATTGTTTAGGGAAAAGTATTAGAAATAGGACACGTGGAAGCAATCAAGAAGTCCAGGAACAAATAACATGCATATTTTTTATGCCTGGTTTAGGCAGTCCTGTTCTAATTTTCTGACAGCTGGCTTCTCAAACTCTGCAGTGACATTTTGTTAACAAGCCGTTCATTTTCTGTGATGAACAGGCACAATTTTGATGTCCTTTTGACTAAAACATGTCTTATCCCAGTATTGGAAAACCTGTCATCTTCCCCTAACTAAATCTATGGCTACTGCATGGACAGTAGTTTCACTCCTGGAAATTATCCAGATTGACTTTATAAAGAAGATATTGCATAGAATAATGTGTAGTATTTGTATCCTAATAAATGTAAGAAAAGGTGTTTGCTTTTGCATTCAGGCTATCAGTTTAACTGTCCCTCAGAGAAATCAGCAGAAGTTGTTCTGGTGGGATATATATCACAAAAAAGTATCCAGAAGAGTCTTTCCCCAAAGCTACACGTATTACAGTACCCTTTTATTTAACCACACAGTAGGAGCTGCATCTGGTTTCTAAAACTGTAGTTTTATAACTTAACAAAAGAGGTAAAAAGTAAAAAAGCTTTTAAAGTTTATTACTTTAGCCAGACAATTCTTTCAACCAAATAATAGAAATTTATATCCTGTTTTGTTTGGATTTTTCATTAAAATGGTTTGTCTTTTGTTAGTTATCATCAAACCCTACATGGTTTTCAATAAGGGAAATTGAGAACTCTGCAGTCTGCAGTTTTTACAGAAAAAAAACCCCAAACCCTGAAACAAAACCAACAGTCTCAACATTGCAAGTCTTATCTTCCTCCTAAATGTCATTTAAAAGGGCTCAAATGAGCATATTGTGTAAATGAAATATGACAAACCGGGAAAATATTGCCATTTTATAAGATAATGCAAATTACCCTTTTTATAATGTAAGATGTCCTTGACAGGTTTATTCAGAGGAATACAATAGTCATAACACATTGTACATAATATTTTATACAATTTATGTATGGTTGGTCTTTCTTATGTAATTTTTTTGTTTTATGTTTCTAGAATTTGTCCCAGCCATTGCCTCAGATATGGATAATTGCTTACATAAATTTTGTGAAAATCCAAATTATCATGCACTGCTGATTTTTTTTTTTTTTTAAAAATTTGGGTGGTTTTGGTTTTTATCATTTGGGATGGCTATGTTTGATTCAATTAATTCACTTTTACAATTGTATGATGACTGTATATAAAAACGTACCTGTGTTTTTAAATATCTCAAATATAGTAGTGGTTTCTCTATACTGTATTGAAAACAATAATATTTTGCTCTGTATCTTTCATGGAAGGTCAAATAACATAAAAACCTAAATTGTCAATATAAATAGCTTTTAATTTTATTATCTTGTAGAAGGGTATGCTTTTTTATACCGCGTGCCCTGATAGCAGTTTCAAAAGATTTCTCACAGAGATGCAAGCACTGTGATGTGTATATTTTTATACCTCTCCCTTCATAGAGCTATCACTTTATTCTCATGTGCCACCACCTCACTCAGCATCTATGTCATTACATTTTGCCATTACCCAGGGGATTTTACTGCTGCTGCAAAATTGTAAGTTGCATCTTTATCACTGTACCTGATAAATGTGTATACTGACAAGCCATCTTGCCACACAGAAGGTATAATTCCACTTCACTCACTCTGGTAAAGACTGCAGCCTAAAATAAAGCTTAATCATATAAAATACCCATTAATAGTGAATGTGGGTCAGAAGAGAAGCATTAAAGATACTGAATATGGGCCAGATATTTCAAAACACTGAGCAAGAATATGCTTAGATTTAATGCTTACGGTAGTTTAGGTGAAGATACAAAGCTTAAGTCTTCCATTTGAAAACCTCACTCAAAAGATATACAAAAAGACCTTTTTGAGAGTATGTAGTTTCCAGGTAAGGTCAGTTATCCACATTCAGTCTTCCAAATAATTGAGCAAAACTCAGGTTTGTTTGTTTGCTTGTTATGGTTTTATCGTTTGGTTTTTTTTTAATCCAGTAGTGAATCTGCTTTTTCAACAGCCTTTATGTTAAAGAAGAACTACATACAAAGAGTGAGATAGAGGTCCAGTTCCTTTCTGTGCATGAGTAGATTAAAAACCATATTTCAATTTTCCACTTAAGTGCCCTAAACATTGTGTAAGCTACTAAGTCTATTAGGATGGTTCCACTTTGCAGAACATAATTCAAGAATCATTGAGTCATACCAAGAAAACATAAAAAGAAGCACAGCTTTGTAGCTTTAGTAGTTATAGACCTTACCAAGCTGGGTGGAAGCCTAAATCTAGTGGCAACTCATGGGACAGCTTCTGTATTTTAACCAGTGGAATTTGCCTGTAAAGCCAGTGTTTATTGTTCCACTTTCATATTGACTATTGTAATCCCTACATTTCTTCTTGCTTTTTCCTTTCTTTATGATTTTTCTATTTTGCTGGGTCTTGTGCAGTAGCTGCAGTAGAAAAACTGATAGTTACCTTAAGTATATTATTATAACATGTATGTCCATGGCAAGTGCAAAACCTCTTTGGGTAGAAAAAACACAAAAGCCAATGTTTCCACCATTTTCTGAATTTCTAAGTAGTGATTTTCTAAAATAATTAGAATAGATCAACTCGTCTTTGTATATGCTTACATACACATATATATACTTGCAATAATTGTTTACAAAAGTAGCTCATACTAGTATAAATGTTGTATACTTTAGCCACATCAGGTTACTCACAGGACAGCTGAGTTCTAACCAATTCAGAAAAACTCTGCTACGTGCAGAAGCACATCACAAAGAAATTAAGGAAACTTCTAGTTAAAGTGTCACTCAAGTTAACTATTTTTTTGTGCTTCCTTGTCAAATAGCAGTTCACAAAAGACTATCATGTTTGTGATTCTGAATATATGCACCTGTGTTTGGTAGAATATCTAAATTCAGTCTTAAAACTCCACTGTATCTGAAATATCTGGGTTTTTTACAGTTTTGTATCAATCCGAGATCATTATTAGTCTTGCTAAGTATAAAAAAACCCCATATATATATACACTTCCAATATCTGTTTACTAATACCCAGTCATGTATGCATATGCCAAAATTTTACAATAGAAAAAAATTCAGAATGTGACAAATATGCTGTCAAAATACTATTTCATTAACTTGAACAAAAAAATATTTCATTAACTTGAACAAAAATCAAAAGAAGCTTGCATTAAAAGACATATCCAAAGAGTGTACCTTCCGTACAAAATAGTTAACAGCTGCTATAAAGAGTAAACACAAAAACCACAAACCCTTTTAACTTTATATTATTGCATCGTAGGTTTCCTATAACTACTACTAAATTATTAAAATCCACTGATACAATTTAAATATATTAGTACCATTAAGAAAACCAAACAATTCAAATATGTTTTGTACATTAAAAGATCATAGCTCACGCTGTTTCTATGAATTGTTTATGGAACAGGGCAAAGGAATGCATGAGGCATATGCAGCTTTAGACAAGAAAAGCTCATAAAGGATTTATGAAGGTAGGTGTGTTTGGTTTGGGCAGGAATTAAACACTGTGGAGTATCATGCTGAAAAATCATCCCTGATTAACAGAGAATTGATACTCTATGGCAATTTATATAAGGACCTGGAAGTCTGGGTTTTGTGATAAGTTGATAAATTCATGTTTTACAAGGACTTCTTTAGCAGTAAATCCTAAATGTCTGCATAATAAACTTTTCAAATCCAGAAATACATGTATACACATGTTATTACAATAGCATATGTAAACATGTTTAATAGAATTGGCTTCTGTAGACACCCATCCCATAACGGCATACAGGACTGAGAAGGTAGTGTGGTACCACGACACGTTAAAAAACTTTTGCTGCTACCTATCTGTGCCTGGTTTCTCAATGCTGTCAGTTGATCCGTGCTTTTAGGCAAGTGTTGCAAAATCTCATTCTTAGCATCTTGCTGTGTTGACGGGGAAATGCCTAATAAGTGATACATAAATCCCACAAAAGTGTAATGTCTAGTATTTCAGATATTTTGAGTGCAAAATAAGTCAAAAGCGGTTATTAAATAAAATAAAAAAGTCTAGAAAGTTTACTGAAGCTAATTATATATGGAAATTACAGGACCTGAATCCAGAATCAGATGCTTAAACACTTGTGTTCAGTGATGCTTAATCATGGGGATGTTTAACTGTGTAATCAATCAGCTTGTACCCTTAAATTTTTGCATGCATTTGAAGATGTTTTTTCACAAAACAGCAAATATTTATGCCTATCCCTAGCATAGGATCGAAAAATGTTGTCTTTTTCTGTTAGACTACGTTTACACATTGTAAAAGAGGCAAGGACTTTTTCCTCTGCCCCCACAGGCATGTGAAATGCTGATTCACATCTGTGGGGGTAGATTTACTTCCATCTCAGAGCAGGGTGGCCTTGACCACATTATTTGTGGCAAGTTTGGTATTCCCCAGACCACAGCTGAGCTCTTCTGGGAGCGTGCTGGCTGGCTGAAAAGCATGTGGGAAGTCAGAGAGGAGTGTGCCCGTGTTCAAGGCCATGACTTGGCTTTTAGATTTACTGGGATAGATGCAGCCTGAGAGGAACAATCCTGTGAATTTCCTGTTCTTAAAGAATAATTTTTAATGCTCTTCAGGACCTTGTTGCCTACAAAAGACTGTCATGTGCTTTAACAAAAAGCAGTTTGGAGTCTCTTTGGAGAGAGCAGTTTAAGGCTAACAGTCACCTAAAGGTAAGAATACTGATCCAAAATATCTGAATGCGGAGCCTGAGTTTTCTTATCAACACCTCTTTGTGTATCAGTTTTACATGAAACAGCCCTTGCATGTGTTAGGGACTGGGACTCATTCTACTTGAACCAACCTTTCATTTCTCTGGAGAGTCACAGTTCTTCTCCACAGACTCAGGGTGTTGGTTTTACCTGCATTTTTGTTGACCCCTCTATAATAATTCTGCTTGATAAGGCCATTATTAAGCAGATTTTGATTTTTTTCTTTTTTTTAAATTTACATGAAAATAAGATTTTCTTTATAGATAAAAAGTCAAATATTAGTAAAAATACTTGGATAAAAAGTGATACTTTAATGGAACATGTATTTCCCCAAAATTTAGACAGCAATATTAAAAAGGTTTCTTGAGGTCATTGAACATGGAGTAAAAATTTGGTATCAAAAGAAATATTTATTTCTCGTTTTTCCCTTTCTTTTATGGGTGACAAGTCTGAAGAATATTAAAAAAATGAAAAGTAATTTAAACACGATTCAGAAAGCTTTAGAATGAAGCACTTCAACTTCTTGCAATACTTTCCATTTATTATTCAATCATGGTCATGAAGCTGACAACTATTCAGGTTAAATTCTATGCTTATGGATCTGCTACTACTATGGATCTACTCCGGATCTATCACTGAAGAGAATGTTAATTCATAGAAAATTATTTTTTTTAAATTTAATTTATTATTTTATTAATTTAATTTATTTTTAAATACATATTGGAAACACAATAGTTGCTTTCTTAAAGTTAAAATCTACAAGGCCATTGACAAATCTTTAAGCGACACTTTACACTGCAGAAAAATCAGGACAATGGTAACTTCCAGGACTTGAACGAATACTATCTTCCCTGGTCTTTCACCAGATATTTCTTGAGAACCTTATGAATTTCTAAGATTTCATTAGTGCCACACATGGAGCCTTTCTCTTTTTACCTATGTTGTAGTGCAGATACGCTTTTAGGTGAATGACATTTTTGAAGGATAGGTTTAGTTTTGCTTCCCTTCATCCTCCTATAAATTAAGTGATCTTCTAAAAAAGTACACCTGAAAATGTCTATTCTTGCCATGTATCTTACAGTCATGTATCTTCAGTCTCTTTTCATTGACTCTGAAATAGAATTAATCAACATAGTTTGTCTTAGACTACATATCAGGTTTAAAGACAGTTAATGTTTGCCGAGATAAATCTCATTCTGAGTCAATGATAAATGGAACACCTTAGCCATCATATATCTTAGTAAAAAGTGTGAACGTTGATTTAATACATGCCTATAGTCTGTAGAAAGTTATATAGTTTTTCTTCATAAATAAATTTTTTGTGTGAAATACACTACATCTCATAGTGGAGTAAAAGGGGGAAAAGAATTGCTAAAATTGCAATTTTTTTGCTTATTAGAGTTTGGAATATTACAAAGAGTACAATATGGATCAAACACAATTACCTATAGTTGCACTTCAATTATTCAAAGAAGTCAAAGACAAAAGTCTTCATAAAGTCTGATTAATCAAAAAAAATTCAAACATCAAAAAATCTGTAAAATTACAGTATTTTCTAACAGATTTAAAAATCTTCAGTTGAACACAAAATTACGTTTTATTATATATGTATTTCAGGTATGTACAGATACATCTATAATGTAACTATTTCAAAGAACATAGTTGAATTGAATATTTGTCTTTATCAATGACCAACTTTTGTCAAAATTATTTAGTCTTTTGAATGTTGAGAATATATATATTGTTCATCTAATTATTTATTTGCTTGTTCACTTTCAAAATCCTTGACTCCACTGTATTGTTATAGAAATTTTAATTGCTCTGTTTTCTTGATACAGACTGAAAAACATATAACGGAATTATTAAAACTATGAAAGATATGATCAGTTTTCACAACCCTTTATCTTTTTTTCAACGTAAAAAAAACCCAACCCAACATTTTTAGTGAGTTTCACTAAAGTTATGATGTTCAGCAGGACCATTTGCTGTCTTACTTCCATGGCGAAGCTGTTATATACCCTTATGTGTATTGCAAAAGTTCACTATATTTTGTGCAATCTAGCACCATTCCTGCCAATTAAATATTTCATATTTGCAGGAAAACAACTGCTTAGAGAAGCCCTTTAGCTTTGCAATAAATGTGGGGGGAGAAAACTGATTTTCTGATTGATTCAGGTAATATGAATAAATTATTAGTCCTTATGGTAGCAAAGAAAATTAATCTTTTGAGCACAATAAAATTAAAAGGTTTTGGCTTGCCTGATCTGAACAAAGTAAGATGAATATTTAATACAGCAAATTAATTAAGCACATAATGAGGAATAGGATGCATAATAACTCTAATTCTGATAAATAGCAAAATAGTTCAGATCCTCAAAGAAATAAATATCATCCATCACAAACACACCTTAAATTCTGTTTGTTAGGGAATATTAATGGTAAGAGAGCTTGCACAGAAGAGTTAGATAAATTCTATTTGCTGATTTTGCTCAGTGCAATTACATTACGTGCTGACCCTCATCTGTAACTTTTTGTGAAATTGATTTTAGGACATTATTCATTTCTGAAGGTGTTAATGTACCATAAAGGATTTGTATTATCGTTAAACATACTGTCTATGCCAGGTGTTACATGTTATTTCCTTCTGCCCTGAAGATCATTTAACAGCTTATAAATCTTTATGGCCCCATGATGTTTTGCTACAATAATTTGCATTTTTAAATAGCTTCTGAATTATGCGTTCTAAAAATAAGTAAAAAGCAACGTTTTTGTTATTAAAGAACATATACCTTCTGTTTCGCAATAGTGCTAGTTACAAATGTCAAGCAATACTAGTATGGGAAACAATAAAGTTGATTAGGAAAGCAAAACCATTTTTTTTCTAACTTTTGACAGCATAAAGTTATTTCAATGCAGATTAAGTAGTTACTAGTTCAAGAAATGTTCTTTTATGAGGACTCTCCATGAGCTGTAAAGAATTACATAACTCTATTTCAGCAGAACGTCATGGATGTTATCTATAAGTGTGTTTTGAAATCTAGGAATTAAATATTTAGTAATAAAATCTAATATAATCTCATCTTTTCTATAACATAAAATGGAATCGGAATTAAAAAAAATAACTGATTTGATAGATTTGCAGTGACTTCTTGTTACTCTGTGTATTTTATTTATGTATATTATTTTAATGAATATGTTTATGCACCAGAGGAGGCTACTGCAGAGGCCAGGGCTTGTCTTTTTGGTGCGTATGGTCCAAACCACCATGGAAGAGGGAGGCTTTGGGAAAAACTGGGCTCATGCTTTTCAAACAGCATTTCAGAATGGAATGTTTACAGAATAGTAGAAACAACAGGGATTTTATGCCAAGAAGGAAGTTTCCTCAGGGAAGCACAAAGAGAACGGGTAATCAGAATTTGCAGAAGAAGATTTCCTATGAATGCTGAGAGGAATTTTACTTTGCAACTTGATCCTGAGCTCTGGTCAACTTGTATCTCTTTTTTATTACTTGCAATGTCTTGATGTTTCTGATGTTTCTGTCTTAGTGGTCACCTGGTGGTCTGGGTGATTCATATGCCTACATTGAACTGTCTTTTCAGCTCCAACTGAAATTCATGGCAAAGTCCCCACTGACTTAATTTTGTACATCTGAGCTCTCCCTTTTCAGCAGAACGTAATGAGAAAATCTATCATGTTTCAGTTGTAATTTTCTGAGATATATTACACAGCATTAGTATGTCTACACAGATTATGCTCATATATTGTATATGATGGCTAATAGATATTTATTAGTAAAATAATTTGAAAATAGATGGTAAAACATACATTGACTTTTAGCTGAGTTAATACAAGGCAATTATAAACCCCGTTGTAAAGCTTACATTATTTTCCCATCCTCTTATTCACTAACAGTCACTGTTTTATCTATATTGTCAGTGTTATTTATTTTCTTTATGAAAAGTATTCTATCTACTCACAGTAGTAGTATTGATTCTCTCATCTGTAATTTAAAGTTTGTATTTTTTTAGTGGGAGCTTTCACAATATTCAGACAGGCTAATTCTTTAAATTTCTATTAAAACTTAGAGACTGCATACTGCATATAAATTATTTTCATTAATAACTATTTTAAAAAAAGCAACAAAGGCAAAAACTCTGTGCCCTCAGCACCATTAGAAGAGCTTATTTACATATTCATTGATATGTATTCTAAATAGGAGATGGTCAAAGATGGTGATATGAACATAGGCCTGAAATTCCTGAAAAATAATTTAGAAGGGGTTTAAGAAATTTTAGGATTATCGATTTGATCTTCATATCAATTGTGGTACCCATCATTCCAGGCTATATACAAAATGTAGTTTATTAGGAAATAAATTTATCTGTATGTAAAAGTATGAAGGTATGGCCACTGGTACATCTTATGAGAGATGACAGAGGCTATTGCTTGTATAGTATTCTGCCTACTGCGTTATAACGAGTGAATGTAAGCTGTTGGTCATTGTTCACTGTTCATGAAAAAGTGCTAAGAAAGCAGTATTAAAAACATTCAGTGTTAAAATAAAGAAAAAAAGAAAATCTATTGAAAGTCTTATCATTATACAGTGTTTAATCCTGCTAGTCATAGTAATAAATATGCACAAAACTGAAAAATAACTTCAAGCTGTAAGAAAGGATCTGTTTTGTAAATCCTAATTCTCTGATAATAGCCTACTACAGAAGTGGTTTTTGCCTTTCATATGCCATCTCTCATATGATCTATCTGTTCATATTCTAATTATAATGAAGGATAAATCTAGTACATAAAGAAACAGAAAGTTTTCATCGATTTTCTCTTTTTGAACTGAAGACTAATTGCTTATTCTATCCAAAACATATTTATGAAGATGTTTCATACACGCTTTATTACTTTTAGTGGAAAAATGTGTTTAATATAGTAATCAGAAATACTAATATTGTGGAGCGAGAAAATACAATTGTTCAAATATAACTGGCATTATTAGATTTTTTACTGGTTTGTCTTTTTCATTTTTTTGTTATTAATTTGGTATAAAGATATCATCATAGGTTTAAAGTTATGTTAATTTTTTTTCAATTTCTTGTTTATTTAAAAAAACCCCAGTGGTTTCTTAATAAATCTGTACCGGCACAGGATGCATCTGTAAACAGGCCTTGACAAATGTAGCCTCTATCTAAACCCAGCAACCTGGAAGAAAAGCACTTGTTTTCCTTGCCCAGATACAGCTTCTCCAAGGCTGTTTTCTTACAAAAATTGAATTCCCAAGAAAGTATGATTAGAGGATATTCTTAAAGGCAGCTGATCTAAAAATTACAATATTTAAAGGAAAGTAGGAGAGATAAGCCATCAATTTCCTGTAAAATATTGCTAGTAAACTTTCTATTTAGTGGGCTGGTATAGGAGCATAGTTTATATTATTTCTTTTGGTTATATTCAGTTTTTTCTTTCCTGAGTTTGTTCTATTTTTACTGGGTCAATAACAGACAGTGTCTTAGCTATTTTTTTTTTAATTTTTTTTTCCTTCTTTCTGTTCAGTCTTTTATATGTATTCCTTATTTCTTTTCTGACTCTATTTCTCTCCAATAATTCTTTCTTCTGATCACCTTCCTTGTCTTTCTTCAGAAACCTGACTTCAGATGGGATTTATCTCTTCTTTATTTTTCCAAAAATTTAGACGTTAAGCAAATAATATTACTGGATAGTTAAGGGGAAAAGCTAAGGACCCTGAAACACAGAACAGAGGCTCCTATAGCCAAGTGAATGTCTGAAAATCTGAGACATTTATCTTCCTCTCCTTGGTGGAAAATGAATACACATGTATACGTACATCAGGGAGTTGCAGATTGCTATGGAGCGTTTAGAAGACTGACAAATTTGGTCAACCTTAAACTGTAAAACTAAAGTTTGCTATGTACATTCATTAGCAAAATATTTCTTGCAAATGGTCAGTCCTTACAAATTATTTATGGTCATTGCTGCTTATACAAAACTCTCACGCTTTAAGAATTATATTCTAAATTATATAGAATGTGTGATTATACATTGCCATAGATCTGAAGCTGAACATTTAGCACAAACAACTATCTTGTTAAGTCTTCTCCTTAGAGTCCAGGTGCTCAGACCTGAGAACTTATTGACCAGAAAGTTGTAACTAAGGTACAACTTTTCCTTGCTTATCCTTGCCCAATGGTTTTGTGCTGTTGCAGTCTTCTCTGCTGCTTAATGAACATATGTGATCAGGCCCTAAGTGAAGACCAGTGATTTCCAAAGAACAGCAATGAAGATGGTGAAAGAACTAGAGAATCCACCTGTGAGGAGTGGCTGATGAAACTGAGATTCTTTTGCCTGGTGAAAAGGAGGCTTGGAGAAACTTTATCACTCTTCACATCTACCTAAAAGGAAGTTGTGGAAAGGTGAATGTTGGTCTCTTTTCCCAAGTGACAAGCAATAGGGTGAGAGGAAATGGCCTCAAGTTGTGCCAGGGGAGGTTTAGATTGAATGTCAGGAAAAATCTCTTCAGTAAAATGGTGGTCAAGCCTTGGAGTAGGCTATCCAGGGAAGTGATGGAATCACCATTCATGGTGTGATGAATCCAATGATTACAGGCTGTTCAGAAGGCACAGGCAAGGAAGGAAGGGCAGAGACATACTGATTACATCAAGACGTGGATAGTGTGAAGACCTCTCTGAAGAACACCCCAAAACAAATTGAAAGCTCCTGGGTAAGAATCAGAGACCAAGGCAACAAAGGGAGCCTTGTGATTGGTGTCCAGTACAAGCTGCTTTTTGCGGAAGCCTTCTTACTCCAGCTCCAGGAAGTAACACGCTTGCAGATACTTGTCCTGCTGGAGGACTTCAACCAGCGCGATACCTGCTGAAAATGTAGCATAGTGAGTCTTGGAATGCATGGAGGATAACTTCTCACACGAGGTAACAGACAGCCCTGCAAGCAGGAATGTGATATCATACCTGATGATCCCCAATATAACTGAGCAAATTGGTGATGACAGGAGTGGAGGCAGCCTGGGCTGACTGTAATCATTCACTGGTGGAGTTACAATCCTGAGGAATATGGGTCAGGCATAGGACAAACTCAGGACCCTGAATTTTGGGAAAGCAAACTTCCACATGTTCTGTTTGTTAGACTGTGTCTCAGACAAATAAGGGCAGCTATTGGGACAGATTTTTACATTAGTTGTGCATAATCTTTGGAGCTATTTGAACAAATACAATTAGATACTATAATAAAAATGCTCCCTTTTCCTTGACAATTTGAATTACCCTGGTAATTCATTACCAATTGCACTGCCTGCAATCAGAAAACGACAAAAAATAACTCTGTCTAGTGATTAGTGTCTAAATGTCTCATGCAGGATGCAAATTAAAATGACTAGATGAATTATCACTGGGGTTACAAAACAGACTTGACAAAGCTAGCAATTTGGATTTTCCTTGGTCCTTATGCTTCCATAATTGCATTTAATCTTTTTTGACCATTTTTATTTCTGTATTTATGAGGTCTTAAGGATCATTCCGCTGCATGGTTAGCTTTTCCTGGAGAGAAAGAAAGAGCTAAAATATCTTCACTGTCTCTTTTCTAACAAGTTACTCCCTCAGTCTTCCCTATTAAACTCCTCTGATTAAATCTTTCATAACTCTAGGCTGTGGTGCCTGACTACGTTGGGATACCAATCCTCCACTCCAACCCATACTTGCCTCTAGACTTGCTACAACTGCCCATATCAACAACCCAGTTCTAAAGACTTAGTCACAGCGAATCTATAGGACTCATGAAAAAGGGTTGTAAACCATGGCAGCTCTACTTTAACAAGAGTAGAGAGTGCTCCTACATCCTTCTCAAGCACTGACCTTTCCCACTTAATAAATAAAAGCATGCGTGGGGTAGAGTAGATCCCTCATATTTTCTTAAGCATTTCAATACATATTTTAGGACTTGATTGACATATTCTCCTGCAACTTAGTGAAACTCCAGAAATCTAAAGAAAGCACCACCTAAATAAGGTACTGAAATTGGACACACAGTTTCTCATTAATAGCAGTTTCCTATGTGTGACTTTGCCTTTTTTTCCTGGGTTAAAAATTCAAAAGTTACATATATATATATATATACTCTAATGAAGAAGTCTTCTCTACTGGATCTTCACATTGTTTCAGGTGGGAGGTGGTTTAGATGATCCTTAAGTATTAAAATTCAGAATTAATAACAGCAGTCTGAGCAGCAACTCAGTTAATATAATGCACTGCTATTATCACATGTAAGTTTAAATTCCTACGGTGTTAAGAAGTATTAAAGAACAGTTGTCCTTATGCACAATAAGAAAAAAATGTTATATTCTCCTATGTTAGGAATAATGTTTTTCTTAAGTATTATCAGGAAGATGCAAACTATCATGAAAATAAATTTGATTCCTAGGAAGCTGAAGGCCTATTTTACCACAGAGAAGTCATTTAATGCTAAAGAGAATTCAGACTCAAAATTCTACTGATTTTTTGTACAATTTTCATTGCTAGTTTTGCCTAGGCAATTAAAAATAATGATGGACTGATATAAAATATATGCAAAGGTAGTAAGAAAATGAGGTATCAACTTATTAATATTGCTGCGATGGGAGAATAAACTGAGCTGGTAAAGTTTTATTCAGAAATTATTCAAAATTATTCAGTAATCAACAGTCTTTTACACTGTGCCAGTGACTGACAATGATAAATGATATTTATTTCTATTATTCAGTTGATAATAATGTGCTATTCACATATGAATAACTTTATCTAACTGTTATATTTTTGAAGTTCTTTGTATTGTTTAACTATTATTTAATAATGGACAGTTTCTGAACAGCATGCAAGAGTCACTGAACTTAATTTTTCTCCCAAGCTCAAAGAATTCACAAGGTCTTTCACATTTCAAAGAGCAATATATAATTTTAAACCATTGATCCAGATATTTCAGTGTAAATCCTCTAGTGAAAATATTACAGATGTACAGAAACGCACTCTTTTTACCCTTTAAGGTATACATGTTTTAGCTACTGCTAGATGACAACGAAATATATCTTGAAGGAAAAAAGTGTGCTGTGTGATCCAAACTTCCATCGATATAAGTCAGAGGAATCCTCAGAATTCTAATTATCTGTGCAGGACCATTCAATCTAAGGATGTGACATACAGTTTTTACAAAAAGTAATTGATAAGCTACATTTTTGCTTGTTTTATTTCTGAAGTCAGTGAGCTTTATGACATTTGAAATACTTACGTTTAAGTTAATCATAAATTTGAATAGGCACAATACCTACTAGCAATTCCAATTACTGTTGATTTTGTTATATCACTTCCTCTAATCTTAGCTATCTAGCAATCCTTTGACTTCAAGAATAATCACCTTTTTTTTCAATGTTAATTCCAGAGTGTCATTGAAACCAGTGGTTACAATACTTTAATATATTCATGTACAAACATTATTTCTCTAAAGTTAATTTCTCTCTGACTTTCAATCATATGGACATATATATACTTTTTATTTTTCTTTCTAAATGGTATTCATTCTTTGTGTATATCTAAGAAAGATGAATCCTTCCTTTCTCCATTTTCAATCTTGAAATTTTTGTCTTTTCCTCTAAAGTGTTAACTTTGTGTATTCTCTAACAGTTCACTACTTTTTCTTTCCTTCATCCCCATCCGGTACACCTAAACACACACATTCAGGAATAAAATATATTATTGGTTTGTAGATTTTTTTTCTAATTTTGAAACTCTGACAAAACAAATTTTAATTCATGAAAAAATTGGAAAGCCTGTGAAGTTAATAGGTACCCCATGATCTTTCAGGAGAATGCCTAGATTTTATTTGCTTAGCAGCTCTTGTTTTATTTTTTTCCTCTTAGGACCACAATAGGAAGTAGAACAAAGACTTCAAAAAGTTTAATCAGATATTATTAAATAACAGCTTTATATGTCTTCTACTTTTCCCCATTTAATTTTAGCCACCTAAAAATTAGGCCTGTAAGGCTATGTGTGTACTGCTAAATTAAAGATGACCTGCTAATCCCTAGACCTAAGATCAGATGTCAAATGCTTGGCATCCAGTATTATTTGCGTCAGATTTTCATGAAGATGGCTAAATGGAATAATCAAAACCAGAGCCAGGAAATAATTTAAGTGTTAAACAATATGAAAAGTAAGTGTTAGTACTGGAGTGTACTCCTTGTCCTGCTTTTGTTCTGCAGTTAGTAAGTACCCTATGTCTAAATCTATTATGTAAACTCCCTCTATTACTAAGGCAGAGATACATATTTCTGTTAGTTTGTGGTTTTGGGGGGATTTGTAAAAGAGTTGGTATTTGTAGAAGGAAAAGAAAACCTAAGTTTGACTTGAAGACTTGGGAGATACTGCCCTTCCTGGCTGGCTGGAGGAGAGACTGCTGTGGTTCTCAGAGATGTGTCCTGCCAGTGGTGAGGTTGAGTGTGCACTCACAAAAGATTTGCCCCAACAAACACACAAAATACGGACCCAGAAGGGCACAAACACAGGTGTGCACAACTTTTAAAGGCATACACACAAACATAAACAACACTCAAATAAATATGAGCAGCAGAAATTGGGCCAACCCTATTCCTCCTTAGGGCTATCCACTAGTGAAATCTGCTCATCAGAATGTGCTCATACCACCACTAAGTCACATGCCCAGCCACATTTACTGGTCCTTCAAACACTGACTTTCAGATCATCCAGTTTTCATGCCCAGAGCTTGGGTGTTTCACCTGGTCTCTAGCTTAGAGGTTATGTCTTTCCGGGTGCTGGTTTCCATCTCCTTCCCTGTTAATCTTGAAGTACAATAGTGAGCTACTTACTGTGCCCCAAAAACAAACAGAATAGAAAGTAGTTAGGAATAGAGTCTTAGAAGAGAAGAGATAGGATGGATTGTGACTATCAGGTACATTGGAATCTTCATTAAAATCATCTTCTGTAAAAAGCTTTGTTAAATGTAAGTATTTAACTGACAAATTATTCTGTGTCTTTGCAATGGTCACCAGTGTTCATCTGCAATTTCTTGTTTTACATAGTGACTGTACAATTTTAAGATATTCACTAGCTTAATATTTGGTATGGGAATAGCAACGAAATCCTTGACTCTCTCTAATTAAGATTAATTTCTGTATGACAAAAAGAGAAATCACTGTAAGAATAACCTTCAATTTCCTATGTGTGAGTGATTTCACTGCAAATTCTCTTAGGTAGCTGACTTTTCCCTTCTGATTAAATGAGGTTGACTGCCTTATGGATAAGGTGGAATGCTCATCTGAATCTCAGGGACTTTTTAACATTACTTCTAATATAGATGAACTTAGGTCTTCTTGAAAGACTGAATGACGTAATATACAGTTTCACAACATACATACTTGTAGTGGGTTGACCCTGGCTGGATGCCAAGCACCCACCAAAGTCACTCTCCAACTCCCCTTCACAACTGGACAGGGAAGAGAAAATATAAGGAAGGGTTCGTGGGTTGAGATAATATCCAGAAGACAGATCACTCATCAAACAGCATCATGGAAAAAACAGGCTTGAATTGTGCATATTAATTGAATTTATTACTAATAAATTTAGAGCAGGATGTTGAGAAGTAAAAACAGATATTAAATCACCTTCCCAACTCCTCCCTCCTGGTACAAATTAGTGTTTTGAGATCACTTAAAGAATCACCAGGAAAGGTATCAGTAAAAATAGATTTAATATAAAAGTGACAGCACTGACTGCTGCAGTCCAGAAGAGCTCAAAGGCTCTCATTTTGGACTGCTGTTTATAGGCCACAGCAGGGTGAGCTTTGGTCATAACAATGTTTTGTCCTGGCCACACTTTGGATCAGCAACTTTCTTTAAAAGTGTGAGAACAAGAATGTTATGCCATTCAGGCAAAAAAAAAAAAAGGTTCCAAGGCTGTTCATAAAAATAAAAGGAGGAACTTATTAGACAGCACCCGTTCCTGGGAGCAGACAGTGTTTCTGATAAGCTCAAGAGGAGCTCAGCCCAGGTGCTGTTCATCAAGGGCCAAAGCCTAATGAGCATTTCTCAGATCATAGTGTGTCCTGGAAAAGGGGAGTGGGGGGAGGATGTTGCCTTGTAGGACTACCTAAAAACAAAGGTTAGACAAAATTAATAGAATTAAAAAGTGGTTATATTTATTGAAGGGCCTTCAGGTACGCTTTGGGCAGACAAAGCCCACCCAGGGGCTACACTCAAAAATGGGTGATGAGATCACGAGTTTTCACACTTTTATAAGTTTGATCCATTTGCATATTGGGGGTTAATCCTTCAGTTACAGCTTCAGGTAATGAAGTCATTACCCCAAGTTTGCTCCTCCCCAACTCACTTTTGTTTACACTTCTCAGGGCCTGAGACAGTAAGGTGTCCTTGAGTTTCAGGCCTAGAGAGGAATGGTTTTGTCTGACTAAAATAGGAGAACAGTAGCTAACAGTCTATCTGGAGTTTAGAGTTATACACTAAAGAGTTGCAGAATTACAAATATATGAAAAATATAAAAACTAAAATCCCAAGGCATCAAGGATACACCACCACACCTCCTTCCTAGTTCTACCTTCTTTGCCCAGAGGTGCAGGGAGACAGGGAATGGGGTTCAGTTGTTTCATCACACATAGTTTCTGCGATACTCAGGGAGAGGAGTCCCGCCCCTGCTACAGCATGGATTCCCTATAGGGTCACAAATTCTAACCACAAACCTTCTCCAGGGTAGGCTGCCCTCTCCACAAGTCTGCAGGTCCCTGCCAGGAATCTGCTCCAACATGTCCCTCCCATGGGTTCACAGCCTCCTCTCAGGCATCCATCTGCTCTTGTATGGGTCCCCTCCACGGGCTGCAAGTGGATCTCTGCATCCCTGTGGACCTCCATGGGCTGCAGGGTACCAGCCTGACTCACCATGGTCTTCACCCCAGGCTGCAAGGGAATCTCAGCTTCAGCACGTGGAACACCTCTTTCCCCTGCTTCTTCACTGGTCTTAGTGTCTGCAGAGTTGTTCCTCCCACATATTCTCACTCCACTTTTCTCTGAGAGCAATTACTTACGCACAATAATTTCTTTTTCTTCTTCTTAAATATGTTATCATAGAGGTGTTGCCATCATTTCTGATTGGCTCCAGCTTTGGCCAGCAGCACATCTGTCTTGGAGCTGACTGGCATTGGCTCTGCTGCACATGGAGGAAGCTTCTAACAGCTTCCCACAGAAGCCAACCCTGTAGACCAAAATCTAGCCTAACATTTCCCAGTGCGATACTCAAAGTCTGTCACTAGTTAACATATCTTTAAACATAAAGAGGCACAGCAGACAGATGGTCCTACCTGCCAGTTCTGTCAGTTAATTCTAAATAATATTATCAAAGTGGCTTTCAGGACCATGTGCCAAATTTCTCTAAATGCCTGCTTAAAAGGGCAACTCATGTCCTTTGAAAATCAAGAAGTGGAAAAGTTTCTCAACGACTTGTAAAGAAAGGTAAGCCACATGATATGAAAGACGACACCTGGCTTAAGCACAAACATGACAATCTTCTGATTTTTAGAAAATGTTATGATTCTTTTTTAATTCTTAGTTGATGAGCCTTCTGTTTGAATGTGAATATAAATACCAAAAAAAAAATCTTTTCCAGAAAAGATAATGCAGGTGATACATTAACAATGACATCTTATTATGCAGAATAAATTCACCTTTTCTAAGAAATCCTTTCTCTTGCATTTCAGTATTTTAGATATAGCTCACTCTGAATCTCTTTTGCCGTTGGTGGTTGTCATCTTTGCAGAATTACTTTAAGGTCACTATAAGTGCATCTCAAATACTCTTTCTTCATCAGACAATACTTCACCTCTCCCACTATGAAACCTTGTGATTCAGTCATCCTGAAATAGAATAAAATCATTCCTCATTCCCTTCCTACCCTCTATTTTATCATAGCAAGCCCAACCGGCTTCAACATATGTAAGCCTTTTCACTCAAGGATATGGTGTCAGTGACTGACAAAAAGGCTTCAAAGAGTAAAAGAACAGTTTTATACTTCAACTTAAATAGCAACAACTGAAGTGAAAAAAATACTGAGTGAAATGATAAAAAAAATAAATCCACTTATGCACATAGCCTCTGGATACTTGCCTTTTACATTTTTTTCCTCATCTGAGTTAATCACATTTCTGTTTGGAAAAAAAAATAAAACCAGCCCACACTGTTTTTCTGTGACAGCATCTCATTGACTCTGCCTTTTCTCTCTGTCACATATAGACTTATTAATTAATTCACATCTATATACATATTAGTTTCTGTACTTCATCTTTCCTAATTCAGAAATGCTGAGGTTTTGCAGTTTCCTTTGATACTAGTTTTAGTCTTGAGAAAAAAAGAAATCCTGTTTTCCAGATTAAACAGAGAGGTATATTCAAATTAACAGTTTTTCCATGGATCTATCAAAGACTTCTATTACCTTTCTTATGCCTGTTACTGTTTAATGTTGTGTCAATTTTGACCTAACAGGTTCTTTTTAATTTCATTCTATGCAATCAGAATAATATAATTCCTTTTAAAAAAAGGCATCTAAAATATAAATTTTCTCATTTCTTTTATGAAGGAAAATATTTTGTGCATTTTTCCCCGCAGTGACTGGCTTTACTACACTGGAGATGATGGAAAGCATAACTTGCACTTACTACTTAGAGCAGCATTTTTTCCCCACTTTTGAAGGTATACTTTTCAAGAAAACTTTTTTCCAAATCTTTCTTACATACTTACTCATTATATTTATTTGAAGCTGAAAGCCAACCTGTCTTGACCTGAATTGAAACATAAAATGTGTTGTGATATTTTCTTTTCCCTGAATTTACTATCCAAATTTTGCTAATTTCAGCCATTTTTGTGCTTTGCAGACCCAGAATTAGTCACTTAGTAAAATTACTTCACTGGGGTTACATAATTATACTTTGCAAGTGGTACTTATGATGGTATTATAAATGCAATTTTGTCCTAACTTTTTTGGCCAGGGATAAAGTTTTCAATTTATTTTTTTTCAAGACATATTTGAAATAATCTTAAAATTAACTTCTTTGATTCGTCAATTTTATTTAAAAGTCAAAAATATTTCTTATTTATGACTTATTCTGTAGGAAACCAAGGTACATTCCTTACACTTTCATCTGGCAGAAAGAAACTTCCATTGCCAAGGTCAAACTATAGTAAATTGAAAAAATATTATGAACCTTGAAAAACAGAATATTATTAAAATTCAAGTAATCTTCCAAAATACAGGGGTATTATCACTCATCTCTATTATAAAACATTTTTGATTAACAGGTTAAAGTAAGATGAAATGAGAAGTTCAGAGGTGTAATCATGTAATTATACTGTGGTAGATGAGGTTTTGAAAGATTATGACTTTGTCTCACACATTTAGGTAGCTTATGTGTTGCAGAATGCCTCACACTGCTGCAGTTTGTGGTCCATATTAAAGATCTTTGTGGGCCATTTCAGAGAGAAACAGCGTAAAGCATAATTTATCCAAACTCAGAATTCTGGAATACTTAATTAAATATGCTAAGTGCAAAGCAAATTTCATCCCTTAATTATTCCTTTTTCTGAGCTATACATTCAGACATTAACCCAAAATGGTTATTTTAGGCTCCAAAACTTTGATAAATGCTCAGATTTCTACATTTAATATCTTAACTCACTTCCCTTTAGATTTTATTTTGCAAAGTATATGGCTGACACAGTGATTAGTTACTTCCTTAAATCACTTTATTCTGTTCACCTACACTCAGACCAGAAAAATAAGGAAAACACCTAATGTTTTTCTAGTTATTTCTGTCCTTAATATAGGTGCTAAAAATATTATAATCATAAAAAGTCACTCAGTTAAAAATGTTAAGGGTAACAAAATAAAGAAACAGCCAAAGCCGTGTTTGAGCTTCTATATCTATTCCCACTTGATACTGTATTGTATAAATATATATATAAATTTTTGATAAAATATATTTAGGAGAATATAGTAATGTAACAATTAGAGTACCTTTTGATGCAGCTGTAATTTATTACTTCATATTCATGAAAGTACATATATATACTCTTCGAATTACTAATTATATTGACTCAACACCGGATCACAGGATCCGGCAGCTATGACAATGCATGTATCAACACACCAGTAATCAAGGAAAGACTGGTCTGTGGCCTCTTACAAGAGCTCAACCCACACAAATTTATGTCCCTGAACAGGATCCACCCCAGGGTTAAAGAGAAGGGGCTGCCATTGTTGCAAGGTCACTGCCCATAATATTTGAAATGTCCTGTGGATCAGGAGACATCCTCACGACCGAAAAAGAACAAATGCCATCTACAGCAAGGGCCCAAAGAAGACCTAGGAAACTACAGGCCCACTAGTTTTACTTCATTCCCTGGAAAAGTATTGTAATGTGTCCTCCTAAAATCTATTCCAGATGAAATGATGCAGATAATAGGGAAAAGGCACTGATCTACTAAAGGCAAACTATGGCTAATTAACCTGATTTGTCAGGACAACATGGACGTTGTTTACCTGGATTTCAGTAAAGTGTTCAACACTGCTTCCCACAGCCTTATCCTGGACAAATTCACAAGATACAGATTGGATGGCTGGACTGTGATACGGGTGATAGACTGACAAAGTATAAGGATCTGCAGCTGGGATGGATCTGTGTGTCTGGGGAGCAGCCTTGCTGAGAGGGAGCTGGTGGTCCTGGTGAACAAGGTGAACACAAGTCAGCAAATGTGCTGCTGCAGCAACAAAGGCAAATCAGATCATGGGCTATATCTGCAAGGGTATTAGTGGCAGAGAGAGACACTCAGCGCTTGTCAGGCCACACCTAAATTACTGTCTCCAGTTCTGGTCCCCCCCAGTTCAAGAGAGATGCAGACAAACTTAAGAAGGTTCAAAGGAGGGCCAAGAAGATTAACAAAATGCTGGAGAACCTGTCTGATGAGGAAAGACTGAAGGAACGATATAATTTCACCTTGTAGAAGAGAAAGTTCAAGGGGAACTAGTACTTGAAGCTTTGCTATAAGGAAGATGGAGGCTCTCTTTTCACAAGGAGATGCATAGAGACGACAATGGGTGAGGGGTACAAGTTGCACTTGGGGAGGTTTCAGCTTGATAAAAGAAAGAAATGACAAAATAAGAAGACAGTCATTCACCTGGACAGCCTTCCAAGGAATGTGGCAGAGTCCCCATCACTGTAGGTTTTCAAAATGCAACTTGACAGGGAGCTAGATGATCTCATGTTGGCTTCTTTTCCAGCAAAATGTTGAACAGAGGGTCTCTTGATGTCCTTTCCAACCTGAGCTGTTCTATGATTCTGTGATTCAATGAAGTAGAAATCAAAGAAAACCAGACTTTTCTAGAAGACAAATTATTTCACTTAAGTGCTTATTTCTTACAATTAGTCACATTGAAAACACCTAGAGCCATTTCTCAGATTTGAGGATTTTGGGATTTTGTTGTGGTTTGGGGTTTTTTTTTGTTTTTTTTGGTTTTTTGGGTTTTTTTTAATTTCAGGAGGTATCTACTCTTGCAGTATTAAACTCCTTTACACTTTTTATTTAGTGGCTAAATAGGAGAATCCTAAAGGAACCTCTTAAACTGACCTCGTGTTTACTTTTGAGAGGCCTGACTGCCTATCATGGTTTCATTAACATATGTTATCTGGAAACCCCCACTAAGACATCTAATGTCACTGAAACGCCTCCTGGCTGCTGCTTTAACGAGTATCACCCTATTGCATGTCCCATGCCTCTGTGCCACTCTTGTGCGTGTGTCGGATGCTTTAAGGTTCCCCAGGTGGACCAGCTTTTGTGTGGGCAGATGGAGCCAGGCCGTGCCTGTCTGCAGGTGGAAACCATGGGCATCTGTGTTTGCACAATTCTCGGGTTGAATATCACCCGTATGTATCTATGCCTCAAACAGCTTCAGGTGTATTAAGTCATTTATTTATGTATGTATTTTTCCTTTCTCTAGGCCTTTGACTGGTAAAATTTCCATAGCCTTGTTTGAATTTTACATGAATAAAAATAAGCATGCAAATTCAACATACAGTATGTGTTGTAAGAGTAGTACCTGAAGATCATCGTTATGAAGGAATATTTAGTTAATTACTTCAGTTCACATATTTAGGCTTAAAAAACAATCAATATGTTATGGTGACTGTAACAGCTGACATAATTACATGAAGAAGATAATATTGAGTAGAATTAGAAAGATGATTAATTTTCTTTAAAAACAGCTTTAAGATACTTTTTTTCTTATTTGGTTTATTTTATTTTATATTTTCTACTTTTTTTTTATTTTCATCATGACACAGGGGAAAATCTGAGATGGTGTATTGAACAGGTGCCGTGAAAAATGAAATCAAAATATAAGATGTTATTTAATAAATACGAAACAGTGTTACTTTGAGATTTGCCAGATGTTCCTGATACATTTAGTTTAACAAATTCTGTTATTTGCCTGCGGTATTAAGCTTTGGAGAATCACAGTATTTGCCGTAGTCCAGTCCCTTAGGGGAATGTTTAAAGGAGAATCAAAGGCGAAAAGAAAATATTAGATCCGATACGACATACAGAAACAATAATAAAAAAATAAACAGTAGTAAGATATCCAGAAGATGAAGGAATGAAGATGATAGAATAAGGTAACGAGAGAACAAAAGTTCCAAGAATATCTTTGGTGACAGCACAAAAGGTATATTGCTTAAAAACTATCTAATGGGAACTGTACATCTGTGCATCTGTGCTTCTGTGCATATGCACATGCTTGCTGGGGCAAGAATAATATCTCATAGGTCTGATTTGCATCTTGTTTATCCATTTGAATGCAATTTAAAGATTACTGGAACAATAAATACATTATTACCTTAATAATTTTGTCCTTTCTTTTAATGGAATATTGCTAATGTCTGAATGTTAATATGCCTGAAATTACAATATGAAATTTTATTGAATGCATCTTGCAATAGTATTGTTATTTACTGTTACAATAGCTAAATACACACTAAATACTGTATCAATGTACTTGAAAAAAGGCACACTATTTTATTTTTTTTCAAAGTATTTATGCAACAGATAATGATAAGGGCTTTCACAACAGACCTAGATCCAACCAGTTTCATGAAAGTTTTATCAAGTCAATAGCTAACAAGCAACCAGAAATAAGTTTCATTCAAGAGCTATGGCACTTTGTGCTACACCAGTGTAAGTAATGTTCATTCTCTCTATCTAATTAGGTGTTTAGAAACCATTCTAGGCATCTCCCATTTGTAACAACAGGAATAGGTAGGAATTATGACAAACTGTGCTGTGCATAAAAACAGCTTATCTCCAGAACTATTCCTCTGAAATATCTTCATGTACGTATTAGCCCTACATACCCAATTTTTTGTCTTATTATTCTTCAGTTTAATACCAATTTAAACTAGGAAGTGTTCTGTGACATTTACATTACTGCTCTTTGTTTCTTGAAACAGAAAGTCACCTTTCAACAGGATTCGTAGAGCAATGATCCATAATCGAATATTCACATTAAAGTTTAAAGGAGTTAAGAGCAAATTATATGTTCTTTTTATTATTTTATTTTAAAGCAAAATCTTCAGCTGATCAGAAATAAAATAAAATGCAACTCGCAAATAAGGTTTAGCATATATATTCGGCTCAGAAGAAATAAATGCAGAAAAAAAGAACTTTAAAAACAGATGCCTGCATAAAACTACTTTATTTTTCTTATTTTGATGACACTTTAAAAGTGTTTTTTGTTTGTGTTCTTTGTAAAATAAATAGTTTTAATAAATATCTTCAAAACTCTGCACCAACTTACCTCTCAGTAAAATTATGTTATTTTAGCATATCAGTAGGTAAAGGCTTTCTGTATATATTAACATGGTACTATTGCTAAAATTTGCGTTCTTTCTCCAAAAATAAAGTGCCCAAATCAGTCCAAATGCAATTAGTGAAAGGTTAATGAGTGTTACAATGTAACTTTTTATTTATTTATTTATTTATTCTGAATAGTTCAAAATTCAATTCAGAAACAGCTGAACAAAAGCTCCTGGTGTTATGGAAAACCAAGTCAGGTCTGAATGTAATTAGTGATTCAATTGAATGCATGGGCTTGACTTTTTTCATTTCAACTACCCTCTTATTCCTGATGGAAAGTTCTTTTCTTGACACAGATGAATTTTCCTTCAAATACCTTTGAAATATAGGACTATTATGTAAATCGAAAGTAATAAAGAATGACAGAAGATGCTAGGAAAACATTTAGCACAAAGCCAGCTATGGAAATGTATGTGAAAATGTATAGATGAATGATTTATATTTTAACTGGGAGAGGAAAAAAAAAGGACTTCTATGAAAACCTTAGATATTCATCATTTGATGTAATATTTCCAATATCAGCTGGCAAGAGTGATATTGATTTCTGCCACTAAAATCACAACTACAACTGCAAATCACTACATAAATAATAAGACAAACAAATTTCGGTGTACGTTTTGAAAGCCTTGCAAAGTACAAAAAATTTTGTGATAAAAAATGAAGTCAGTAAACTGATTTTTTTTCCTCAAACACATCACTGTATGCATCTTTTAATAATACACAGGGGAAATCTCCAGAGGGCAGGCAATGAAAGTTTGTCTTGATTAGTTTCTTTTAATGCATATGTAACAACTTCAGAAAACCAATAAAGGTTAAATACATGTATATTGCTAGAACCTTGAAGAACTTCAGCAGGATGTTTTTCAGCATTTCTTCATGAAGAGGCAGGGAGAAAATATTTAATTTTTAAATTGCTGTGTTGTCCCTTGAAGTTTGAAAGAAAACAATAAAAAAATATATTTTTGCTCCTATTGAAAGAAGGAAAGTGCAATTATTTTCTGAATATACAGGAGGCAGTTTTGAGAATGCAGGATTAGCTTACATTCATATTTCTCCCATCACAGACTATTTATTGTATGCTGATAAACAGATCTGAGGAAAGAAAGTGCTCTGGAATACGCTTAATTCTTATTTAAACAGTTAAAACTGTAAACCTAAAGAAAAAAACCACTTCATCAATAAACACTTTCAAAATACTTCCATTATTTGGAATCTTCTTCTGAAACACTGCCTTCTTGCAGATTTTTTGTTTTCAACGTCTCTTTCTTCTATCTTATGTTTTAACTTCAGCTTTTACTTCTAAATTCAGAAAACTTACTTGACACTAACAATGAAGATGAAGCAGCAATGTTACCGAGATGTGGTCAGTTCATCAAGTAAGAAGCATTCCAAGGCGGAACAAGCACTCCTCTGAAGTGACTGTGACCCATAGATAAGACCTTGCTTGAGCTGGTACACCTCTGAAATTACTGCAGCCTGTGGAGAACCAATCCTGGAGCACGGGAAAAGTATGAAAAGGAAAAAGAGGAGAAAACAAACTACTATGTCCTGACCCCAACCCACTGTGCTGCAGAGACTGAGTGAGAGAGTTGTTTGCAATGAAGCTAAACCTGGGAGTCAAGCTAAGCCTGGAAAAGAGGCAAAAAAGGTGTTTTATTGTTTGTCTTCTTTGTTTCCCAATACTCAAATCACTAATTATTTATGCTAATTGACGATAAATTAAATTATTTTTCTCTTTTGCCCATAACAATAATTGCTAAGTGTTCTCTATGTTTTATCTCCAGCCATGTGCTTTTTCATCTGATTTTCTGCCAGTTTCCTATTGAGGAGGGCGAGCAGGAGAGTGGCTGGATAGAATATTTCAGTGGAAATTTGAGCCTGCAATGAGTGAGACTGAGCTGATGAGGGAAGTAAGGGAAAGTGGAAATCCGTTCCCCAAAAAAACACGGAAACATAATTAGAAAAAAGAATAAAAGTCAAAAAAATGCAAACCAGGAGTTCGCTGTGTAAAAGAAACAGGAAGGATGATGCTTATAGAAATTAATAAGAGCATACGAACACAAGAGATTTTGATAGGGAGCTCAAAAAAAAAAAAAAGTACTGAGATACGTAGGTAAAAAGACAGGGCAGGGTGGGCTCAGTCTCTAAATCTTTTCTTTCAGTGGGATTCTTCATGTTTTCCATATCGGTGAGCTTTCTATAAACCATGAAGTTACACTTGTATTTACAGACGGTAAAGATGAGCATGCTCCAGCCCAGTAAATATCACTTTATCATTACTGGTAGGAGGCCAGAGACATTACACTGACTGATACCACAAGGTCTCAGGATTTGTCTGAGCTTCTGCTGGACTGAGCTGGTTCTAGCCTGTAGCAGTTTTCATGTACTGTATGTGGTGTGATAGTACAGATGTGGTTGTGTATTTGCTATATCATATTCTGTCTCTGGTTAATAAAAGTGCATCCACAGCTGCAGCCCGAGTCTGAAGGAGACTACTTTGCACCTTTAGATGGATGCCATGGCAAGGAAGATTATTGTGACAGGAATCATTCAAAAAGAAAAGCAAGCTGACTATAAGACCAGGGAAGACCCCACTACAGTGGGCATCAAACTCCTCCCAGCAACGAAACGGTAGTGCTGCTGAACTGTAAATACTTCCTGTGTGTACCCTGCTTCCCGAGGAGGATCAAAAGTGATGACTTTAGGACCAGGAGGGACTATGGGAGAATAAAGGTACCACTCAAGAAAAGAGGAAGATACTGGGGAAGTTCTGACAGTAATTTTTGCTTTTTTTTATGAGGCTCTTTCTATACTAATCAGACAAATCTAGACAATCAGACAATTAGTGAATTCTAGAGCATTAAAACATTATTTTGATGATCCTTTTTTTAAAAAATATGTTTGTGTAGCAAATACCCTTTTGCCCCTAATCTTATTTTCAGATTTTTAAAGTAACAAAATCCACCACTATATTGTTTATGGTACATAAAATCTCTGTTGTACAAAGAAACATACAAACCAACCCTCCAGAAGCATGGTTATTTTATTAGAAGATCACACCAAGTTTTCTATAAACCATTACATACGTGTATGTATATTCTTACATATATATATATATATATATATATACATACACAAACTGGATTTTTTCCTCCAAGAGAAAAATTCACTCTTCCATGTTGTTGTTATGTCTAGTGCACATAGTAAACACGGGACAGCTACTCAAGCCTCTTTCTTTTATTCAGTTTTTAAATGTAAAATTGATCCATATTAATCCTATTGATTATGTGCACTTATTTACAGATTTATTTTATGAACTAAACTGCATTACAGTTGCATACAAATAGTGGTCTAGTAATGGTTTTGTCAATAACTGAATGTTTGGAGCTGTCCACTGGAAATTATTGAATTACTGCTTATTGAAAGCAGACTCTATCGAATTTTACTCTCCTAGTGGATTTCTGAGCCTGTGGAATTTGTTTCTCTTTCATGAAAAAACCAAAACAATGTGCAAATTCCAAAATCTGTTTTTATTTCTTAATGACTAGGATTTCTGAGTTTTGAACATGCAGTCTAAAAAGTAATTCACCCTTCTGGAAAGAAACAGTTCTTTGAGATGAAACTAAAGTTTTAGTTCAAATTTTGAACTAAAAATTTTGAGACTGATTTTTCTGAAGCCGTCATAGCCATATGTATTATATCATTATGCTTGAACTTGTATTTATGTACAAAGTGCACAGAAATTAAGATGCAAAATTTTTTCAAGTGCAATCATTACAAAACTCTTCTTATCACATCATTTGTTTTTTGATTTTTTTTTTCTGTCTTATTTGCGAAATATTTAGATAGGGGATTTAGGGCATATAATATGCTTTAGGCTTAATTAGGTTATCTGAGAGGAAAATTGTTTAATGTTTTCCTATCTGAAAGTAACTGAACTAACACTCAAAACTACAGAAAACTGTTCAGCAAAAAACCAGGAGACCTGGTTTTTATATGGAAGGCTTGAAGGAGGGTAGGGGATAACAGGCTGCATTAAGTTTACCACATGCATTGAGCAGCAGTAGAAATCATTAAAAACATTTCAAGTGCACTTAAACTAAAAAGGATACATTTTTAAAGGAAGTAGCCTTCCTATCAGGTTCTGGTTTAAACATTAATATTTTCAAACTTTATTATTAATGGGATATTCTCTGAGAAGAAAAGGAAAAAAGGTTTTAGAGACTATTTTGCTAAGTCCAAGATCTTCTTGCACACTCATGAAGTCAGTGGGATTTTTAACATATGAAGGGGTTTCTATTCTGTTTCTGCACTGTCAGTGACTATATATTTTATCTCTGTTCTATTCCCATATATTTTATTTGCATTATACCATTTAGCATCTCCGGTGTCTGGTACATACTACACTGGTGTAGCAGGTTTGGTTCGTTAACCGGGCAGAAACACCAATTAAGTGTAGGGGTTTAGTTCGCATTTCTTACCTTCTGTGAGATAAGAGGTTTGAAGACAGGCAAAGCAGGCTCGAACTTAAAGAATATGAAAGAAAGATTATTACTAACAGAGTTAAGAGTAAAATGAAATAAGAGATTAAGACAAAAACCCCTTTTTCCTCCAACACCCCCCCTCCTACTTCCTCCAGCACAAATAATGACAAAACATGGAATTTTGGTCAGCATTCACAATTCTTAAAAGTCTCTCTCTCTTAATTTGAGGAAATAGAGGTCTCTTTTACGTCGCGTGGTTTTTCCCAAACTGCACCAGCTAACAGCCTTTATCTCTCTCGCAGGCTACACACTGAATTCTCATCCCCCCCTTATGTTAAATGGATTAAAGAGGGAGAAAACAGTTTGATATTACAGTCCATACCACGGTCTGTAAAAAGCAGATTTAAGCTGCGCGCTAAAAAGCACGTCTCCGCCCTCTCTTCCCCGCCGCCATCTTTTCAGCTTCACTCACTTTTCTCCTTCTCTCTAACACCGAGGAAGCCATGATGAGGAAACCAATCCTCTTTTTCTCGGGTCTTGCGATGGAGAAAAGCTCGCTCCTGTTATGCTGCTTGCACTTGATGTTATTTTACAGTTCCGTATAGGCTGAGTTGGTTGTAGGAAAGTTCCGTCAGCTCCCGCCGCCTCCTCACGGTCATGTGGGGGGGTTCCTCAGCAGTCGCTTCAGACGGTCTCGGCTCTGCAGCAGCAGCTGCTGCCCACGGCTCCGAGGGGACTCTCCCAGAGCCGGGGCCCGTGCCTGCCGGGGCCGGGGCCCCTGCCCGCCGGGGCCAGGGGAGGGGAGGCCCAGGGCCGCTCCGAAGAGCCCCGGACAAATTCCCCCCCGCCCAAACTCCCCGCCAGGAGGTTTAAGCAGAAGAAAAAAGGGACACTTCCTGTGTCTCCACTGGCTTAAATATGGAAATTTCGAGAAGCGTGACTGGTCAAGAGATCTGTCCATCAGACTCAGGGTCAACCCACGACAATTGGTTAGTTTTTTGACTACAATTAGAAGACTGTATTGAAATGTGTCTTGTAGCTGATACTTCAAATTTGGGAAATTTTAATTCTTCATTATTTTAAATTATAGTTTATGATGTCCCAGACCACATTTTATGCAATGTGGTTTTAAATATTTTCCATTGAGTGTTCTTGCATCATTCCATTTCCTTCTTTCTCCTTCAGTGACAATGGCACAGGTTTTCTCCTTCAATTTTAATGTCTTTTGTCTTTTTGGCAAAGATAAAACAATCTTTATTGGTTGATCTTTATTGATCAATTACTAATCACAGAATAAAATCTAAAGGGTTGACTTTGCAATAAGAACATTGCCAGCTTTTATTGTTTGTGTCTAAAGCAAACCTATGAAAACAAGGAATAAAAGGCACATTCTTTTAGAAGTCCAAAAGACCAAGCACATAATGAATAGGTAATAGAATAATCAATAGACTCAGAAAAGGATGAAATAGAGGGTAAGTTAGTCTCATGATTAGTAGGCAGATGACAGTTCATAACAGCATCTCTAAACAAAACACAATCAGTTTTCTTTATACGTTGTGAAGGAACAAATCTGGTAGCTGAATGAAGATAAACTCGAAGAGAACAAAAGTAATAGCTTAAGTGACTGAGGACATGGGATAAGTACATTTAAAGTTGAGTAAACCCACAGATGATACTTAGATTATAAGCATCTTTTATATGACTGGAGAGAAGCACAGTGGAGAATATTTAATCTGATTTTATCATTATAAAAATTGTATGCTTGTTTATAGTGTGATAAAACTGATCATTCTAGAAAACTAAGGATACTCAGCAGATCAAACTTGGAAAAAGTAGCTCCACGAATTTAATAGAATTCCAGCTAATTTTTGGGGAAAAAACCGCCACTTTTAAACACTTTTTTTGTTATGCACAGTTTGCACATTATTATAGAGAGAGATTGAATCCCTGAAGTCCTGTGTTTTGGTTTGGTTTTTTTTTAATATACATTTAATACAAAGTGTTCTTATTTATACATTATACAAGTATTTTCAGAGTGATTTGGCCATTATTGGTCGGATTTTAAACTCGTGCTGAACTGTACTTCCTTCATTAAAAAAATATTTTTTTCTTTTGTAAGTGTTATCATAATTCTCTAACTCTTGGAGAATCTCTTTATTCTTAATCATAAAAGGGAAACAGAGTTTATTTTACATACAGTGAAACTAATACAGCAGAAAAAATTTGATGTGATATTTTTGTGTTAATATTTTACATGGATCATGGTGGAATAGTACCACACTGCCTCTATTCGATGAACCACCTTTTTTATGAAAGAGCATAATACATCAGAAAGAAATATTTCTATCAGCTGCATGGCTGCTTTCTTTCTATTCCAAAGAAAACTTTCATTTGTATTGCTCGTCCCCCAAACACAGCACTCTCATGGCTCACATCTCTGTACACAGTGCATTAATTCTGCAGACATTGGACTTTTTCATAAACCAATACTCTCCCTGTTGTGCCCAGCTGTATGACTTTGCCGTCTCTCTGGCTTCTTTGCTCTGACATCATTCTGCTTCTATTATTTGCTCTCTGTTTTTCTGGCCTTTACACCTTCTTCTTTTCCTGAAGAGAAAGGTTGGTCAAAGCTGCAGGTAATTTTAGATTCATTTTTTGAAACCTCAGACCCCATATTCCCAAACTGGTATTACAATTATCTCAAGTCAACGGTATGTGGCAGAATGTGTAGCTTGCTGTATACTTTTTTCAGTGCCCACAGTCAGACAAATTTCCAGTGCTTGCTGTGTGCCCCTGTCAATAACCACAGGCAGGCAGAGCCAGAATGTATGTGCTGGTTTTGGCTGGGAGAAAGTTAATTTTCTTCACAGTGGCTGATATGGGCCTGTGGTTTGGATTTATCGGAACATGAGGTTGAAAATATAGACATGTTTTTGCAATGGCTGAGCAGAGATTACTCAGACCCAAGGCCTTTTCTGCTTTTTCTACTGCCACACTGGCAAAGGGAGGGCTGGGAGTGCTGGGAGAAGCTGGGACAGGNTTTCTGCTTTTGCTTTTCTTATTAAACTGTCTTTATCTCACCCCATGAGTTTTCTTTTACCCTTCCGGTTCTCTCCCCAGTCCCCCTCATGGGGGAGTAAGCGAGTGGCTGCATGGGGCTTGGTTGCTGGCTGGGGTTAAATCATGAGAACATATTTTAGTTTTTCCTTTGTGTGCTCATATTGATCTTTAAACTCATATATAGTGTAGGGTTTAGATAGCAATGGATCTGCCAAATGTTGAGAGTCTCTTCTTTTTGAACACATCAAGGCTGTCAGAAATTCACAGCTTTTGGATCGGACCAAAGAGTAAGAAACATTGTTCTTCTCTATTATGTGTCATGGTATTTGAATTCTACCAGAAAACAAACAAACAAACAAAATGGAATAAAAACAAACTCTGTAGAGCCTCCAAACTCAGATAGAAATTCCTACTAAAACTGAGTATAGTGTAAAATGGAGACAGTTAGTAGGGAAATGCTTTCAGTCTGTTTTGAGATCTGCAGATGTACCAAAGGAAACCAAACTAAGAACATGAGCAAAAAACTGGGAGATATAAGATAAGCTTTTCTCAACGTAATAGAGAAATACTGTGAGGGATAATTTCTGTTTCCTGACTAGAACTATGTGGAGCTTTTGGAGATTATTGATTCTCATCAGACATCATTTGTTCTGCTGCTTTTACCAATGGGAGTGGTCACACAAAAGAATATCCAGAGCTCACCATGGGTCCCCTCCTGATGAGTCTGGCCATGACCATGTTCCATACTGTTCCACAGTGATGCTTTGCTCTGTGCTTTCATGACAGCTCCTACCTCTGAACAGATTTATTTCTTTAACACCAAATTCATTTAAAAAGAACCCGTGAGCCAATTTTAACTAAAGAGAACTTAAACTGCCACCGTATGTTATTACACTGTTTAATTATGTGTCTAAGAAAAGGACACTACAGCAGCTCGAGCAAATACTTGGTTTAAAAAAGGGTATGCTTTTAACAAGTTTTATTGGAAACACTTTTTGGCTCAGTCCTTCCCTTTTAGGTTTCAGTGTGCATATAAATACTGAATTCAGTACCTACGACAATAGATAAATCTTCCTGTTGAGGCTTTTAACTCATCCTGCCCTGTCTGTCACCCAACACGTATGGGAAAATGAGGTGCCAAATTTAACAATATATGTTCATTATGCAACTGAAATTAAGTCGCAAACTAGAAACCTAAGTTAAGCAAAGTAGATCCCGTAGTAGAATTCACAATCAAATACCCCAATCGATGTTCCCAATTTCTGTTTTTTTCTTTAGGAATCTCATAAAGATTAAATTACTCATCTGTCTGAACATGAGCCAGCAGTGTGCCCAGGTGGCCAAGAAGGCCAATGGCATCCTGGCCTGTATCAGAAATAGTGTGGTCAGCAGGATCAGGGCAGTGATTGTTCCCCTGCACTCAGCACTGGTGAGGCCACACCTCAAGTCCCATGTCCAGTTCTGGGCCCCTCACCTCAGGAAAGACATTGAGGGGCTGGAGCAACCAGAGAAGGGCACTGAAGCTGGTGAAGGGTCTAGAGAGCGAGTCTTATGAGGAGCAGCTGCGGGAGCTGGGTGCATTTAGCCTGGAGAAGAAGAGACTTGGGGGTGACCTTACTGCTCTGTACAGCTACCTGAAAGCAGGATGTAGGGAGGTGGGGAGACGCCTCCTCTCCCAGGCAGCCAGTGACAGGATGAGAGGAAATGGCCTCATGCTGCAGCAAGGGAGGTTCAGATTGGACATCCAGAACAATATTTTCACTGAAAGTGTAGTTAAGTATTGGAATGGGCTTCCCAGGGAAGTGATAAAGCCTGCATGCCTGGAAGAGTTCAAGAAACAACAGGACTTGGGACTTAGTGCTGTGGTTTAATTGACATGGTGGTGTTCAGATAAAGGTTGGGCTTAATGATTTTGGAGGCCTTTTCAACTTTATTGGTTCAATGATTCTATATTTCTAGGATGGTGTCTAGCCACACAGATTAAAATAAGAAGTGCTATTAGACTAACCTTTTCAGTTTATTGTCACATTTTTAGTTTTCTTCAAAGAGAGGTAAAATACATCAAAAGTTTCATGAAATGTGGTTCTAACAGTGCATAACTTTGACCAGCATGTGAACAGCTAGATTCAATGTAAAGATCATCTGTTTGCTCCAATTGCTTAGTTACTGTTTATAACTCTAGAGAGAGATAACTTTGAATGAAAGTATTCAAAGTGCTGTTTTTCCACTTTGTGCTTCAGTTTTACTGAACTTAAATCCAGTTCAAGCAGTATCTTAAATTATCAGATTTTTTTTATATCCAGTGTTGAATATAAATTCAAACATATGCAAAATCAGTAGCCTGTGCTTGAACATACATATGTATCTGTATGAATGTGAGTGAGCATATATTTACATTTAGATTTACATCAATGTGGTGGAAATGATAGTCCTTTCTGCAGCTTTACAGTCCATTTCTACCACCTGCCCTTTTGAAACACATGTGCCTGCTCCATGTAGTAGAATAAACCTAGTATTAGCAACAGTAACATTCAAGTTTGCCTTCATAGCTCAACTAGCTTTTTAATCACGGCTTAAATGTATACAGACCTTTTTTACGGGATGCTTATAAAGTGATATCCTCTATTTACCTTATATCCTGTAGCAATTTGGCAGGATGGTATTCAATCTGCATATGACTTAAGTTGCTTAAGCAGCCATTGCTCTTCTTTCTCTTCCATTATAATTTTTCATGTGTTTTTCCGAAAAAGTTTCTATTTCTTTTGGTAAGCAAGGAAATACTGCAGACCTTCAAGAAGCTACTGATTTGGTACAGATAGATATTTCGTGCAGGACAATGCCAACAATGCTATCTAACTATATAATCTAATACAAGTTATCTATTATAAAGATACCAGAGGGGAAAAAAAAAATCAGCATATTTCATTTATAAATACAGAAATAGTAGTTTCTAAATTTTCCTGGAAATAATGAAGTTGATTCCTTTTAGCTTTCATGACAAATTTATTAATATTATGCACAGATCAGAATTAATCATGGTCTTGAAATATTTATTTTTATAAATATATACAAATTTAGAGTTCCAGAACTACTGGATATCACTAACTAGAAAAACATCAAGGTCTAGATACTCTGGTAAAATTGCAAATAGTTTTGACAACAGGATTTTTACACATGAAGATGAAGTATGAATGTGTTTGTCTAAATTACTAATTTTTTTTCAGATACAGCTGTTGCAGTTCCTGCACAGTTATTGCTCCTCAGCTGAGAAGTACACATTTGACATTTTGTGGTATTGGCAATCTATATCATCATTGCTTCCCCTTGCTGTAGTAATAAATGTGAAAGAAAATGCATTCATTTAAATAGGAGGAGAAGGCATTCTCCAGTATAATGTCTTTTGCATACTGACTTGTGTTCCACAGCATTGACTAAACAGGTGGCCTTAGCTAAATATCATTTCAATATCTGAAAGTCCCACCACCCACTGCTCTCAGAAAATTTACTCCACCCCAGCCAAAACCAGCACAGTTTGCCACTGTCATTCACTCTTTTTAATCTGTAGTGCAAATGAGAACATAAAGAAGCTTAAATTGCCAATTATTTTGTTTATTTGTGTTTTCCCTTAAGCACTTTATACCAAGCATGCTTGTGAGAGTAATTGCTAAGTTACATGTATTTTCTTAGTCTTGAAAGATAACTAAGCTGAATGATTCCCTTTATGTGGATAAATTTCAGCTAATGGAACCCCAGCTAAAGGACTCATTATAATAAGAATTAAGCCACGATATCCTTCTAAGGAAAAATAACCAATCAACCAAACAAACAAAAAAAAACCCCACCAAGAGCAAGAAGAAGTCCAGACTAAGGAAAGAAATTATATAATTAATGCCTTGTAACAACCTATCTCTGCACTCATTCTGTTTCCTGTGTTTACTACAATCTGATTTCTGAGTACCAATCAGTAAAGTTCACATCATTGCTGGCAATTTGCATTCAACATCAAGGGCAGTGACGGAAACTGCAGATATGACACCCAGTCAAAGAACTGACTGAGACATGAATCTATAGGGATAGATCTGCAAAAAATACCTAGACAATGACTATTCAATAGTACAACCAAAAGCTGCCTTGACAAATGCTCAGTTAGTCACAGACAAACCTTCCTGACAAAGGGGAGTCATAGCATAGGGTAGAAATGGTGGTCAGGAGGAATTCTTTCCATCTATCTATCTATCTACCTGTCTATCTCTTATCTAATTATCTCCAGCCATCCAGCCATTCAGCCATCCATTTATATCTATTTATACACATATGTACATTTATATATCTACATCTATATAAATCCATTCTACTGTATTATCTACTTTTCAAAGTTTATATATAACAGTAAAATATTATTATTAATAATATTGTGTTTAAAAAGTTCATGATTCTATTCAATTGAAGAAATAATGATGACCCTGTTTTTATATAATTTATAGAATAGAAAACTTTTCCGAAAATATTTCTGAGATCTATCCTAGATTCTAAGATTTCTGTCTGATGCATTGTATCAGGAAGGACTCTGAATCCTTTGGAGTTGTCAACTGACGGCAAAGATATTATAGCAGAATTTGGATGAAATACTGCTTACATCAAACCCAATACTTTATTCTAAAAAGAATAGAATTCAAGGTTATAAATACAAAATGTGATAGGAAGTAACAATACCCAATATTTTGGCTTCTAGCATCTAATATACAGCAAGAACTTTTTTTTTTCTGTCATAATTCTTGAACCAAGGACCTGGCAAATATTCATAACTGTGTTCTGGAACATAATATTTTTTGCTGGATTTTGTTAGCATAATGTATTCAATAAATCTACAACATTTTTCACTTTTTAACTCTTGTTTATCGAAAACAAGTTTCTTGAACAGAATGTGCTAAATAGATCAACATTTAGTCGGTCATAGACTAAGCGTTGGCACTGAGCACATTACATTGATTATATTTAGTCATGTAACATTAAAGACTGAAATTTAATTCTATTCCAACAGTTGTTGAAAGTACTTAAATCAGCAATTCTTGATTCCTCTTATTTATTAGTTATGGGATGCTATACACCACTTGGATATTCCTAGAAATAATACAAAAATGTTGGAGGTTTCCTAGGCGGCTATCTTCTCTTCCTTCCCCTTCTTACTCTTAAATAAGAAATCCAAGTTTCATTGCCTGCTGTTCCTTTGTATTGAAAGTTTTACTAATTCAATCCGACAACATAAACATAAGCCATGAAAAATTAATGGTACCAATCTCAATTGCTTTATAATGTTGAATAAAAGAAATGTACATAGATTTCTACCAGTAGAAGAATATTTCTGATGATCACTGATGTTAATACAATGATAATGTATTGTTAAATGTTATGTTAAAGTGAGTGAAGATAATTATCACACACAGACCTAAAAGATCAAATCACTGTTGGTAAATAGCTCATGCCTTTTAAAAATCCCCCTCCAGAAATGGACGGTGTGTGAAGAAGACCTGTTTGTGCTTATACGTTATACATTGTGCACATTGCTCAGAAGCAGCAAACAGGGTTAATGTTGTGGTACTCCTCTCTGCAATATTATGCAGTATTGTGTATATTTCACACAAGGAGAGTATCAAGGCCATCGGACTGGAAAAAAATGAAGTAGCAACACGTTCTCAGTTAGACTCCCATGATCTGCTGTCCAGCTTGGCTGCTTACTGCTGGATCTTTGTCCTCGGTTCAGTTTTTTTCACTGACCCGTGTCTCTAAAAACCAGCTATCCAAGTGAGCTACACACTTTTGACCCATCTCCTACTCTTCATAGCACTCTTGCACAATCAAGCATCCCTAAAAGGATTCAAACATGACTTTTCAGAATAAAAGAAATCAATGACGTGTAGAGGGACTGGTTACACATCCTGGAAGTCTGTAATTGCCTAAATGAATTGAGTAAAGAAGAAAATGACATGCATTAACTCCCTAATGGTCTTTGAATTAACAAAATTTTGGCAAGAGTATTGAAAATGAACCCTATATTTAAAAAATATATACTATTGATGATCCTCAATTTTTATACCTCAAAGCTCTCTAGAAAGAAGAGCACTTTATCTCATTTTAAAGACTGAGGAGAGGGTAACAGGAGACTCAAGAACCAAAGTGATACAATTCAGTGAGATTTTTAAAAGTAAAATTATTCATGAGATGTTATTACAATACATTTAGTATTTGTGCTATGTAGATAAATAGATGAACCTAAATTCTGTGTGAATATTCCTCTGTCCTCGTACTTCATACATTTTATGTTTGGTTCATTGCTTGCTTGGTTCATTTTACATGTGTTTAGCAGTAGTTAAACAGGGTATTAAAAATGCTGAGTTACCTCCCCTCCCTCCCCGCTCCCTCCCTGCTTTCTATACAGTAAATTGAGTTTTGAATAAATAATTCAGATTACTTCTATAAAGCCTTGTTTGTTTGCTTGTGGTCTGACTTCGTCTTTAGTCATTAATGTTAGTGTATCTTCAACACTCTCAACTGTGCTTTAAGTTTATCAGAAGGCACTATTGATGGAATGTTGTTTTATGATAGCTATAATACCACTCCATAAAAAGAAGATCTATTAGGACTAACTTCAGCATCTGACTTCCTCTTAAATAGTTGGCATCCTGGGTGAGATTTGTTTAATCTCTGGAATGTCACATCAGGATGGCAATTTATCTCAGTCCAAATGAATACCCTAAGTAGATCAGATGAAGTAGCCCCTGGAGAGGGCTATAAAAAATTCTACTTTCATAGTTAAGACCATGGATATAGACATCTATGTTTTAAAGATAGCTATCTTTTAGAGATTTGAGGTTTGTTGATACAACTTTCACCTCTGCTATTTTCACTTTTAATAGATGCTTAAATGAGAAGTGTTTTCACTCAGAAAGTCTTCAGAAGTACTTATTTTCATTGACTACATAGGGAATGCAGGCACTTACTTTCAGAAGATGCATCTATTCTACCTGATATATTTAAGCTGTGCCTCAATAATATAATTTTTCCTCTGTGCATGTGTGTCCACATTTTTCACAAGTGTACCTGAATTGAAAGTGACTAAGATTTTCAGTTATTTTCTTGTACATTTAACAAGTTGTAAGAAGAATTAATTACAACAAAATACAAAATTTTCTCTAAGTATGGAAGCCCTACACAATCAATATTTTTAGTTAGTTTTCAAAAGTCAAAAAAATAAATGAGTAACTTTTAATAAGTGAAATTAACAGTATGAATTCCTATGACTATATTTTAAAGCTCTTGTGTTTCTCTTCCTCTAAATATCTAAGGCATGTAGAACAACTAGCTATCAGCCTATTGTTTTTCATAAAGCCAAAGAAGTGGCAGGGCTGGAAAGTATATTTTCAGGTAGAGAAATAGTTTAAAGAATACTGAAAGATACTGTGTGACCTCTTGAACCTGCAAAGTGAATGTGCAGTAGCAGTAACAATAATACTAAGAAGACATATTTTAGAGGTTATTGAATTCTGGGATAACTTGAATGTGTTTGATTAATTAATTGAATTAAATTTCAGTCTTTCCTCATCTTATAATCTTGAAAGTCCTACTCTGAAATGCAGTTGATTTCCTTCCCTAATACTTTCCAATATCCTCTTAAATGGTACCAAATGGTTGGTTGTTGTGGTTTGATGCTGGCTAATTGCCAGGCACCCACAAAAAAACTATCCACTTATTTTCCTCTGCTATAGCTGAGCGGAGGAAGAGAAATTAACATGAAAACTTCATGAGTTGAGATAAGGATTAGGGGAAAAAACATTTCAAGGCAAAACAGGTTCAAAACTTAAACAGTATAAAGGAAATTTATTATTAACAAAATTAAAAGTAAAAAGGGTAATGTGAACTAAAATAAACCTTTAGAATACTTATTTTCTTCCCAGCCCCTCCCTCTTTCCCATCAATAGCTCAAGGAGACAAAACATGGGGTTTTTGTCAGTCTTTCACTTTCTACAAATCCTTCTTCACTTTGTTCAGGGAAAGGAGTTCTTTCTTCTGTTGTGCCGTGGGGTCCTTTCCACAGGAGACAGCTCTCTGTGAATTTCTCTAGCATGGTTCTAATTTTCGTGAAATAGCAGTCCCACCCAACTTGCTGTAACGTGAGTCCCTCCCAATAGCCAAGTAGTCTTCCCACAACTGCCCAGCATGGGTCATTTTAGTTCATGGGATTTAGTCTTTTAAGGATAAGCTGTTCTAGTTTGGAAGCAAGGGTTCTCTATCTTTAGAAGCAAGGGTCATCTCTCTCTGTTTGAGTTCCTCACTAGGTTACAGCTTTTCAGCATCCACGTGCTCCAGCGTGAGCACTCTTTCTCACAGGCTGTGAGTGGATCTCTATGTGGGGGATGCAGGGAATTCATGCACCTCATGAATTACAGGGAAACAATTCGCTGTATCACAGTCCTCACCACGGCTTGCAGAAGAATCTCAGCTCTGACACCTGAAGCACTTCTTCGCCCTCCCTCCTTTCACTGACCTCAGTGTCACCATGTTGGTTCTCCCCATGTGTCTTCACTTTACCTTTTCTCTGGTTTGGAAGAAAATTGTTGTCTGTAGGTATTATTGTTCTCAAGTTCTATCAATTGAAAAGTTCTTATAGAGCATTGAAAAGGTTGATCTCATCTGTGCTCTGTGTTAGGGAATTGTTCACTATGTTTTCGTCACTGGCCACTTGGTCCCTGCCAGCACTGCATGGGCAGCCCTGACTGCACTGCTCCCGACCTTGAGAGGGCCCCGGCCTCGGGAGGGCCCCATCTGCATGGCCCCCCCCAACAGCCCCTGAAGGACTCCGGCCATACATTTTTGGCCATGCTGCCCCAGCCACATGGGAGCTCCCAGCGCTGCCCCTGGCCTCATGGTCTCAGCCGCGTGGCTGCTCGCAGGGCAGGGATGGCTGCCCCCGGCAGCATGGCCCTGGCTGCCGTGATGGGAATAGCCTCAGCGGCCCCCTCGCCACCCCTCAGAGGGGAGGAAGAAAGAGAGCTTCCCACACTTTTTCCTTTCTTAAATATGTCATCACATATAGAGGTGTTACCAGCTTCTCTCATTGGGCTAGTATCTGCCCGTTGTCAGAGCCTTCAGCATTTGGCTCTGTGCTGGACATAGCAGAAGTTTTGAGCAGCTTTTACCCTCCCACTAAAAACCAGGCTGTGTTAAACCAACACATTGGTCTAAGTTAAAAGAAATTGAGTATGTATGTTTGCACAGTTTGGAAAAGTGTGGAGGCAGCCAATGTGGTGCCCTGCCATCATGCATTTGGCATTCCTTTTCTAGCCCCACCATCTCTGGAGTCGTAGGCTCTGTAAGTCTCCCTAACCCTAACCCTAAGGCTAATGGATTCTTGGTGCTACAGCTTAGTTCCCAACCAGAACGGATGGACTAGACTGGGAAGAAGAGGCAAACTGCTCAGACAGGGAAGGGCTGATCTCATCTGAGAGGAAGCAGTTGCTTCCTTTTTGGGTTTCCATGCTATCTCTCAGCTGTTTAAATCAAGATATGCATCTGCTTCTCTCTTCTTATAAAAACAGAGGTGGCTTAATCTAAATTTTTCATATACTCACAGGAATGGAGTGACACAGCAGTCAGAGTTGTGCAGTGCTGGGCCAAGGCATCCTCTGAACGTCACTTTGATGCCCTCTTCTACACCCTTTTTGCCTCTTCCTTGGATCCTCTCCTGCTGCCCCTGGAGTCTCCTGTCTTCAAAGCCCCTCCATCCCTTTGTCTGCAGTAGAACCTCTCAGAGCTACTTCCCGTGTGTCTCACCAAGACCCTCTCCATCACACGTCTCCATGAGAGTCTTTGATTTTGTGATTTTCTTTATCCTTGGAATAAAGTTGTATCTGAGTCAGAGTCTTCAACTAAAGTCTTAATTTCACTCTGCCAAGCGGTAATGTTCTGCTTTATTACTGACTAGCAACGTCTATCCACATTTGCAAGTACATGTCATCCTTTGTGATATTTTGAATTATCTTTTTGATACAAAGCTGGATAGGAAACTGAGGGTCAGGTCAAGCTGAAAGCAGCTATGACAGACCAGTGTGGTTTAAGAATTCAGTCTCATTTTTAACTTTCAACTTATTGATGATTTTTCCAGTCAAATTTCAGTTATTTTAATAATTCTAGGAACCAAAAGGTAGTTGAATATTTCAACTCTGCCAGATAACAAAAGAGGAATAAACCCTTGTTTACTTGCCATTGCAGTTCATATTTTAAAATAAATTTCATAATATAAATGAGAATTGCTTATAATGTCTCTTATTCTATAACTAGTGCTGCCTAATTAATCTTTTTGTATTCAATATTACAATGTGACTTATTGTAAACAAGCAGAAAGATCAGAAGTTTGGGATGGATTTTTTATACTATCTAAAATATTTTCTTGGGCATACACCTTAAAAACTTAGGAACTTTAAGTGTCAGGAGGCGGGGGAAGAATTTTGGAATCTGAAATTATTTTAATATCAAGACAATTATATTAATTGTTGAACAAGTGTGTCTTTTAATATAATTTTCTTCTTTTTTTTCTCAAGGTAATTTTTTTTTTATCAAGAGCACTGTATACTAGATTATGCTCAGATATAACTTTAGAAAAGAGAAGAAATGTAAACATGGTTGAGTTACCAGGTATTTTCTTACACTCCCACATTTCATGATGTGTAATTTGAACAGTTCTAACCTCATGCTAACTTACATTTTTGTAATATTTTGACATTAACATATGTGCTCATCCTTCTTTTGGGAACGCTGGTAGTCCTTTCCATTCACCAGGAAGAGGCAGTGGTCTGTTTTTTAGACAAAGTAATTATTGCAGCAATTTGAGGAGTTACCTCTTGCACTAAAACCTATGAATGGAATTTCATTTTTTCTATTGCATGGAACAGGCCTGCTGAAAACCTTTTTCTTTTTCCAGAAAGAAAGTATTTTTTTATTTTTCAATATATAAGTGGCAATAGGGTTTTTTTTTTTAATTAACATTATTTTTGCTAGTAATAGGGACCTCTGATTCAAAAAAATGAAGCTCTTCTTCTACTCCTTCAGCAACTATTTTATCCTAGTCTGATGAAAAAACTTGAATAAAACCACTTTATTTGTTCTTGTCTCAGGGATAATTTTAGGTGGATATCAAATGAAAACTTATTTTTTATTATCAATTTATAGTGTTTACAAATAAAGTATAGTTTAAAATATATTTTATAAATATTAACCAGTCTCCTCAGCGCTCCATCACTATTCAAATTATGAAAAAAAAAGCTGTTTACAGAGGCAAAATTTAGATGTTCATGTGGAATAACTTTAACAGTTTCATAATGCATTTCATGCTGTGAACATGTTAAACAACTATTTATAGAAAATGTTATCAGTGTCATATGAAATAAGTTGGAAAATGACTGTCAGGTGATCTTTGTTTGCAGTTCACTATCCAAAGGGTTCATAAATTTCTAATTCTTGGACATGTGATTAGGAGCTTTACAATCAAAAATAATTTTGCTCACACCTCTGTTAATTTCTGCAAAAAATATTATGTCTTTTTAAGCTTTCCAATGCCTCAGCTTTTCATATTTATTTTCAATAATTTATAAGGAATTGTCCATAGATTGGTATATTATTTTTTTCAGGTTTTTTAACTGCTGAATGCTTAAGAACTCTAAATGTTCTTTTATGAATGTGTCTCATAATTTTCATGTAATATTTTTTATGCTTGTGTATATATAAAAATTAACTTCCAGTGCTGTCCTGGGGTGACATTATGATATTAAATATATATCCCATTTCGTCTGCTCTGGAGGCTGGCTCTGGTGCCTTTAAACTGAGCTTGCGAGAGGGAAGAAAAAAACTGAAATACTTTTGTTTTAAAGAAACAAAGTTGGTGTTCAAGGACAGACAGGCTACTGGGGATATACTCGGCGGCAGTGGGGAGTGGAGTACGCTCGCTTTCCAGCCTGCTTTCGACTCTTTTCTCCAGAGAGAGTTTTCCTGGGATTTTTTTTTGGAATTTTTTCCTCTCTTCTTCTTCTCTTCGGGACGGTTGCACAACATCGGAGCACACCGGGAGACTTTTCTTCCCAGGCCCCAGTAGGGGCCTTCCCCCCGACAGCCCTGAGGAGGAGGATACAGGCACTAACACCTACACCAGACTCTGAAATATTTCCAGGTTTCTCTCCACAGCGAGAGATTTCATTATTTAGCATTATTATCCTTTTCTGTGTGTTCTGTTAAATAAATAGTTTTTATCTCTTTCCGTTTCCTCCGAGGAAAAATAATCTTTTTTTCCCGAGCCTGGTAGGGGGAGGGGTGGTGGCAACCTGTTTTTTTTTCCCCTCAGGATATATTTTCTTCCAAATTTGGCCAAACTGGCACAAGCGCCAAGACCTTAAAATATGTCTTTCAAGTCTTCTTGACTTGCTTTCAGCTCACTGTTGCTCTCAGTAATAACTGTCTTTATTTTAACATGTACCAAGGAAGCTGTCAACGCCTGTGTAAAAAAACTTGGTATTTCAGAAAAAAAAATTAGCTAAACACCAAATCTATATGGAAAACGACCGAAGAAACATTAGAAGCATTATATTTGTACAGTTATATTAGTAGACATTTTGTTACAAAGCTAGTTATTGATTTTTACTGAAAGTACACCAATATTCGTGGATGTTTCATGAGACACTCACATATATTTATTAAAGACCAGCTTGCTTAGGCATACAATAAATGGGCAATTTTCTCACCTAATATTAATCAGCTTAAAATTATTGCCTTAAAATCAGGCATCTAATTCACACTTCTCATCTAGGTCTGCATCTGTAGTCAATGTGCAGATTCTAGTGTTTAGTTTCTTTTTAAAAGAAGTCTCTGTGTAATAGTTTTAAAGGATCTAATAAAGTCACTTTAAACTCAAACAATTTTCTATTTGGATTTCTTTTTCTGAATATAGTTTGCTTTTCTTAGTCTTAATCAAACCATTTAGTCTATGCCTAGACCTACACTCCCTCTGCTAAACCCTTTGAGTCCCAAACCCCTGTAGCCTAAACCCCTTATTTGTCCCTGTTAATGTGATGAAAAAAATTAGTTACAGAATTATATAATGAAAAGTTCTTGTGTGTAGTAGTACTACTGCACTTATTTTCCAATAAATAAATAAACTTTGAGGGGCAAAAAAAAGAAGGAACTTCATGAAATAAGTTAGCAGTGCTCTCACTTTATGAAGAGAAATAGAAAGGATAGTCATGACTGATCCAAACCTACTCAGATATTAAACACATAAAAAATAAATTCTACTCTAGTATGGATTAGACAGATATAGATACTTCTTTTTTTCCCCTTAATAACTGTAGGCCAGAAATTTTTATTTTCAGGTTTTTTTAAAAAAATAAATATTTTATATTTATAGTAGTGACAAGATTGTTAAAGCATGTTGGCTTTTTTTGTTATTTTTCTCTTAATTCTGCCTAAATTCATCCCTGTAATCTTCTGTTAAACCCAAATATTTACACTTTGATCTACAGGTACACCCACAAGTTCTGTTTTGACAACAGTGAAGAGAGTTGACTGGTAAGAGTTGCTAGAAAGTATTTGCTAGGAGATATAGCTCTGCTATGTGTAATGTAGCTACCAAATAATCTCCCTGAATATTGTTGTGAATACATAATTTAATATCTCAAGAGAAATTATTTCATGCATTATTAATGTATATGATGGTATTTACAGTCAACCTGCATTAATTTCAACATTCTGTATTATGATAAATGTATATATGTGTGTGCATAAATTTTATTTTTCAGCATCCAGTATTTCTGCTTTCAGTAATATTTAAAACCACATACAAAATACTGCATTTAGAATCAGTTAGGCTCAAAACAGTGTGGATTCTTTGAAAATCAGAGCTTGTTTCTAAACACAACAAAGCAAATTATAGATGAAAAGGATACGTAAATAAAATTTGTATTTAGTTCCTGGAGAATTATACAGAAAAATGCTGTCAAACTTGCTTAGTCACTTGAAGATCCTTTAGACCCTAAAACTGAAGATCGTGAGCATGCATGTATTTATAGCTGGAAATGTCTAGATAAAATACAACAAAATGCAAAAGAGACTTAATGTATTCAGTATGGTTAGAACAAGCTGTACTTTGCAATTCATAACTCTGTGCTGTGTTATTTCAGTTACTTCACTTAAAATCAAAGGCTTTTGAATAAATTTTCAAGGAGAACATTTTCTAAGAGATAAGAAGACCTGGATTTAAATTTCTGCAGTAGCATTCTTCACATCCCAGGGGACTACCATGGTCACCAAACCACCAGATATTTTGATTAAAAGTATGTATTTCATCTCTGCCACTGAAAGCAGGCACTGTGCAGCTGGGAGTGTCAGAGACATGGCACCAGAGGTAGAACAGGCTACAGAAGGGCCCAATGCATTCACTATTGTAGCCAGAACCTGTTGTATATATAAGGTAGAGGTGGACTAAATAAGATTAAATTAATATTTACTTGTCTTAAACCTGGACATCAGTAAACCAAACCAGCACATTAAGCATTTTGTAACTCTGTAACACAAGATATATAATGTCAGCAGTATGCGAAATGTTACTGTAAAGGAGACTGGCAGGACAGGACCACAAGCAGGGTTCAGGAAAATATAATGCAACCAATAAAATCTGTAAAGGAAAAGCAAAGAATATAGAGTAAGAAGAAACAGTATTTGGCAAAATGCTAACAAGTACAGGTACTAGAAGATCATGTTTGATGACCTTACCAGGTAAGATCATGTCACTTTTATTGAAGAGAGGTCTGTGGAACACAAAACATCAGTGAAGAGAGAATCAAGATGGGATAGAATGAATATTCCTGCTTTGGTTCCAGCTTCCCTTGTCAAAGAGCTCTCAGGCATGGGCATCTTGATCTCAGAGAGATAAGAGCTGTAGCTGTCAATTCTGATTATACAGTATCAGCTACATGTTGCTGCTGGTTTAAGTTCTAAGTCTTAAAGACCTTTTTATATATGTAGTAATAATTAGCGATGACTAATAAATAGCAATGTTTATTGCTAATGAATAACAACACAACAAACTATTATTCTGACATTTAAAACTGGCCTCATCTCTCCATCATTTCTATTCATAGTGATTTCTCATTTCCTTACTGAATGTTTGCATACATTATACATATACATAATGTAACTATATATGCAAAATGCATACACAGTTACTGAATGTAAACATTGCACATTTGCAGCATATACTCAGTTATAAGAATTTCCGTATCATTTGAGAAGCCAGGCTGGGGGGAATCCAAGTTCTAGTGAAGCCCTTTCTGGATATAGCTCTAAAATAGCAATGGGTGAGTGCAGACATCACCGCTGTTTATTTCATCACCTCTGGAGGTTGCCTCCATATATTTGCATTCAACACTTCATGAACTAGTGCCCAGTTACAAAACCAGGGTCTTATAAAGTAACTGTATTTGCCTGGCTTTCCCTGTTCCACATGGCTGGAGGTGATCATCTAAACCTGTCTCAGCAAAAGTATGGATGCTACCATAGTGCTACTTTAGTAGCATTTCAGTCTGAAATTTCAGGTCCTCAGGTGTATTGTGTGTCTCAAAATACTGTTATGGGAAAAGGAGAATACACTGTTAATATGCAGGATTGACTGTTGGTTCAATTAATCTTATAGCAGTCTTTCATTCCAAATTATATAATCAGTGTAGAAAAACCACACCAATGCCAATAGAGTTAAAACTTTTACACAGAAATGTCTTCTTTAGTCCACTCCTTCTTTCTGACATTATATTCACCTTCTCAGCGTACCTTTGGGTATTTTCTCAGAGGACAAAAACAAGTTGCCAGCATCCAAAATTTTTTCCTGGGAGGAAAAAGATGGTCACGGTGAAGGAGCTCTTTGTTATCAGTAGAGGCTTCTGCTTGTTGCTCTGTTTGTATGATTTTTTGCTTTGTTGTTTGATTTTTTTTGTATCAGTCTGCTGATCTCTTGTGCTCTCAGCTAAGTTCTGAAAGTCATGCATCACCTCCTTCAACTGATGTAACCTACTGGGCTTCTGTTCATTGCTCCTAAGAGTGCCAGAATTTTACCATATTAGTTATTCCTGGATCTTCAGCTACAATAACTTTATGTTTTGGCTCAAGTAATAGTTCTGCAGTTAACCACAGAAATTTACCGATCTTTTAGCATACCTTGCAGCATTTTTCAACCTTATTGCCCTGTATTTGATTTTGCCAAATGTTGTTTTGGGAAGTCACATTGGCAAAATTAACGGTTTGAAGAACTTCTAAGTCACTCCTCTTCCTCAGATTTTTTTTGTTTTTAAGTTTTTTGATCCCTGAAAAAGTATGTCTCAATGACAATCTTACCTTTTCTTCTAAAAACAAAAAACTGTTTTCCATCTTGATATACCATAGTTATGATTTAAACCTGGTAGCTGTATGAACAGCAGAACAATCTCATCTAAAAATTTCTAACTGGCTTTCTTTAAGTAATTTCATTTCCTGAAATACTGTAATCAGTGTCTACCAAGATAAATGACCATCTTTATATGTTTTTTACACTATCTTTTCATGATCTTCACAGAAACGGCAAAGGACCTAGTTCAGACAGTGTCAAAGACTTCCAGCTAATAATAACCAACAAGAAATCTACATTGTCTTTTAGAAGTTATTTTATTTCTATTGTTTTTTGGCATTTTTTGACATTTTGGGGTTCTTATGTGCAATGCAACAAGTTGATCGTTAATTGTTTTGATGAAAGACTTGTTCTTATTTTGCAAAATGTATTGATAGTTCTCTTCCTATCAGGAGAAACTGCAGCCAAAATGTACGCTGAAATGTACACTTCTCTCTTTCTGTGACTGAAGGAAGAATTCATATGTATTACTTGATCCTGAGAAAAATTTGAATAGTCTGAATCCTGGACTAACTGAAAGCTGAAAAAAGATTAACACTGTAGGAATTAAATTTTCTTTTAGTTGTACCATTTCTGCTGTATTCAGGGAAAACAGATATTTTATAGCCTTTATAATAGGTAGTGCTGCATCAGAAAAAAAACCTCATACCACAGGGAATTCCTTCTAACTGGAACAGGTTAGCTAATTCATCAAGGAAAAGATAAACAAACAAACAATTTAAAAAAACATTTATCCTAGTGTCTTGATTTGACACTTGCCAGTGCCAGGCACCCACGAGAGTCACTCTCTCACCCTCCCCTGCCACAGCTGGGCAGAGGAGAAAAAGAAAAAAGCTAACAGAGGTTTCATGACTTGAGATAAGGACCGGGAGGAAACACTTCAAGAGCAAAACAGGCTCAGCTTATAGTTAAAAAGTGAAATTTTTGCTAACAGGATCAGAGGAGGATAATGAGAAGTAAAAGAAACCCTTAAAACAGCTCCGGCCCCTCCCTCTTTCCCACCGACATCGCAGGGAGACAGGGCATGGGGGTTTGGTCAGTTCATCACCAAGATTTCCTTCCGCTGCCCAGGGAGAGGAGTCCTTCCCTGTGAGACCATGGGGTCCCTCCCACAGGAGACAGTTCTCCACGAACCTCTCTGACCTGAGTCCACTCTCCCGAGCAGCAGCCAAACCGCACCTGCTGCAGCGTGAGCCCCTCCCTCGGGCACACAGTCCTCCCAAAACTGCTGTGCCGTGGCTCTCTCTTCCCACGAGGTGCAGTCCTCCAAGGACAGGCTGCTCCAGCCTGGAAGCAAGGGCCCCCTCTCTCTCCACCGGGTCTCCCACTGGATCACAGCCTCCTCCAGGCATCCACCCGCTCCGGCACGGGCACCTCCCCCACGGGCTGCGGGTGGATCTCTGCATCCCCCGTGGACCCATGGGCTGCAGGGGCACAGCTGCTCCACCATGGTCAGTACCACAGCCTGCAGAGGAATCTCGGCTCTGGCGCCTGGAGCACCTCCTCCCCCCCTCTTCTTCTTCACTCACCTTGGTGTCGCCATGTTGTTTCCTTCACACGTTCTCACCTCTTCCTCTTCTCTGACTGGAAGCAAAACGGTGTGACTTCTGTTTTGATTTTCTTCTTAAATATGTCATCACAGAGGCATTACCATCCTCTCTCATTGGCCCAGTTTTGGCCAGCAGCATGTCCATATTCAGAGCCATCAAAGATTGGCTCTGCTGGACATGGTGGAAGTTTCCAGGAGCTTCTCACAGGAGCCATCTCTGTGCCCCCCCCGCTACCAAAAACAAGGCCGTGCAAAACCAATACAGCTAGTTAGCAGAAGCATTCAAAATTAATGCCCCATAGTCTTTACACAAAATTAAAATATCTTTTTTTTTTTTTTTAATATATTTTACAATTTGGCTGGTAAAAGTAAAAGGAAATTTCAGTGTCCTCCTTATACATTGATAATATATTGCAAGAGCTGATTCATGAAGAACTAATAATGACTCTTCTGCATTTTTATTATTATAAAAAAGCATGGTCTCTATTGTCTTTTACAATGAATTAAGAAATATAATCATGTGGAGTACTACATTTTTTCTTATTATCCTTGGAGTAGAGTCCTTGTAATCTCATTATTTCTACAGGATAGCTGTAAGTATATATGTAATATTCATGTGAATGTTACTGAAGTGGAAGAATATATTTGAGTAATCTCATTTTCTCTGCTATATGGTTGTAGGATTACATACATAAAAATTCCATGACTACGCTTGGTGATAAGATACATAATATTGAACCTTTCAAACATTTGCTTTTAATGAAGTTTGAATTAGACAAAAAGATTCAAAGTTGCTCAGCTATTTCAATGAACTTGAATTAATTAAAGAATTTTCAAGAGAATATTGTTGTTGCACTGTGATACCTGTTTTACAAAAAAAATTTTAAAGTCTAATTCCTACTATCAGTCATTAGCTAGATGATGGAGAGCCAGAAGCTCCTAATGAATAGTAATTTTTTTCTTTTTTTTTCTTTTTTTCAGATTATGTTTAAATCGCCCGTGCAATGCAATATACAAATTATGTGTCGAAAATTTTCTCTTAGGTTCTTGATTGTTTCTGTAGAAAGGAAAATTATAATTTTGTTCTCAAGGATGTTTTGCTTAACACATCATGATTTTAGAGCTGAGGTTAGTGAATATGTGTGGCAATGACTGATCTTCAACGCTTTTGCTGACTGCTATCTTTGTACGTGTGCGGTGTCAACAGTGCAATCTCAGAAATCCTAGTAAAATTATTTTCAAAATTCTGAGATGATAAATTTTCTTCATACAGCATAAATATTAGAGTTTGATGACTAAGATATGTCTGGATTTATTCTCTACAAAGCACAACATTTCTACCAGTATTGCTTTGAAGTTGGGCTGTGCTTTTACATGCATGGTCTATATAAGTAGTTCCAAAAGTTATTCTACATAAATAGAATCAGACCCCTTTGTTCTCCTTTTCATCTCCTTTTCTTTTGCTTTCTTTGTCTCGCAATCTCTGCTCTGAACCATCTAGACCATCCGCATGGCCATCCAACTCAGTATCTCAGGGTTGATGATGTTCTTTGTTTTCTTTCCTCACTTGGCCTGGGCAAAGCATGGTTATCATATTCCAGCCCATACTCAGCACTGAAGCTTGTTGGGAGAGTGAGGAGTTTGTGGCTTGTGAGCCAGCATCTTTGATGGATTTTTCATGGTAGTTGAGAACCTTTTGAAGTGTACTGTACAAAATTAAGGGCTTGTGAGCCTTCACTCGTGTGGAAGTGTATTGTAAGAATTTAAGGGCTTGTTAGCCACACCTTTTGAGTCTAAGTAGTGGGCTGGTTGCTGGGGTTAAGAAGTTGTACAATAAAACAGAGTTCCCTGACAAGCGGTCCCAGGTCTTTGTGCAGCCCAATGAGAATTTACTAGAAACATCACACCCCTGCTGGTGGCTTGTGAGGGGGTGATGGCTCTAAACTGAAAGAGGGGAGATTTACATTAGGAAGAAATGGTTTACTGTGAGGGTGGTGAGTCAGTGGAACATGTTGCCCAGCGAATCTGTGGATACTCCATCTCTGGAAGTGTTTAAGGCCTGGTTGATTGGGGCCTTGAGCAACCTGATCTATTGAAAGATATCCCTGTCCATGGCATGGGGCTTGGAACTAGATGGTCTTTAAGGTTCTTTCCATCATTTCCCTCATTCTATGTTTGGAAAACTTGTATATACCAGTCTTGTGTGGAACATACACAGGAAATAGTCTCAACTGAAAACAAAAAAAATCTAAATCCTTTTCTTTGATATTATTCTCACTAGGATTATAGTATTTTGCAAGTTTATTTGTATTCTGTGCCAAGTATTTTAATTTTCTTTAACTCATGCAATGTATCACATACTGCTAATGTGACTGTGCGTTTCAAATGACAGAAACACACTTACTTGTGCTTCTTCTTTTTTTTTTCTATATAAAGATTTCCTGCAATAATAAAATGACACATCTAATTTTTTGGTAAGATTTTGAATAAGTGACATTGCAGATTCAAAACATTCTCTATCCAGGACTACTGTAGGAGTTAATGTGAACATTGAACTCAAATTTGAGTTAAAATATTGATGTAATGAGAACTTAAAAACCAACAACAACATAAAACAAACAAACAAACAAACAAAAAACCCTACCACTAACAACAAAAATGCAACCAGACACTAAAGTGATACACCCTATTTCAAATAGTTCAGCATTTTCACAGATATAGAGATTGTTCACCCAAGTATAATATTCAGTCGTTATAAATTTTTCCCTTTTCTGCCTGCCCAATAGTAGTAAATTTTTAAAGATTTCAATCAATGCATTACCGTACATATTTCAGCCAATTTATTTCAAAAGAGTGAAAGATTTAAAATGCAGATCAGGAAGCCATCAAGAACATCCTTCATCTAAAACTCGTGAAAGGCCCTATTTTTTGTTGACCTAGGATAGCATTCAAGTTTGTCAGATCATTGCTTATCAAATTATACTGTCCTTCATCTTTTACATTATTAAATTTTTGCTTCACAAGACCTTACATGTACTCAGTCTTCAAAAGGAAGAAGAAGGATATTTGAGTTAAGGTCTTCTCTTATGCAGGGATATAAAGAAATTCAGTTTCTTTATATCCCCTGATTGGGAAAAATTATTGGAAGTACTGGTAAACGGGTCTCATAACTATTCACTAGTATGGCAAAGGTTGTCTGAAAACACTCATCGTGGGGTTTTGTTTCAACTTGAGCAGCATATTTATCAAAACTCTGAATCATAATATCGGGAGTGGGTTAACTACTGTCTAGAAACCTGTCGGATGTGTTTAGTAAGATGACAAAACATGCTTTGCATAATAAAAATAAAAATAACAGAAGCTAAAAGTCCTGTTTCTATTTCACTGGCATATTGACAAAGAAACTTCCAGAACCCCAGAGAAAATTGATGTAATTCCACATAGTCTGGTAATATTTTATTAATAAACCACTTTCAGAACATGAAGCAGGTAACCAAGAAGGATTATAGATATAGGTGTCTTATAATAGCTGTTGTACTTCAAATTTGAATTATCTTTCCTTCTTTTTCATTGTTCAGTAGGAGATTGATTATATTTTTCCCCAGGAAACATGTTTGTCTTCATTAATTGAAACATAAGACTTGGACTTTTATCTTTTTAGCTTTATTTCAAAGTAGAAACAATCTAAGAGTCTTTGTTCTTGTAGGAACTGATAATAACCCTCAACATGTAGCAGAATAATTCTTTTCAATTTAAAAGACTTGGTGATCTTTCAGTAGGAGCTGATCATACCTATTGATAGAATCAGTCAACAGTAATTCATCAGGAAAAATCTATGTCTTTGCTCTTTAAAATTCCTTTCACTGGTTCAAATATCAATGTTTGAAAACTGTCATGGTTTCACTGCACATATTGTTTAAAGAATGAAGACGTTATTAAGTTACCTGCATCACCTTATTTCTAAGAAAAAAACCCAAACAACAAACCCAAAAGACAAACCCCAAGTTACAGACTTATAGGAAAATCGAAGGTCAGTTTGTGGTCAAGATTGTGAACACAGTCTGTTGGAACAGGACAAAATTAGAACTGAGATAAAAATGCTCGATGTATGGAGTAGCTAGAAACTCTACTGAGATTTTCTGTATTTTCTTTTATTTCTAACAATATATTTTAGAAGACTAAAAAATTATGAAGGCGAATTCTTTTGTGATATAGCTGTATTCCTCTGGATGGAGTAATTATTTGTAATTGGCTACCCCTTCAGTGACATTGCTATGATGCTTACTAACTTCACTCAAGGCTTTCAGCTGTATAAAACACCTCTCTTACTCGCCTTTCCTGGGTAAAGCCTGAATCTCACGGGAGTGCTGTAGCTGAGAGTGCCTAAAATAATGATGGCTGTCACGCTTTGCACATGATCTAGAGCATTCGTCAAGTGATGTTTGTCTTGTGGAAGGAGCAGAGTGTCATCTCTGACTCACGTATCTGATCTAGTAGCTATATGTCTGCTATTCTCAGGACTAGTGTTTCTGAGGATGAACTGAAATAATTCAGTGAAAAAACTAGTCAAAATTTAAACCACTTGTAGAATTAAAGTATCAGATGTATTGTAGGCTTAAGAAATATGACATCTGTACTGTTGCGGTGGTCCAGCCCTCTTGGGGGCTGGATGATCTTCAGTGGGTGGATTTTCCTGCCCAGGAGTCCAGCCCCGCAGGCGGGGTTGACAACTGAGGCGCCACCCACTGACTGTCATTCACCGCAACTCCACCCCTAGTTCTAGCAAGTTCTCTGTTCCCGTTTTCCCCATTGGTTTACTGTTTTATACATATTCATAGCCCTGTGTTCCATATTCATTAAGCTCTGGAAAGTTCTGTTATGTTCGGTTCATGATTGGTTCATTCAAATATGTTCCTCCCCTGTTTGACCCTGATTGGTTTCTGTCAACCCCATGTCATTTCCCTATTGGTCTTCCCCTTTGTCTCCTCCCTGCACCGCCCCTGCTTAAAAGGGGCGTGCAACCGTCCTCCTATGAGATTCTCTCCCTGCCTCTCCTTTTGGCATCTCCCTACTCCACACCCTCCTACAATAAAGCTGGGATTGAAGGCAAAGAGGTCTCCCTCTTTCTTCCTCGCTCTCGCCCCGTTGCGTAGCAACAACAGAACTGCAGCCTGCTCCTTCGAGAGCCTTGCCTTGGCAATTCTACACAGAGCTCCTCATTGCCCCTGAGAGTGGCCGCGTGGCTGGAGCCGTGTAGCCGTTGCCTGCTTGGCCACCGGGCGGCCAGTGCAGAACGGCAGCGACGCTACAAAACCACTTGTAGAATTAAAGTATCAGATGTATTGTAGGCTTAAGAAATATGACATCTGTACTCCTTCATTTTACTGCTTCCTAAGCTCCAATTTGGATGCTTACCGCCTCTGTAGAAGAACATAATTTTTTATGCTAGCTGTTAAATACAGACATATTAATATCTATTAACTGGAACATGAAAATATCAAATGATGTTTTATCCTAAGGGAATTGTTTCAGACAAATTATCATTTTCTTTAAACCACTCCACTGCATGCAAGACCATAATGGCATGTCCATGGGGCTTTCAGGAACAGACCTATTTAATTCTGAAGAAATTTAGGTATCTCTGCTTGATTCCAGACCAGTTACCGTCTCAGGAAGAGGGAAGATTAAGCCAATTATATGGATTTTTTTACCTTCAAAATTTATGTAATACTTTGTGGATAGCAGGACTGATAGTGAGGATATAATTGGGACTCTCATATATAACAGTGGTTATCAAACTCAGTAAAGTGCAGTTTTAACAAGTAGTAGAGGTGCTGACTATTAAATATGGATGATAAGATGTTTAACTGGTATCCCATTTTTTGAGTCTAATTGACGTTGTATATAAAAATCAAGCCGTATTATTATGAATTTTTGCAAAAGGAAGACACTAAAACTATGCGCTCTGAATAGAAATGTGACTAACATCATAGCTGGTAATTTTACTTTATTTTGAATTTTGAAAATTAGAGGTGCATTACTGAAAAACAAGTAACTTTCTTTTGGATGTAAAAGTTTTATCAAAGTCAGTCCTAGCAACTAAGATTTGAAAGTTTTGACCTTAGTTTTTATCTGTCTTCAATGGAATTTATATCACACAGTAGCTTCTGGCTATGTTTAATCTTTTTAAGGAATTGCTTCTGACTGCGAATCTAATGAGATTATGTTGGGTTGTGATTTTTTTTTTAAGCATTATGCAAAGCTATCCTTAACTAAGAGTGAAAAATTCCAAAGGTCACTACTTTTTATTCATTTTAAATCATTATGGTGGACTGATAGTAAAAAGTATCAGAGGGATTTTTTTTTTAATTATAGAACTGAAATATCGTGTCTTGTATTTGTAGGAGTGTAATTAATTAATCCCACATTCACTTGTATCCTGAAACTTGCAGATTTTTCCTAAACTCTTTACTCAGTTTGGATTGGTGGGGCCACATCTTGAATCCTGTGTTTGGTTTTCACCAGGAAAAAGAAACTGAGGTGCTGAAGCACATTCAGAGAAGAGCAACAAAGCTGATGAAAGGTCTGGAGCGCAAGTCTTAGGAGCAGCTGAGGCAGCTGAGGTTGTTTAGCCTGGGGAAAAGGAGGCTCAGTGGAAACCTTATGGCTCTCTACAACCCAAAAAGAGGTTGTAGTGATGTGGGGATTTGTCTCTTTTTCCCAAGTAGCAAGCAACAGGGCAGGCGGAAATGAACGCAAGTTGCTTCAGAAGAGTTTTTGATCATATATGAGGAGAAACTTCTTAATGGGAAGGTTTGTCAAGAATTTGAACAGGCTGCCCAGGGATGTGGTTGCATCACCATCCCTGGAGGTATTTAAGAGACATGTATTTGTGGTGCTAAGAGAACTGGTTTAGTGGTGGACTTGGCAGTGCTTTGGATGCAATAGCGGTAAAGGTATTTTCTAACCTAAAAGATTCTATGATTTTTTCTTATTTTAAGAAAATACTTATAATAATGAGGAAGTAAAATAAGCAGAATCCACTCTGAAACTAGCAGGTGGCGTTACTGTTACCTGAAAATATTTCTTCTCATGATTTTGGTGAATTGTTACTGGTTTTATTCATAAATATTAATGCTGGAGACTAAAATATCAACTTAGAATTGCTCTCACTGTGCTTTGTGAGGTTCGGTACACATACTTCAGAAACTTACCCTCAACCTAATTTTTAGGCATATTACAAGCAAACTATCATAGATTACACAGGGAAAGGGAAGATGTTGGTGTCTTTGAAAACTATAAGAAGAAGGCCTCATCTATTTAACTTTCAGGCTTGGGTTAACATATGAAGATTAATTTTCTCGAATTATGCAAAAAACTTCTGCCTGTCTCCATATACCATTCAGGAGCCTTATAATTAGTGAGACCTGCCTCATTTTGGGTAGCTGAATGTAGGTACAGCAGATTTATGTTATTCTGGAGAGTTTGAAGTCAATGCATATTAGATGATCTCGGGATTGGAAAAAGTCTATAATAGATGGAAATGATATTTTTATAGCAAACATCATCTCAGTTCCGTTCTGCAGGGAAGGTGAGAAGATTAATTAGAAACTAGTAATCTAAATGGAGGCATGAAATAAAAATTATTTTGGAAGGACAGCAGAAGAGTATGGACAATGATACAGACTCTGCCAGTGGACTGATTATCAAGAAAGGACACAGAGATAGAGTAAGACATTACAGAAAAAAACACCCACAGTGTAACCCAAGGCACCTTTAGAGAATGTTCTTGTTTCCATGTTTTAAGGTGCTCCTACATGATGATGTTACTTTTTGTCTGTCTCCACAATTCTACCCTAGAAAATGTTCATTCAAGATGAAAAATCTAGGCTCTGGTACCTCCTTTTGAAAATAATATTTGTCTCTGTCTTTTGTCTCTGCCTCATATCTCCTCAAATCATGTCTGATTATGGCTAGTTTCCCTGGTATTTAGCTATTATTGAATGCAGTAATGAAAGAAACCATAGAGACACTTAATTATCTACACAGCAGGTGTCCAATGAAGAAACTTAATTCTAACCTTTTCCTCTGTGATAGGATAATTAGTTGGGTCTAATTGCTGCTAATATATATATTCACTGATTGTAAACTGTGGTCTAAAGGCTGTTTCTGTGAAAAGAAAAAAGAAAAAGCAAAATAAAAACAGAAGAAAACAAATCTCTTCTATAGCACTACAGGAGAGCTGTTGCTCACTTCTAAACAAATACAGATATTTCTTAAAGAAAATAAAACAAAACCCAACAAATTCTACCCATTTATTTTGTGAAATAATAATAGATTGCTCTACCTGGATTAAAAATCTTGGCTATGAATACACATCTTTACACATGTTAAATTTATAATTAAGGAAAAACAGGTTGTTGGTGTCCCTACCAAGTATTATATTCATGTAGGAAAAAAACCAAACAACAATACTGCGGGAATTTTGAGAGCAAGTGACCCTATGACCCTACACACTGGTGAAGAGTGGGGAAATTAGAAAAGCATGTGAGGATTGCTTATGATGATAAATACAACATCTGCAAATCAATCATCTGTGACATTGTTTATGATACTGGCATAACTTCTCATGTTTTGGTCTCATTATTAAACATTAAGACACTGACACAGTTCACAAAGAAGTTTCGAAAAGATTTGCATTGATTATGTAGGCAGTCAGCCAGATTCTCTTTGTGATGATAACGCAAGAGCAAAACATTTCTTTGCAGTGATGTTGAGATTCTATATGTGAGGGGACAAAATTTGCCATTTTTTAGTGTTCATACTTAAAAGACTTTATTGTAAACCAGGGAAAAAATTGATAGGACAAACAAAAGAACCTAGGAAATTTACTTTTTGCAATGCAGTCTTGTGGCTGGGATTCATTGTGAATGGAATACCCTGGGCACAGGTTTGTGCAGTTCATGGGGCTCTGAGAATGATAGAGATCAAATACAGGCTATTTTGGAACAGATGTAATAAAAAAAAATTCATTAGCTTGAGTTGGCTTGCCAGTAACCTCTAGAAATGCAGTACTTTCAGCCAAGAACCCTTTTACAGGACCTCTCTTAAATTAATTGTGTTGAATGGCAGAAGGGTCATAGTCAGCACATTTAGAAGCTGTTCAGACCTCTACAAGACCAAACCTCTATTTTCCATTGTCTTGTTTTTCACCCATATTTAACACAGAGTGGCAGTGCAAAGGTTGGATTCTTTTTTTTTTCTCCCTTTATCGGAAGGGACTCCTTTTCCTGCACTCTTTGGCTTCAACAGTCTTTGGTGATGCTAGAGTACCTTAAGGTGATAGTTAAATTCTTTCTTCTTTGTTTTTGTTTTAATCTGTTAATGCTATGAGAAGGCAGCTCTAAGATTGACAGCATAAAAATTCTAAAGGAATTTAATATTATTTTCTGGCAGAAGTATTTCTTAAAAATGAAGAAGCATACTTAAAAATAGCAATTTGAATACTGACAGGAAAATGCTAAAAACTAAGTTGTAACAGGAAGCAACATCTAAAAGGAGTCATCTACATTAAAAATTCTCTCAGAAATAAATCCAGAGTTTTTACTGATGAGATGTACAGGTACAAAGTAGGAAGAACACATAGTACTGAAATGAACTGTCAGAGAGAGATGAGAAGATTTATAGTTAGACTCCAGTCTTCCAAACAGTAGGTATGACCTCAGCTAAAGCTTAGTATGGCTGGCTCTGAGCACAGTGCAAATATTAAATTTTAGTACTCTAACTAATGATGGCAGTGACTCAACAACCACAGGATTATGGAAAAACCTAATATGGATGTGTACCACCTTTTTTTATCTGATAGTTCCTCAGGCAGTTTTCATGCAGTATATCCTGAGACTGTCTTTTGAGTTCCTAGACATGTTTAGTGGAGATCTAGAAACTGAGTAAAACAGTTGGTTTTGTTGTTTTTTAAAAAATATGTGCATGAGAGTTTTTAAATATGGATGCATGTATTTTTAATATGTTAATATATAAATATTTATATATCTTTACAGACTTCTACAGTTCTGTAAGTTAGTTGGTCTCAGGCAGGCTGATTGAGTACCAAATATAAATGTTTGCCCTTATTAAAATTGTTGATCCTGAATACTTTGGGAAGATAAAAAAAGAAGACCATTATAAATAAAGAAAAAAGTAACTACTAAGTCTTATCCTTTATACATTAGTTTTATTTTCCAATGTCACTCTTAAATCAAGAGGCATTTAATGTCAACATAACAAAGCCATACCTTGCACCCATACTCTGATCTTCTTCGAATAAATATTAGGCTCCAACATTCTAGTGCTAGTCATTCCTTACTTGCACAGAAACATAAGATACTCTTTTAGCTAGAGGCAAAGAATAAAAAAATATATTTTGCTTTAGTTATGTTTAAAAAACTATGTTTAGATCTGGTTGAAATTAATGTAGAGCTAGAATACATCAGGAGTGAGAATTATTTAGAAGTACTACCACAAAAAGAATTGCCATTAAGTACTAATTGACTACTTGGCGAGTTCCTTTATTCATGTTCATGTAATATCTGCAATCTAACCAGGGCAAGGTCCAGGTTTAGTCCAAGAGTTCATACACTGTAGTTTTAACAGAAATAAATGTAAAGCACAGAGATCAGGTGAAAGCTGATGTATGTCCCAGCAGGTATAACCAGGCACATTCAGATATCAAAACCTTTAACACACCTTTGGAAATAATCAGAACATTGAGTCTCTAGGAGCTGGTAGAATGCCAGTACCTGCAAAATTACTGCTGGAGCTCAGAGCAACACTGGCCTTTTCTGCACTCTAGATGACATTGTTATAGCATTTGGACAAGTTGTCTCAAAGACAAGCAAATTGCTGCTGTTGTCGACAAAATGTAGAATTAATTTCAGAAAGTGGAGTCAGCTGCTTTGCCTGCTCTTAGAAGAGTAAGGAAGGTGCAAAAAAGAGGTTGTAATCTAAATTTACTAAAATCAGTGGAATTACTTATTTAAAACGAAACATATGCTTATGACTTGCCAAGATGGGGACATTTGTTCTTGATTTGCTACTTTTATTTTATTACAATCAGTGTTCTCATTAACAATTATCAGAGGACACATCCATCTCCTTTGACCATTGCCCCATTTTCTCAGTGTCCCATCACATTTACTAAATGAGGAAATAGATGTTTAATGCACAATAATGTATTATTAATAAAAGCAGTCATAACTGTTTTAGCATATGGCTAATTCACCCGGGGAAACTGACCCACCCAGTTACTAAATAAAAGAACGATAATAACAATTGCCATTTATTATTTGTGTAATGATTTTGAACTATGTATATAGTTTGCAGAGACTGTCAGAGCAATGTGGGTTTAGAAGTGTATTTTTATGTGTAAGAAATTTTTAGGTCACAGAACAAGCAAAAACCCTAACTTCTGCTGGAGCACTCTTAAAATATCTCTAAATGTTTTCTTTTTTTTTTTTTTTTTAATAAACTGCAAGCATTATTATTAATAGCATTTTTTTGTAAAGGTATACAAACATCAAAACACATTTTATATTTCTTGTAAACTATGTATATAATGTCTGTTGCTCTTTAAAGCTTGAAAGGGAACCTTTGTTCGTTGTACATTATTTGGTAACCAAACCCTGTGAGAATACTCCCCACTGAGAAGCAAAGGTTGACAGTGAAGGCTAATAAAACTGTGCTTTTTTTATTCATCTCTCTGACCAGATAAATTCTAAGCGCACATTTTAATCGAGCTTAATGAGGTTTCACACTGTTTATATGCTCTGGCTATACCACTGTAATTAGCACCAAGGCATTAGTCACTCTTGTCTTCATAAGAGTTTCATTTTAGCCTTTGTAAGAGGTCCTGCTACTTTTTTGCTTCATTGCTTTGCTTTATTGAACATTATATGACATAGTAAGCAATTAAGTATATTTGTGGAAGAAATTAAATCACAAAATGGGCATTAATGGTCTGGCTTAAATCCATAAAAATAGGGAAACTGAAGTTAAGGTTCAAATCTTATTTTACCTCCTTATGCCTAAGAATGACAGCTTGTTTTATATTCAGGTGCAGTATATTATATAGTATTCAAGTTTATCTATTCTTTTCATCTCCATAGCTATACACAATATGGAGGAAAGATGATAATGTTTACTCTATAATTCAGCATTTCCTTTCATTGGGAACCTTTCAAGAGCTCAGTATTTTACTGATTATAGTTTTATCTTTTTAAAGTTTACATTAAAAAAGTTTTTATATGCAAATACATCTAAGTAGCTCCTACTTAAATTATGGTTCAAATACTTTGATCAATATATTTTTATGTTGGTGGTAAAATATCTCAAAGATATTTAATCACAAAGACACATTTATAATGGGCATAAGCAATGTCCTCAAGATCACTTCCGTACAGACATTACAAATATATCTTTTTGAAGTGTTTTTTTAAATTCTACTGTGAAAAATTGTTTTAAGTGATGTGAAAAATAAAAATTATTTTCTACTTCACATGAACAAAAGAATGGCTTTTCAAGAAGCTGTGCTAACTTATACCAAGAAGATCTGTTCCACTGTATCTAGCCTTGAATAAGGAAATAGCCACCAAAACTGTATCTTGTTCTAAATGAAATCACTTTTAAAGGTGAAAAAGAGATTGTCTACAGGCTCAAGTATGCAAACACTTTTCATTTAAAGTACAAGCCTATGCATATTTATAGGCAACTTATATTCAAAAGCATGCTACAGCAAATTGTTTTACAGTTGTAACAAAAAATTTATTCATTAAAATGTCTTGTAAATGCATTTAGCTAAGATGAATCTTTATTCTTATTTGCAGGTAAATTCCCATCAATAATAAAATAGTGTGGAAGGGTAATTTAATTGAAGAAATAAATGTTCTTTTCTTATTTGTGATCTTTATTTAATTCCAAAATAAGCACATACTAGTTCAAATATTCTGAGAACTGGATCTTTCAGAATAACCCTATTCGATAGTCTTTAGGACAATTCACTGATCTTACACAAATAAACAATTTTCAGGGAATATTGATCCCCAAAATCTGAGAAAGATAAAGTGAAGATTAGAAAATAAACAAATAAATAATAATAAAAAAATGTACTGAAGAAGTTATGACCATGAAGAGCCCTAGAGTAACACAGCAAAACCCAACAATAATGAAGTATCTTTTTTTGTGTGTGGAATGGGGAATCTTCTGATAAGAGTTATTATCACTTTCTGTGACAGAACATCAAACCAGACCTCTCTTTGAATCTGCCCAAACCCTTTACTTGAAGGATTACAAAAGTTACAAAGGTAAATATATAGGAATCTAACTTTTATTGATATATTAACTCAAACAGTTGATTCTTTGTGGAGAGAAGCCTCTAAGTTAACAATTAGATGTATCAATACCAAAAGGCTTACAAGCCACTTTACCTATTCCTGTGTACATGTTCTTCCCTTATGCTACCTAAAAGTTTATTTCTGTCTCCCTAAGTCCTGTCAGCAGCCTGCTTTTCACAGAAGCATCTCTGCTCAACCTACATTTAATTAGGGATTAATTTTTTCTTTGTCTAATACATTCTTCTACATGGAAACTTCTGTTTCTCAGCACATTCAGTTGATCATAAGGGAAGAAGTATTTTCCCACTTCTTCAATAATAGCAAGATCTCCTCTAGTCACTAAGTAAATAGTAAAAGAAGAGCAAATAGTGTATGTAATGTCAACAATTCTGAAAAGGTTTCAGTGCCATGAAATAGTTCCACTTTCAGATGATGGTTCTACTTTATGCTGTTCTTTCTCCATAGTCAAATGAAAATATGAGTACCATTTTCAAAATACTCTTAACGGTTAGATGATGTTTGTAGTAGTTCAGTAATGGTTGTCACACTTTTAATTCAGTACCAAGTGCTCTAGAACAATATATACCGTCTTGACAAACTACAGTGCTTGAATTAGGACATACAAGACAGTGCATATGTGAACATGTACTTTATATGGGTGGATTGACACCCTTGCTGAAGTGTTACTAAAGAGACTACTTGATCTATGCATACTATGATCCTGTTTATGGGTGAAATCAATTTTAATTTTCAGGTCTTTACAGCTTTTATTATAAAACAGAGGTAGAGCTCTTAATTCAGAAATCTCTTAGAAGTCTGTCTTAGGTAAGTTGTGTCAACATATTTAAAGGGGTGGAAAAATATCTTTTTGTTATGTGAGCCTGCTATCATTAGAGAAAAGTAGTATTGCCTTAGGAAAAACAGTCAGATTTTAGAAAGAAAGGAATGACTCCTCTGAACCTTCTATGGTAATTTACAATTATGTATAATTAGATTGACCAGCAATAGTTTTAAATATGTTAATAGTTTTGATTTTATTCTTGAAAGGACAAGAACTTGAACTTTCCCTCCCTACTGCAACTGTAGGTTGGAATGAAGGAACATAGCTTTTGCTATGCAACAGATATGTAACTTCTTGCTAGCTAATTGCTTGCAATAGAACTTGGGCAGGAAAGAACAATCTCTTTCCTAAAAAGCACTTTTCCTATATCACATTTTTATTATGCGATGACAGCAAAAATCTCACGTCACTCTCTGAATGTGTCACCCTGTGAAGGAAAAAAACCTGTCACTGTGACAAGAAAGTCATTGAGTATCAGTGACAGCGGTTTAGAATAAATATCTATTTTCTCAACCTCCTTCCTAGACAGCTCAATATTTCCTTAAGCATCAATGAATATATGTAAGGAAGATATAAAAATGCATTAAATAGCAAAGAAGGGAAAACAGCTATAAAAAAAAAATCTAATAATATTTTTTCTTTTTTTCTTCGTTTAATGTTATCTGACCAGTTCCAAGACAGGTTATTCAAAGTACTTGATCAAATGAAGGATTGATTAGTAATAGAAATTTTTACTTTGCAGTCAACAATCAGCTTTTACTATCATTCATCAGAAGTTCATACATATGTTCACATTACACCATACCTAGTCAAGGACAAAAGGACTCTTGTGTGGTCTGTTCAGACTAACCAGTTCAAAATAGGCAGGATTAATGCTTCTTGTCAATTAAATGCTTCTCCACTTAGAATTCCCCTATGGATCAACGCTGTCACTCTTCTTTTTTAATAGTTGTATCTCATGTCAAGCCTAACTGTAAAACCATCATGGAGATGGCAGAGAACATTTTGTGGTATTAGGTATTAATTAAGCAAATCATTCCAAGCCAGGGAATAAGCTTAACAATGTGGAGCCTAAATACCTAAAACGCGCCTTTCACTAAAGATAGCATTGAGAATTGCTTGCTCTTCATAGACAAATATAGAAAAGTGATGTTATACCTGTGTGGTAGGACACTGCTGACATAAGCAAAACTAGATTAAGTGACTGGAAGTTGAAATGAGAAAAAAAATCAGTCTTGAAATAAGGTGTATTTTCCTAGCTGTGATGGTAATTAAGCACTGGAAAAACTTCCACAGGAGGCAATGGACTAACCAGTGCTTGCAGTCTTTAAAATTAGCTGAGCTGTCTGTAAATGTATAATGATTTCCTCAAGCCTCTCAGATAAACGCTGTGGTGTGTGATATGAACGTGAAAAGAAAGCACTGGAGCTGAGTGTTCAGAATGGTCATTTCTGTCACTGAAATTTGTGATGGTATAAGGCAGTTCATGTTTTTCTTATTCACGTTTGAGGAGATCAAGATAGGAAGTCTTGTTCTTAATATTTACAGATCTATGCAAAAGAATGACTACAAGCCAATTTCAAATAATATGTTTTGTGGTTATTTTCTGCCATCCTGTCTTCTCCCTTCAGAGTTGAAGACTGGCAGACTGTAAATTTTCATATTTTTCAGCTCTGTACTATGAACATCAGATGTAGGTTATATAATGTGACATAGGAGAATTGCAGACCTGTTCTCTAGGTAGTACATAGACTCCTCTCTGACCGCTGGCTACCCTATCTTGCACACTAGGTCAAGCATGAACACATATATTTTGGATTGGAAAAACACTTTTTCTTCAGATGCAAATCGAAAGGGACTTTGAGAAAAGTGTTCTTTTTATGCATGGTGGTATGATTTAACTGGTAGGATAACACAGGCATTCGTATCACAATCCAAGCATGTTTTACGTAATCAAAATTTCTTCTCTTTTTATAAGTCTCCAACACTGAAACCAAGGTAAAGATATTTTTGTTTCTCATGCTCCCTTCCCGAGACACAAAGTCTACTCGCCTCACAACTGAAAGGCTATTCTATTAAGTAAGTACTGTTCATTTTTTAGAATATTTAGGTGAAAATTCATGGAAAGTGGCAAAGAAAAATCAAACGGAATTATTTTTGTATCACATTAAATGTGGGAAAATGTGGAAAATTTATTATTTTTCAGTTTAGCTCTTAAAAATATGTGTCATTCAACAGATTACATGAAATCATTTATGTGACATTTGCATACAAAATAGAAGCTAAGCCTACATTTAAATGTTTAGCTGGGGAAGAACCCATTAAAAATCCTGTAAAAACTAAGTATAGATTTACTGAACTGGCAGAATACTACAAAAATTTTCAATCATGTTTTGTATCCTTTAAATTTCGAGTGTTCCATTTGAAACATCTCCAGAGATCCACAGAATCATAAAGTGGCAGCTTACAAGGTACAGGAGTAAGAATACACTGTGGCAGTGTTATGCAGGTTAAACTCAGTCTGTTTTGTTGATGTAAAGAAAGATTCTCATAAAACAGGCCGAATTAATCACAAGGATTATGTTTTCTGTGTAACAGAGGAAAATGACCAAAAGGCTCTCTCCAGATTTTTCCTGGAATAAAAAATAATCTGGGCTGCATAATTCAGGAGAGAAATGGCTCATTCCTTTGGGAAGAACTCACTCCTTTTCCTTAACACAGTACTTATATAGGCATATAAGTATGCCTATAATAATAATTGCATAATTGCAGATACTTTATAAATAATGAATAATCAAAATCAGATGAATGAATGAATAAATAAATAAATAAATAAATAAAAGACAACAGAACCCAAAAAAGAACAAAGGAGAGGAGTAAAGAGGACTAAAAATCTTTTAAAAAGTAGTTGCTAAAAGATTGCTCTCTAAACAACAGACATGGTTTTTAAATATGAACATCTTCTACAAAAATTCAAAGCAGAAATATTTTAATCAATCTTCCTGCTTTCAGGGACTATAGCAAGCATTTTCTCCAAATTTGTTTAGAAGATGACTTTGTGATGATTGTTGGCTGTGAGGCAAAGTATTTTTAAGAGTTCAGAGTACAAGAAGTAGCAACAACAGTCATGAAAGCACTAAAGGTATAATTACTTTTCAAGATTAAAAAAAATAGGGGAAAATAATAACACAAAAAGCACTGCAGACTCTCTGAACAGGTTATTTTTTAAAGACAATAAGATTGAATACCTGCTATCTTTTCAAGCAAATATTGCCAGCAAAGTTTTTAGTTAAACTGAAACAGGTGTCAGCACAAAAATTAGTGCTACAATAAACATATATTCATAATTGAATATTCTCTAAAATGTTCTTTGTATTTCAATTCATTTGATTACTTTAGTCTGCATTGCCTCCAAATGCTCATAAAATTGAATTATACAAGAGTATGCATTCACAGAAGGCCATATAAATTCACATATGAGAGTACCTCAGCAGGGAAAAAAATAGGAAATAAAGGAAGACTTTCAATGGCTAGGGTTAATAGGAACATTCATTCAACTCCAATTACTCCAACTCTTTCCATTCCTATCCATTTGCCTCCTGTTGCATGTTCCCAGTTTGCCACATGCCTGAAGGAGTGCTCTGTGTGAGTTGCACTGACTCCACAGCTGGCCGTGTTTCCCTGGTGCCCCCCGGGACAGAGGTGGCAGATGATCTGACAGTGACCTGCAGGTACAGCAAGTTCCATTTCTACCTCCAGTGCAACTTGAAAGAGACCTCTTTTTTTCTGTCTTTACGGAGTTCTTTGGTTTTTTTCCTTGAACTAGTTTTGAACAGAGGTCTTGGCAGTCAGGGAGAGAGTGCAGCTCTGAGATCTTTTTGACAGAGGGCAGTGACACAGAGAGAGTAACAGTGAAGTGGAATGGAGGTGGGAAGGTGGGTTTGAGTGAGCTGAACTGCTACCTGCTCCAGGGGCATTTCTCCCTGCTGCTGTTGCTTTAATGTCCTAAGAAGATATCAGTGACAAGAACTTACTTGTTTTGAATGCCAATGCGTATAAATATTCAGAATCAATATTTTTTCTTCAGAGGCAGACAAATTAGGACTAAATGCCGAGATCTACTTTTAGGGAACGGATCTATATTTGGAGATACACCTTTTTCTGAAAGGAATTGCTGGTTGGGTACCTTAAAGTGTTCTTCTTATGTAATACAAACTGATATTAAAGGATTATCGCATAAATATCTGAAATATAAGGAAAAAATATTGAAAGATTTGAAATATTGAAAGTTTTGCACTTGGAAAAGCAGACAAGTGATTCAAAGATTTTTGAACTCTCTACACTTTTTCTCCAGGATGAAAGTTTTTTTGCGAATAATGAAATACATTTATCTCTATCACCTAACAGCAGAACATCCCATATATTGAAGTGAGATATGTAAATCACACAGACCTTTTAAAAAAAAAAGCCTTTTTTTTCCCCTGAGAGTAAGGTAATTTGATTCAATTTTTTTCACTAAAATCACAGGAGTGATGAGAGAGGAATTTACTTACTTTAAATGCATTTTAAATCTTAGGTCTTAACATTTTTTTCTTGGCGAGGAAAAGGAGAGGAGGTATGATCTCTTACTTTGAAAAGCAAATTTTTTTTTTTTCTCATCAATAAACATTTCATTTGATTTTCTTGGTTATGTTCCTACCACATCATCTGCTCAGGTAAATGTTAGGTACTCCAGAAAATTAAGGCTTTTCAGAAAGATAAAAATATCTCACGTAGCACTTTTATCTCACAGAAAATCAGTGTTAGTCATAAGGGTTCAGTCTGAATTTTGTTGATCCTCTCCACTGCATGGACTAATATTTGCATTTTCATTTGCTTTTTCAGAGAGCTTTTTCCTTGAGAATATATTAATATTCTGAACACTAGTGTTAGTTTCAGGGTAATATGTATAGCAGAACTGTCTTCACATACAAGTGTCTTCATTTACTTCTTCTGATTTTCATTCTTTAACAAGAGAATGAAAACAAAACAAAATGCCATACATTTATATACTTGAGAATTTTTCCCTCTTATTTTTATACACAAAGTGGATTTTTATAACTGGATATTGAATAGGTCATGCCTCAGTACCTTTTTATTTGTTTGGCAACCTTGATCTCCTTTACTCTGTCACTTGGCAATGATTTATTTTATTTTTTTATTTTACTTGCAGTGGACTTTACTGGATACAGTGACTACTGTATCCATTTTCTGTGTCACTTACTGATTGTGAAATTAGGGGAACAATGTATGTGAGCCTGACTCATCTAATTATAGTCTAATTATCTACAATATGCATATCTACAGTTAAAATAATCATTTAAATTACACTTGTTATAAAAGAAGAGAAACATAGCCCATTTAGCCAACCTGGTTTAAAAGTAAGCCCATTGACAAGGTGAGCATGCCTCTGTAGACAGGAAAATAACTTGGCCAGACAGCTTCCAAATAAGCAACATTAAAAATATTGCCTATGTAACAGAGCGCATGTGATTTGTTAGATTTCAGCCTAACCAAGTGTAAATCTAGACAGCAATAAGGAAATCTGAAAACCAGAAACTGGAGGGACCATCTCAGGAGATATCTGCCTTCTATACCTCAACAGCTAAGTGAAGTGAATTCCATCCTTTTTCAGTCAGTTCGTGATAGGTGCTCACTTCTTAACTTCCTCACTGCCTGCCATGCCTTCATTGCGCTTAGTTTATGAGGAGCAATCCTCAGGATAACTTCTTTAAAGATTTCTCTCTAGGTTACCAAGCCAGTTTCTAAATATACCCATGCTCCACCTTGTCAGATGCATTGGTCCTTGCCCAACAATCCTTGTCAGAATCGGTCAGAGTCCCATGTTCGTAAAAGCCAAAGTCCAGTTTGAGCCATGACCTGTGCAGAATGAATTAATCCACAGGATACATTAGTTCCTCCTTTCCCCTGTCATAACATTATTGACATATATCACCAAAGCTGCCACTCTTCAGTACAAAAGCTATGAAATCACTCTCGATGCACTTCATGTCTGCCCTGACAGTGCAATTGGTGTGCATCACGGCTAAGCAGCAAGTGGAAATGCTTCAAGAGCCAGACAGATCTTGAGTCTTTCTGCAGCACCCTAGGTCTGAGCTCCCCACAAGCATCTGATCTCCCAAAATACATAAGACAGGTTGATATCTGGTTTGCTTTGTTCCCAGAGGAGGGTCCCAGTGAGTTCAATCTGGATTTTTCTCTTTATGCAGTCACTTGGTTGAGGCTTTTCTGAGTCTGATGCCTGCTGTGATAGGCCTTGTCTATGCCCACCAGTTCCTATTACACTATACAAGTTCTGAAGTATAGAGCTACAACTAGAAAACGATCCTTCATGCTCCTAAAAGTCACAAGTTTCCAGACACCTTTACTTTGGGAGACAGCATCCACTGCTCTTTGGACAAATTATTTTGTGAATGCCTCCTTCCTTATACCACAGGACTCAGGTTCCTGCCCCGGCAGACTCTCTGCAAAGACCCTATAAAATTTTTGTTAGTCCTCCCAGTTGGTGTGTGATCTGTCCATCTCTTCTTCCAGATACCCTTCATGGCAGTTCAGCAGTGTGATCAGAGCACATCCTCCTTGTGTGAGGCTGCTCAGCACCAGGATCTCAAGATCTGCAATAACATATTCCCTCCAGAGCTCTATCTGGGTCAAGTCCTCTGACAGATCAAGGTAGATTTTTGCCCAGAGATTATGCTCTGAATAATTTTGACATGACCTTTACACGGCCCCACACAATCTTGAGCAGAGTCTCTGGACTTCTCTCCACCCCTGTTGAGCTAACTATTGCAAGAATGACAGTGTGCTTTAGCTGCCTTTGCTGTCCTTTGCACTCTTATAAAAAGATTTTGACTGCTGATAGCAACCCCACTGTGCAAAAAAAATTGGTTGTCAGACACTATAGCTCTCTGAAATCCTTTCCTCCAAGGGAAATTGCTACATCTTCTCCAGTAAGATTGCCACTTCTTGTATTTCAAAATAATTGTAAGAGAGAATGGTTGTCCCAACTACGAGCAGTATCATATGTTTGAATTAAATATTTTATACAAAGCAAACCTTCAAGTGATATTCCCTAAGAGGGAATAATAATATTATGGATATTAAGCAACAAGATTTATTTTAAAACTCTCATGCTGGGTGATATGGTTTAGTGGTTTACGGGTTAAAGCAATAGTGCTAGGTTGATGGTTGGACTTGATAATCTTAAGGGTCTCTTCCAACCATGGTGATTCCTTGGTTCTATGAAAACAAAATGTATCGTATTTTGAAAATTCTCTGACATCTTAGTATCATATTTTTGAGATGCTCTTAGTGACAATTCAATTAAAATGTATTTTTGATGTGAACGTAAGATTTTGTTTACTTATAAATGAAGAAAAACCAAACTCACCTGTGCTTGTAGTTTCTTAATGGCACATCAATGAGTGGCTGAAGTGGTTGAGGAATTTTAGGCATCGTTATAAAATTCTTCATGAAGTTTGTGTCTATGTGTTTTATTTATCTTTTTCTATGTCACTCTTGCATTTGAACTAAAATGATTTTTGACCTGATCACTTGAATGAAACAGATTCTTTCACTTTCTGCATGGTTTTGAAGAGATTTTTCGGTTTTCGAGGCTATCATTGCCATAAGACGTCAGGGTACCCTCTAAAACTGCTAACCGTCAGAACACAATAAGACCACTTGATGCCATCTGCTCAATAGTATTGCACCCAAAGCCCAAAAAGGTTGAGAAGAAATGTGACAAAACAAATGGAAAGTGGTGGTGGTGATAAAGATGAAGAGGTCTAATGGGCTTGGGAAATGTTTAGACTACCCATACATTCTTCATGGAAAAAGAAAAAATATTGATAAACTAGCAAGTCATAGTTTACACTTCACTTTTCCCGGCTGTAAGGTGTTTTAACAAAATTGTGTTTTGCCACATAGAAAAAATTGTGGTCATTTCTTTGTAAAAAGAAAAAAATAATTACGCTAAATGACATCACCAAATTTTTGCTTGTCTTACTAGTACTTAAAAAAAAAAATTCAGTGACGTTAATAAATGTACGTTCTAATGCGTATTAGAAAAAATCCAAAATATAATATGAAGCAATACAATATTTAAAGAACACCATAGCTGAACCACATAATAAATTATACCAATTATTATTAAAAGTCAATCGTATGACTTTTAAAAAATCTATTAGTATAATGTTTTTCACTGTTGCTTTGAATTTGTAGTTTCGTTTTGTTAACAGAGCACATGTTAACTTACATAGAAAGTTCATGGACCTATAAAAAGAAAAGACAAAAAATATTTATTACAGAATTTTTTTAAGTCAAACCCCAGAAGTTGTCACATCTCACAGTGGAGCTTTTTCATGTACTAAAAAATTACTGAATAAATCCAAAGAAAATCCTGGCTATGGTTTTCTGTAGGACATACAAGGATGAATTTTAAGTATTCAAATTAAAGGAAAAAGGAATATCAGCTGAATGTTATAGCACCCTAAAACTAGTTGGAAATGGTTTTTTATTGTTTGTCATGACTAAATTTTTCTTTTCCAAAGAAAATCACATTTCTAAAGCTAGTTACTTGTTTTTGAAGAGAAAAGCTGTTTACCTACTATTCCTGCTTCATGAGTGAGGTAGATTTCAGTAAGTCAGAATGTGGCACAGTTTCATGCTATAGACTGTATCATAAACAGACCGCTATGGTTAAAAGCCGCACTAAGAACAGTGCAACAAAACAATTTCCTACAAATGAAGGATCCAAAGTTCCAGTCCACAAAAGTATTTAGAAGATTATGCCCCACTGAAAAAAAAAATAGCTGTGTAGAATTCTCTACTATCTTTTAAGCTGCTTTTTATATCTTGTGTGATAACAAGTAGACTGAAAGCTGATATGAAAATCCAAGGAGTCTCCTGTAAGTTTTTTTCCCCCAGTTCTATAATTTTCTAGTCGCCCATACATAGGAGATATATAGATAGGGACAGCAGCAGGATGAACTGAGGGAAAATGTGGGCACTGTGTTCTATTCAGCAACAACTAATATATTTCAGGAAAAATTAAATAGTCTTTAGAGGATAGAAGAATCCTGAAACAATTCAGTAGATCAAAATTACTGGTAATTTTAAGGGAATGAAAATGTTCTTTTCCTAATTACTCAACAAACTAAAGCAAAAGGGAGTAAACACTTCAGAATTTCGGGTTATTTCTTAAGGATGCACAGAAGCAAGGAATAGCACTAACCATAGGAAACATTAAACAAGTATCCATCAACACATCTCCAGTTGTTTATGATTGGTCAGAAAATGTAGATGGAACAGATTTAGTAACACATAAGAGTTGCAATTAAATTGAATTTAATTTAATTTATCAGCTCCAAGGACCACCTCTCCTCTCAAAAAAAGTAGAAAGTTGAGAATTGTGAGCAATGATTCAGTCATTACTTCATGCTTTCAAATTACGTATACAGCTGCAGAAATAGAATTCACAGTGGTGAATTCTATTCACAGTGGCAAGGTGCCTGTGTTATGATCCACATCAAGTAGCATGCTGAACCAACAAGTATTATCACTTAAATCTATCTCAAAAATCTGTATTTGAAATTGATATCTTTCATAGGATATTACATTTCTGTGAAACTCCTTTTAGAGACTTATACAAATTTGAGTCCTTACCTATTAAAATAATTATCCTCTTAAAAGGATGAGTGGAGAATAAGGTCGACTTATGAACGTTCCACAATTTTTTGATGATCCAGGATGTGCAATCAAATGGTGACATGAGATTTAGTTCCACTTCAGGAAGTTTGAATCCACAGTCCCAAAAAGAAGAGGAAGAGCTGAGCTATCAGCCCAATACCCATTCTGAACATACCTTTCCCTATAGCCTGCACTTTTATATTTATGAAAGTTTGTAAGTAAATTAAGTTTCATCTCCACTTTTTTGATGAATACAGAACTATCTTTCTCGGTCTAATATTTTTTTGATACCATTTTAGATAATTATTTTTTTAGACTCTTCAGGCTCTTTTAAGCTATTAAAGTTTCTGATACTGTGTCTGGCTAGAACTGAAGACTGGCCTTGCTTGGCTTCGACATAGAACATGAATATGCCTGAGTAATCTGTAAAATGTTTTTTGTATTGATACTGTGAATTTCAAGTTTTCAACACTGTAATGTTTCTTTTACTTACTAAGAATGAAAAAACCATTTTTTTTTACCTTAGGAAAAAGAAGGAAATAAATATTCTGATGAAAGGACCTAGAATACAACTTCAATAAAAAATATAATTTTCTGATGGACTGAAGGAAACAATTTTTCATGTAGAAAGCAAAAAAAATTGTTCATGTATTAATAGGCCTGAAAAAGAAGTAACACGTGAGAATGCTTCTGTGTCTGTGCATTCTGGTTTTGACTGGGGTACTTTACCTTTTTCACAATAGCTGATATGGGGCTGTGTTTCACATTTGAGATGAAAATGGTGTTGATTGCACAGTGTTATGGAATTCTTTTCATTACTGCTGAGCAGAACTTACATAGCCTCAAGGTATTTTCTGTGCCTCATCCCACCCCACCAGTGAGGGTGTACAAGAAGTTGTGAGGGAAAACGGCTGGGGCAGTTGACCCAACTGACCCAAGATATATTCCAGACCATATGATAACAGGCTCAGAATACAAAGTTGGGGAAAAAAGAAGGAAGGGGAGGGGAAACATTTGGAGTGATGCCGTTTGTTTCCCCAAGTCACTGTTAGGCGTGATGGAGCCCTGCTTTCACGGACATGGCAGAACACCGACCTGCTGATGGGAATTAGTGCATGAACTCCTTATTTTGCTTGCATGTGCAGCTTTTCCTTTACCTTCTAAATTGTCCTTATCTCAACCCATAAGTTTCTCATTTCTACTCTACTGATTCTCTTCTCCATCCCACTGCAGGAATTGGGTGAGTGGTTCTGTGATGCCAAATTACTGTCTGGGATTAAACCATGACATTGTGGGAAACAAAGGAAATAAAAACTGTGAAGCCTACAGAAGGCTAAAGAACTAGAGAATGTCAAAAACCTTGTAAGTCAAATTTGACTGAATAATATAGTTTCCAAAAAGGCTGCCTCTATTACTCTTTCATTTCAGTTTTCCCACAGTGTAGCAATAACCATCATTCAAGTGCCAAACATAATGTGTCTACTGAAATTATAATGTGGGAATTATGCACAATAGGGATTCACAGCCTATTCTATTATGATGTTATACTGCTTCTATGAACATAAAAGACATTAAATTCAGTTGTAGAGAGAATATATCCACCCAAAATTCCTCAGAGGAATTTACACACTGAGAAAGTCATCATTCTGGGAAGAAACTCTTTGAACTGAGGAAGTGACAACTTTTGTATGTCCAAGTTTTACTGGAAAGAAGCAGTATCGTCAAAATACTGGGAAAGATGCAATATTACATGCTGTCGTATTAAGCATTACAACTTTGAATACCTTAATGCCCTTTAGTGTTTTTCTGTTCTATCAACTGTCAGCTGTTAGATAATTTACACAAAACCCCTACATCTTGGATTACTAGACCAAACGGATTCAGAGTATGCATACAAAAATGGTATTTAAACAATCCCATCACAGATAAGAATTCCCCCATGAAAATAATGGGCTATCCCTGACCTATGCCAAAAGACAGGGGGGAAAAACAATATTTAATTTTTATTCCTTGTCATATGTACTATGAATACTATATTCGATTCTACTCAATTCTTCTACAAACAATAGCCCCCAAACAATTCTCCAAACAATTTCTATCCCCACGGAAAAGAAGATAAAAAATATTTGACTTTACTTTTGTAGCAGTGAAGTAATCATTGCTTGGGGCATCATGGCCCATATAACATTAGTGACATAGTTCATCTGGATACAGACGAGCAATGTTTGGACTTACCTTCAAAAACAGCAACCAGAATCAAGCCAATTCAAAGGCCAGGCCTTCTGGTCAGCCTTACAGTGTTAGGGGTTGAGGATGATGTGGAGAAAGCAATTCATTTTCCAAATCTATGAAGTTTTGTGTTTATTTTCTTCTCCACTTTTTGAAACAGGAATAGTTAAAAATTGAAAAAAAATCACAGAAGAATTATGTTTACTTATTCTGGAATAAAAATGCTTCCCCCCTTATTTAAGTCCTACAACATGCTCTGAAAATCTCATCATGGTCATTATATAAGCCTTACAAACTATAGATTTCATTCCTTACTTATTTGGAACAAGAAATAACTTTACATTTGTTTTTCTAATATACAATTTGCAAGTTTTGTATCAGTGTTTAAAGGCTAAATCTACAAGAAGAGAAAATTTTTATTTTATAGATCCCTACTTAAAACTCAAGATTTAATCTTTTTATGAATATTTGTAGCCATTTGTGCTATAAATGTCAACATTACATTTTACGACTGTTAAAAAAAAAAACAAAAACAAAAAGAAAACACATAAAAGTATGTTCCTACATAGTGATAGACTATTCTCATTTAATAGCACTAACTGTTAAAGAACATACAAATTCCTGCAAGAACATAAAAATGCTGTGGCTATACCTAATGATAAAGACATATATTTATATATATATATATGCTATTCTTTCAGTATATATGCATGTAGAGGTGTATATACATATTAAATGCAAATAATGTATAGTAAGCTGTTGTGTATACACAGATTTAAGGACATTTAGCATATATGTACAGTATAATTTTTCTTGTGTCTCTGGTAACTTCATCATGTTTAAAAGCATATTCTGAACACCCACTTTTTTTAAAACTCTTGGTAGACTGTATAACTATTTAAACTCAGCATCAATCTTCCCTTAAAAGGAAACACAGGAATTAGTCAACAATTTTGATTTTCTGTGCTTCCTTAGTACTAGATAAAATTCCTAACAGGGGTTGTTCTTGTTCACTGGAAATGATTAGAATTAAAGGTTCTTTTATTTCTAAAAAGAAATGTCCCCTAAGAAATGGATATAATCAAGGTAAAGAGCAGAGAACAACAGTGGAGGTGTTATATCATCCTAATTATTTGTAATTACTGGAACAGCAGCTAGTCAGATGAAATACATAGGAAGTACAAGTACCCCAAGAATGTTTTGTTATTTATGTAAATCTTGATTTAAATATATAATTTACAGATTGGAAAGTATAATTTGAATTTATATTTAGATAGGGAAAATGTCATATATATTACCTGAAAAAAAGACATTTAATGAAGCAAAATGAGTAGTAAGACTGTGCTTCAATGATGCCAGAAATTATAGAAGAAGCATCTGCCACTATAATTTCCAAAGTTGGAACTGTCTGGAATAACCTTTGAATCCTTGCATTCATTTCGTTGTTTTCTACTCTTTCTGTTAGATGCACTGCATGAGGCATGTAGGCTGGAGACTTTGCCACCTTTTAAAAGAGGTGTTTGAGGAAATCAGAACAAATGTTTCTAATGGAAATTTAAGTGCTGTATTTATCTTTTCTGTACCGTTATATGAATTTCTGAAAGAAGCAAAATTAATTTAATGTTGGAATATCTTGAATTTTTAGCAAGGAAGTGATACTGATATTACTGTGCTACAACATGCAAACAGGTTAAGAATATATATCTGCACTGGATATTTTAATTATTGCAATGAAATTTATGGCAACAAAACAAGGGATAATCTGTACTGCAGGACGCTTAAACTGTATTCACAACAAACAAAAACTTCTTAATTTTCTTTATTTTCCTTAGTGTATTTTATTTTCTATTTGTCATCTATTTTATAAGACAGTCAGAATTTATCTTTGTGCTTCCCTTGTGGCTTTTTTTGGGCCAACTTCTGATTTCCACCGATGCTTATGATTTACTCTCACAAACATCAGAGAAAGAAAGATTATTAATGTCATCATTGCATAATGTTGCAAGTAGAATGAAGATTTTATACATGAACAGCATGTAGGGGAAAAAATCTGCCGTTTGTTATCATAGCTGTGCCTTATATGTATATATTCTTTTTTCTTCTCTTCACCAAGGAAAAAAAAACTGAAGCAAAAAACGCCACCAAACCTCAAGACAAATACATATATAATACATATATTTATACGTTATATATACATTTTTAACTAAATAAAAATTAATGCTCAGTTAATGTTCAGTGAAGCCAGTCACTGTAGGATTCACCAGATTATCTGTTAACCTATTTTACTGACCTCCAGGACATACTTAAAAATATGTTTATACAGGCAATTTTCAAGATATTCCATTACTATTGAGTTTTGAACTGACATAATTTGTTGACAAACTTTTGTCTACAGTACTTTTGGTTTTGAACTTGACCATTATGAAAATAAGTAGCTTACACTGAAAAAAACAGCTTCCAGATTTCTAAAATAAGTGCAAAACCCACTTTTGTTTTTTACCACATTTCATTTATGAATTCGGTCACTGACTGAAGTATAACCTGTACCAAACCTTCTAGAGTTTAAGAAGAGTTTGGACAAACCTTCAAGCACATTATGTGACTCTTTGGGGCTGTACCAGGAAGGGCCAGGAGTTGGACTCAGTGGTCCTTGTTGATTCCTTCCAACTCAGAATATCCTGCGATTCTATGATTTCAAGAGTGTTTCAACTAGTTCTAAATCCAGAAGGAATCTGCTTTAGAATGTGCTCTTATGCATCTTGTAAAGAAAACTCCCAAATTTGATTAAAGTGCAAGGGTTTGTGCAAGGGACAGTCTTCTTATGCAGAAATATGCACATCGAGCTTGCTGAAAACTGTTAAAAGAGAAAAACACCAATATAATATTTTTAGAAAACTAATGCTAAATTGGTAAATTGATAGAATAATTCATCATTTCTATTGTAGAGCAATGTTCAATAGAATAACATTTTTGAGGGGGAGATAAAGCCTTTTTCTTCATAAAGAAACACACATTTTTAAGAAAGTATACTGCCTCCTACAAATGTATTCTAACATTTTATTGCATGTGTATTATATGTTTGTGGATGACATTGATAACTACTCTTGACCATGTCTTACACCATTCAAAAGTCAGAGATTTTGAGTATTTGAATATTTCTCCTTTGATTTTTAATTTCGCCATTCATCCTTAGACTTCTACTAAGAGATTCTTGATATTATAACTAATATATCATTCTGTTGTACAGTAAAACTGATAAAAATGTAATTTGAAAAAAAGAGACACAGTGAAAAAATACGGCAAAATGAAAACTGAATCAATATTGATGTTCTTCATTTTACTTAGGCATGGATTTCCTCTAGTGGGACCAGGATTCTAATATTCATAAGTTCTCAAAGTTTGATAGCAAGACATTAAAAATGAGATGAGGATGCATTAATTTTTATTTAGTTAAAAATGTATATATAACGTATAAATATATGTATTATATATGTCAACATGAGTCAACATGAGCTTTCCACAGAAAGTTTGGGGGTTTTCTTTGTCTGTTTCATATTTCATACATATTTATCTGGTTTCATAGATTATGTATTGACTTTATGGGGTTTTTTTACATTTTTCTTGAGGGAATCTGAAGTTTTTTAGCGTGTGTGTATTCTCTGTAGTGTTCAGGTAGAGAGAGAGTTTGCCTGCATCTTGAGCTATTATACAAAGAAAGAGATTGACTTAAACTTCAGCTTCTTGGCAGCTTTAACATTATGTAGTCTTTTCTCATACAATCAAGTCTTCAGTCCCTTTCACTCCTTATCAGGCCTCTCAGTGCAGCGATTCAACTGCTAAAGGGTCAGCTGTACAGTGAGGCTTTCAGAAGGAAGCTCAGAAATTAAGTGCTCTATCTGGAAAAATGGACTGTGAAAGCATTCAAGAAACTGAAACAGCTTCAAAAAAATATTTTTAAACACAAAGTATTTGTATTTCAGGGCCTAAATGCCTACAGCAGTAAAACATCCTTACTAATACAGTTATTTTAAACTCTCTATAAATATTCAATAAAGTATAAAAAATTAATGTACTATGGCAGTTGAGGTACTACTGTGTGTATGTAATTTTATATAGATTTTCCTGTTTATGTAGAGTCTCTACTAGCAAGGTGCATTTTTTAATATGGTGGTTTTTTTATTTCTGATTAGAGACCCACAAGGGTGATCAAGTTGAGCTCTTAAGTGGATGGCCCATATGGGGATTGAACCCACAACTTTGGTGCTATTCACAAAGTGCTCTGATAAACTGGGCTAATCTCAGGGTCATTATGTGTAATTAATGAAAAATGTCTGACCAAGTTTTCATACTTTACTGCCTTTTAAAAAGCTTTTGAATGTAGAACAGGAGGACTCTGTAAGGTGTATTTTCTCCTGTATCTTATCTTGATTTTTTAAACTCAACATTGTTCAAATTTTCTCATTTCTTCTAGGCTACCTTTCGTTTATAAATATGTTTGGGTTTCTTTAATATACAAATAATATCCTAAAGAAACTTAGAGTACTTAGAGAAATAATGAGAGAAAAAAATTATATAGGGTATTATTAATGTACTATATTCATATTTTAAAGTCAGTTGTTCTCTCTACCTAGCAGAAGACGCATATCTAATGAATCTTCTCAACTAACTTTGTGATCCTCACATCTACAAAACTGCATCTGTGTAAAATATCCGAAACACATTTTCACTTGAACCGAATATATCTAGCCTCAAGCCATAAACTTCTGACACTCCTTGGGTGGTTTTGAGGGCATCACCTAATGAAGGTCCTCCCATATTAGATAGCTCAGAATGTGGTTTAACACAGAGTTAGTGATTGCTACACATTGCTAAAGACACGTGAGAGAATGGACCTTGAGTGCATAATGCTATCAGTCAGCAAATTTTAATCTTAAAATGGCCCCAATCATCGTATTCCTAAAACAGAAATTTCAAAATCCCCCCTGCTTTGCTAATCTAGTAGAACTGCTTCTACCTTGCAATTAAATAGCATATATTTTGCAATAATTTCCTGATTTATGTGGTGAGTGCTCAACTAATGAAGATGCTGTAAAAAACAAAAAAAAGCTAGATTATTCATTCTTAACATTTTTTTGAATAAGTAGCAAGCTTATTAAAAAAAAAAAAACCAAAAACAACATAACAAACCCTTAACAACACGTCAGTACAGTAAAATCTCTTTAACTAGATGATCTATTTGATCTACTTACTGTTTTACATGACTCTTCTATTTTCTGCTGAATTCTTTCCTGGATTTCATGCAAAAAAAGAAAATAAACAATTTCACTGGTCCGATCCTTCACACTGCATTTTCCATTTGATCATGGTTAGTCTGTATTATGATTCTTATATTTTATTAACATATTGTATTTGTAAAACTCAATTAATTTCAGTAAACGTATTTACTATTACCTTGTAGCATAAAAAGAGATAATATGAATTAATAAAACATAAAAAATGCTAGGTTCTGAGACATTCTTCCAAGTTTGGAAGTCCTGCTATTTTAATGAAAACAGAGCCAGAGGCAGCAGGAAGAGTAATATGGAGCAAGATGGTCTAAATTTAAAAATCAGGATGGAATGTGAACCATCTATTTTCACCACCATAAAAGTTAAAAGCAAGTATCATTTAGAATCAATATTAAGCCTTTTTTTTTCCTAATATGTTTTTTAAAGTCTGAAAGTTAGGACACTATTCAGCAGCTTTACAGAAGACAAACAATTCAGTTACTTAGGACCAGTTACGTCTGTGAAAAACTTGAAATATTTAAGGCAGCAGTTAAATGAGTAAAAGGATTACTAATGAATTTTAGTATCGATACAAATGAAGAAAAGCACACGGGGTAAGAATTCAAATTATTCATATAGCCTACAAGTATTTCAATTAACAGCGCTAGCCAGGAAAATAACCTTGGAGTTACTATTGACACCACAGAAGAAACCACTACTTGTACAAATATTATGAAATATCTCTCAGAAGAAAGCAGAATATATAGGGGATGAAGAAGTGAAACATGTAAAGAACACTATGGTGACATTATTGAAATGTGGCTACAGGTTTAAAATGTTTATGACATATTGGACAATTCAGAATTAAAAGATGTTCAAAAAAAGGATAATGACATGACCAAAGATTGGAGGAATCTTTCCAAACAAACACTGAAGGATTATTTTTTAACCTTAAAATATGACTTAGAAGAATAAGATAAATAATTATAAAAATAAACCAGAAATTAGCTGTATGAACAAGATATATGTGTATTTTTTTCTACCTTCCTCAAAGCTCAACAGAAACTAAACAAGTTACATTAAAATTGGAAGTGTTAAACAGCTAAATATTATCTCATACACTGTATGTATAATTATTTATTATATGCATATAATATATGTATGATTAAGTATAAAATAATTTTCTACAGGAAGGAAAAAAATAAATAGATTCAAAACAGGACTGAATATGAGGGGTTCCATAAAAAGGGTCTGAGCTTGAGTTTAACAGGGTTTAACTTAACATTTTCCCTGATGTAGTTTAAGAAATCAATAATTTGGATATGTCTTACTCCATCAAAGATCGGGAAAGAAAGATAAACATACACAAGATTATTTGATAATGATTTTGAACTCAAGAGATCATAATTTTCTTCTGACAAACATCACTGAAAATTTACATACAAGAATGTTCACTGTTTTAATTAATAATTTGGAAGTGAAATTTATTAAATTTCACACTTCAGAGATTAAAATATTATATCCAAACTGGCAATCATGATTAGGCTTAATATAGGATTTAGATTATCCCATATCTTTTCACTGTAGTGTTTTTCTTTTTTCTGAAACTTTTGCTTCTGGCTTCTGTTGTAGAGAGAGTATTGACTATGTGGTTTCCACATCCGGCACAGTATTGCAACTAATATATATCCACAAATAATTCTGTCACAATGTAACTCTGAATATAGATGACCAAACTGTATTCTCTAACTCAGAGTATTCTGGCAACTTTTACACCTTCTGTTTCTTCACTTTATGCTCTAGTGCTGGAAGACATGCAAAAGCTGCAGATTGCTCTTCGAATACTACAGATTTTATGGATGAAATAAATTGTCCATAAAGCAGTTTCTTGCCCCTTACAGTGCAAGCAATTGTTTTAGAGTTCTTTCCCCTAGGAAGCACCTAAGAAACTGTGTTTTCTCTTAATTACAGAGTTTTCAGTTCTTACTGGGTCTCAACCTTCAGTGTAACAAAGCCGTTGGCTTTATCAGGTACAGAACTGTGGAGGAGGTGTCAGTGACTTGTGAATATTTTCCCACCTTTCCACTAGTAGTGGCTTCACAGCACACTCTCCTGGAAAAAACATCAGAAGTGTTAGGTCAGGCACTTCAAAGAGCACTGTGTTGTCAACAATCTAGCTAGCTAAAGAAGTTACCTCTAAAAGGTTTGACTTTTATCCTGTGAAGTGAAAATTATAAGCCAGTGATATCAAAGACTATAATTACAAGTGCTTATCCTGAAATGTCTCATAAAAAATTTCCAGTACATAGCTTTTGCTAAGTAGATTTGATAAATCCAAGTTGTCTTTTATGCCTGTTTTCTGCCTCTGTCTCTGTTGTGTCTTGTTTTTCGTTGTTTTCCCTTTTTGACTCTTGTTCCAGTTACCTCTCCTACTGTCTTACTTTTTAACAATATGTGCATATGAAAAATAGAATTTGTGTGTTCTCCTTCTTTTTCCAATCCACTTGATATGTGTCCTTGTTCTATTAAAGGAATAGCATACGTGGTACCACCTGAAGTTTTCTTGATTGCTGTGGGAGCTGAGAATAGAATGCAGGCTGGTGGTCTGCTGTCTGCTTGCAATTCTTTTTAAGAAAGCTGACGATATCCATAGGAGATGAAGCAGGTGTTGCATAGAACATGAATGGATAATAAAGAGCAACCTGTGATTTCACTTACATATACAATATCAGCTTGCAGTGCATCTATGATTGAAGATGCTTTTGTATTAGATTTTTTCTACTTAGGATTACTCTTGCCACTGTTTTACACTCTCTCCTTAGATATCAAGGATTATTTTGGGCCAGCAACGTACACTGTTCTATGTTAGTCTAGATAAAAGGCATGCAAGTCAAAGTAGCATAATGAAATGACAACACTTTTGGCTCTTTGTCTCTCAGTTTTGTATAAACCCTCTGCTACTTTATCAGAAGGTTTTGCTAATAGAAACACAAGGCTGCAAACAATTTACATCATCAGTTTAAGGCAAGAATTAGCTACCAGTTAAATCTATGGCAAACTATGGACTACACAGTATTAATTGCCAGGAACTTTGTCAAGTGATGCATGGAAAAAATAACTGTGTCGTGTACTACATTATAGCACAAAAACTGGTTATGAAATTCAGTCATCCCTACAACACAACATTGAATAAAAAAGCAGCAGATTTCCATACCTGTACACAAGCTTATAACTAGTTATTAATCACAACAATGACTGCAAAATGAACTCACAGGTTGCCCTTGTGAGGTGCGGCAGAGATTCAGGGTTGAGATAAAATATGTCACTGACTTCTCTATAAAATTTTTCCCTATCCCACCCTGCCTGCTGTTACTTCTGTCTATGGTGCACCAGAAAATACAGGAATAGAGAAAGGAAAATGCCTGTAAGCATCAGTGCTGCTGTTCACTTTAGCACAATGCTCTAAAGACAGGAAGGGCTTGTATTTTTACATAAGGATGAAAACAAATGAAGACCAGATAAGGTTAAAGTTCTTCAATTTAAAATGCATAAAAATATTTCGTTTTTAGTACTGATGCAAATCTGACATTGTCCATATGAAATAGGTGTGGATATTACAGTGATTTATACACATCTGTCTCTATACCTCGGAAATGATATTTTGTTTGAAAACTGAGAAGCAAATAATATTTTTTTAAATCTCAAAAAGTTTAGCCCAAAGCAACTCTTCTAAATCCCTCCTTGAGACATACATATAATTTATGAAATAACACTTTTGTATTTCACAGATACATCATTATTAGCAGAGAAGTTATTTTCAGAAATATTTTAGACTAAAAGTGTAATGGGATTATCTATTATTGAGTCTAATCAATAATAAATGATAAATAATAAATCTAGTAAATAAAGATCAAACCATTGCTTATTTGGAACTCATGGTAGGCATTTTTGGATAATTGAAAAGTTAACCCAATTCTTTGAATTAAAATATACTGTCTAGTTGTGATATTTCCTTACAGAACAGGGACAGACAAAAACATTAGATTAAGGATATGAGGCAAATAGCAGAAGATTGTTTCCTATGCTCCTCATTTTAGATTGAAGCAATGAGGCAACAATATAAGTCACTGAAAAGGGCAAGACCCAGACAAGTGAGTGTCCCATCAGTAAATCCTTTCCTGCTTAACCGAACATTTGTTTTTCCAATAAAGGGTAATTTAATTTTCATTACAAATGTTCATGCCAGTACACTGTCTCACAATGTTTATAACCTTAGTCTTTGGTTTCATGGCTTATTTAGACACTTCAAATTGTCTGAGATGGAGTACTGAATGTAGGTAAGACTGATAAATCTAATCTGTTATCTTCTCATTATTTCTGTGATATTAACTCATTCTTATATCACAGCATCTATCAGACACAGTTTTTAACATCTTCTTACCATGTCCTAGATACTGAAGGCTTAATATCAACTAATTAGAGGCCTAACAGAGAAGACATAGTATTATATTATTTTTGTTTTATATATAAGAATCTTGTCATTTTTATACCTCTGAGCCAACAATTTCAGCGATATGATAAGGGCTGCCTTTTGTAAACTCCTCTCTATCCACAGAGGAAGAATATTTGATTTTTTAAATTTTTTTATTTTGGCAGGATGGGATTGCTTAGAAATTCCAAAGTACATTAGAAATCTGCGGTTTTTACCATCTATAGCATAAAGTTTCTTATCTTGATCATTATCAAATAATTAATATTTCCACACAGATAACATTTCTAAATTACATACCGCTTCTCAATTAAAATTCTTAATATCTTTGGATGTTGGCTTAATTTCTGGAGAACAAAAGGGAAGGATACTTACATGGTTCAGGAACAAAACTGAAGCTTATCTATGCAAAAATTTTAAATGTTAAAATCAATTGTTACTCAAAATAATGAATATATTTTAAAGTACATTTTTAAAGTAAGCAATTGAAATGTTAACATGTTTTTTAAATGGCTTTGCACTGAAGTTTCAGCTTGGGAAATGAGAAAAAAGTAATAAGCTACAGGATGCTTAGGGAAAAAATTTCATAAGGTCTGAGATGCTGAAGTCTAGAGTTTTTTGAGTTTTTTGTAATTGGTAACATCAACAGTATTTCCATGGGTAATTGAAAGGAAGTTATGATAGAATCATAGAATCTGCTGAGTTGGAAAGGACCCTTCAGGAACATTGAGTCCAACTCCTGGGCCTGCTCAGGACGCTCCAAGAGTCACTCCATGCGCCCATGAGCATTGTCCAAATTCTTCTTGAGCTCTGTTTGGCTTGGTGCTGTGACCATTTCCTCCATTTTGAGCTGTTCCAGTGCCCAAAAACCTCTGTGTAAAAACTTTTCCTAATATCCAGCCTATCCCTCCCCTCAGCTTCATGTCATTTCCTCAAGTCCTGTCACTGATCATGAGACTGAAGAGATCTGTCCCTGCCCCTCCTCTTCTCCTTGTGAGGATGTTGAAGACCACAATGAGGTCTGCCCTCAGTCTCCTCCAGGCTGAACAGACCAAGTGACCTCATAAGGTTTCCCTTCCAGATCCTTCACCATCCCCGTGACCCTCCTACGCACAGTTTCTAACAGTTTAATGTCTTAATGACCTGGATTATGATACCTACTCAAAAAGAAAAAAAAATCAAAGAAATTGGTTTTTTTAACTTCCATTTTCATGTAACTCAGAAATTATGACTGCAAATAGTCACTCAGAATCTCAAATGAAGTTCTATCATCAAATTTATATTTCATGGCATAAAAAATCCTTCACAAACCACCACAACTCCCCAAGAAAGCTCCAAAAATAAAATAAAACAAAACAAAACAAAATTTAAAAATAAAATTAAATTTAAAAAAAATATAATATTGTTGTCTACTGCTAATATAAATATGCTTAAAGATTTTTGTTTTAGTCATTTCCAGATTGCCACTCAAGAATCCTATTGTAGATATTTGATATCATCTCTTCTAGAGACAATTATTAAAAACTTTAAATGGAGGTTTTTTAATTCTGTTGAGGTTGCAGTCCTGCAAACTACTGTATTGTAAAGATTAACTTTAGTTAGAGAATTTGTTACTTATTTTCCATGACAGCAGTATGTATCAGAGTTGATTACTTTGAACTTTTTAGTAAAGGGACAAAATTAGTGTTAAATTAAATTTAAGTTAATGACATATTTACATTACTCAGAATTTCTCAAATTCTTTATTTCATTAAACTTTTTTGACTGTGAGTTTATTTAGAAAGTATTCATGGTATATAGAAATAAATATCCCATTCAGAGTTCTGAAAAGTCTTGGGAGTTAGCAAATTTTATTGAATGGTTTTAATCATTGCTTCAATTTGCTTTGTCAGTAACACTGCTGGAAAATTATTCATCTGAGTTATTATTTTCTTAAAAATACACAGTAAAGTAACATATCAGCAATAGCCGAGATAGCCATAACAACTCAAATAAAAGTCAGTATACATAATATTTAAAATATTATAAGTTGTAAAATTCAACATAATAAGTAATTCCCCAGCTTAGGGCTCCTGGTACATCTGTCAGTGATTTCTCATTTACAAACGCTATGGATGTGGGCAGACAAGAATCATTCTTGTGAAAGAAATATCGCACTACTCTGCTTAAAATAATTTGAGAGTGACTTGAAACTCTTATTCTAGGTATAATTGGGTCAATTTTGTGTCACTAATTTAGTGCTGTATTACCATTACTACTTTGGTATTTGCAAGTTGTAAAATTATCCTTATTCACTCAAAATCTGTGGGCAGGCATGGCCATGTCTGTGGCTGAGCTGGAGACTGACACTCCTCCAGCATAGCTTGGGAAGGGGCTCGTGGCCCCACGCAGAACTGAAATGGCCTTTGGCTCCGTAGGTGTGGTTGGAGGCTTCAGGAGAGATTGTTCAAGATTTATAAAGTCTCTCAGGGCCCTGAGAGTGGTACCTATTTGTGAAATCATTTAAAACTTTGAATCTTTGTGATTATGTTTGAAAGCTACTAAATATAATATCATCAATTTTTAATCAGAATTCTCAATAGGGAGCTTTACTCAAAAGCTGATGGGATGACACAACCTAGGGTTTTGAGATACTTCTTCAATGATTTGTTTCTATTTTCAGGGAAATTATGTGTTTGTGAAAATGTTTGTGTGTGTGCATGCATGTTTATGTGTCTAGATCAATCTGTCTCGTTTTAATGCTCTTGCAAGCTTCCTATATGACTTTAAAATGTGGCATAGACTCATGTATTGATCTTAATTATGTATAAAAGCCATGCATATTCAAGTGCACCAGCTGCATTTAAATAGAAGTAAATCTTGTGCTATGCCACCTAGATAGAAGTATTAGTGCGATTAAATCTACAGGATTAAATAATGAGCCATGAAGGGTGCTAGTTCCTTGAAAAAATTGTAAACATTAATGGTTACTGTTAGGTGGGAACTGAAAACGTATATTTGATGGTCTCCCCAATAAAATTAAAATTCTCTTAAAGAACTACAGGCTGAATGAATAGTTCTTTGATGAGAATGCTTACAGAGATAATATCCATAAGACATATCAAAATTTGATTGACTGTTAATGAGTACACACATGGTTTAAAAGGAAAAATTGAACAGTTTTGTAATCTTAAACATTGATCTACAAGCTGTGGTAATCCTTAATTGTGTTGTGCATGATAGCTGCACGCTGATTCACTTAAATTGAGAGTATTTACAAATACGATACAGATGCAGCTTCAAGCTGACAATCTGCAACATTACATGAGATAAATAATTTTAGTCTTCCATTCCCTTCTGTTTGTCCAACATATAATTTAAGTAATAAATAACTGAACACTGCAATCTGTTACCCACGGCCTTCTTGAAGTAGGAATATATAATTTTTGTTATTATGCAAAACAAAGAAGCAAGTGTTTTTGTATTTTCTTTGCACATCTTGATATATTTACACATGTAGTTTTCTGGTTTTAGTAAAATAAGATTCTAAGACAAAAATTCACAAATCACACTGTTATCTACTGTACTTTCCTGAAGACTACAGTCTATTTAATAAAACTAAATAAAAGCATTAACTAATAACTTACCGTTAAGACTTGCACACTGGTCAAGAAATACAAATGCACTGACCTAACAGAATTAGTTGTTGCTGAGATGTGTATAGTAGTGATAAATTCAAGCCCAAATCTTTCCTGATCAGAGAGTACCAATGTGTTGAGTAGAGCAGGTGCATGTTTTTTCACTGCAGCAGATTTTCATCACAAACTGAACTTTACAGAACAAAAAAATCTTTTGGAAATATAGTAGTGGTGATAGATTTCTTTAAAGACAAATTCTAAAGGACCCAAGAGAAATTTTATTTTTTCTTTTCTGCTGAATATTATGTTTACATTCTATTTTATGGTACTTTATGGCACCCAAATCAAACTAAAATGCACTTTTTTCAAAGATTAAAGGTTTTCAAGCAGAGTATAGTTGCTTCATTGGGTCAAATTTTCTTGTTTCTGCAAGAAGCTTCTCCCTTTGCGTGATAGTTTCTGTGATTCTGTGTGAAGTGCTCAATTCTCTGCATGTATTGTATTCAGATTTTAGACATTTTAGCCAATGTCATTTTTAGTATTTGAGTTTTTAAGTGACAGGCACTGCAATGCTGTGACACTGAAGTACTTTGCAGATGAAGATATTAGATACTTAGGAGTAAGTCAACAAAAGAGTGAGTGAAACAGTCAGACAGAAATACAAATAAATTATGCCTGGTGTTAGCTATTCTAAATCAGGAATTATTATTAATACATGTTCAAACTGCTCCTCCAATATCTAAGAATGGTACTTAAAGGAGATAATTTGGTGAGCATAAGGGTTTACTAAAATCTTACCAAAAAAGGCAGCTTGCCTCTCAGTTATTCTAATTAAATGATTTATCACTGGAAATATTGCAGCAATATATATTCACAAGTTTTATTCATGGCATTCATACATAAAATAAGATTTATGTAATTCTCTGTGATGCATGTGAGTTTTACTAGGAACAGTGTTGCAGATCATTTTAGTTAAATTAATGATACAACTGAACACTATGAAAAAGTTAAAATTATTTTAAAATACTATTTAACTAAATCTTCAAGCTTTTCCTTCAGCTAACATGTGACATATGTTTCTACATATTTGAAAGGAAAATATTCTAAGAAATGAAACAATTCTTCTACTGTCCTCTCTTTCACTGTGTGGAAAAAATTTACTACTGAAATCTAGTTTTTCATAGAGTAGAAGAGTGGTTTTCTCCTTCCTTTCCTCATAAAGGGAAGAATTATCTTTCACTCAAAATTCATAATCTCCTCAAAAGCAATATATTTTCTTAACTATTACACAGAAATGAGATAATTGGCCAGTTAGTCACTAGGTCGATCGGCAAAATAGCTGTTTTGCTCCTAGCAGATGCCTCTCTATCTCTACTCATGTAAATTGCCAGAGATATGGAAGTATAAGCGGATCGCTAACTTGCAGACATGAGTGAAAAATGCTTTTTTTGCTATGCTAGAAAACTATTTATCATGAACACCATTTTTATATGCTGATAATGTCAAAGCAGAGTCCCTGGTGTGACAGAAACTGTGCTCTAGTGACAGCTGTGCAACAAGCAGTAATTGAACATATTTAAAAATCCATCCCATGTACTGAACAGATTTCAATGTCTGCTTTGTTTAAGGTCCACTGAGTTGTGAAATGGTTGCTTCATTCCCACAGATGTTAATATCTCCAGGCTCTTCTTTGTTGTTCTTCATTTGCATATTTGCAGTAAGTTTGCTGCTCATGAAGTCAGACACAGCTACTTGTCACTACTCTCTGTTAGAACAATGCATCTTGAAGACAAAATACAAGAAACTGTAATTACACCTCATTAAGATTTAAGGAGAAAAATAATAAGAAATATACCAATAGGTGTTCAGCCACCAGTGCTTCATTACCTTCTTTACTGTTTAAATACCTGTCTCTGATGAATATAAATTACTTAGGGATAACAATATAGTTTTGAATCAGTTTAAGAGCCTCTCTTTGTCTGTTCATCTATGAACATATTCTGAAGTAATGATCCAACAAGATACCGGAGTTTTATATGATTATTAAAAGTTATACTTGATCATTCCGTGGCAAAAATTAAAGTTTCACTTAGTTTCATCCATTCTTTGAGAATCACAACATGATTCTGAATGCTCAAAAAAAAAAAAATTCAGTGAACAAAAGGCACAGATAAATTAATTAGTAAATAATAAAAATTCAAAAAATGCGTTTGTTGACTAGCTAAAATTTGCAGGCAACAAATTCTAATAGCATTGACTATTCATCTCTGAAGTACATTATATATCAATTAATTCTATATCATTGCCAGCAGGTCAAGGGAGGTAATCTACTCAGCCCTGGTGAGACCTTACCTGAAGTGCTGTGCTGAGTCCTAGGCTCTTTAGTACACGAGAGACGTGGAGATCCTGTAGCAAGTCCAGTTTAGTGCTACGAAGATGATTAAGGGACAGAAGCATCTCTCTTATGAGGAAAGGCTGAAGGAGTTGTACCTGTTTAACCTCAAGAAAAGATAACTAGGAGGAGACCTCATCAATTTATATAAGTATCTGAAGGGAGGGTTCCAAGAGGATGGATCCAGACTCATCTTGATGGCGATGAACAATAGAACAAGAGGCAACGGGCAGAAGCTGAAACACAGGAAGTTCCACCTGAATGTGAGGAAGAATTTGAACTTCTTTACTGTGAGAGTGACTGAGCACTGGAATAGGTTACCCAGAGAGATTGTGAAGTCTCCTTTCCCGGAGATATTCAAAAGCCATCTGGACACAATCCTGAGCAATGTGCTCTTGGGAAACCTGCTTGAGAACAGAGGCTGCTTCCAACCTCACCTACTCTGAGANCGCTTGAGAACAGAGGCTGCACTAGGTAACTTCCAGTGGTCCCTTCCAACCTCACCTACTCTGAGATTCTGTGATTCTGTGATCAAGATGTGAAAATGCCCCGTGTTTCAGGGTTTAGAAGGAAAAAGAATAACTTTCCTTTACAGAGCATAACAGAAAAACATGATCAGATCATACTGACCTTGTCACATTTATTGTCATTTGGAAATATCGGAAAACACAATGCATATTACAGTTGTAACAATGATATAACAGCTAAAACTAAGATTTGAGTTTCAGGAGGTTGTTATTCTTGTTTATAGATCCACAGATCGCTGTTATTGTTAACAGTTTCTCTTCAATTTTTGAAAACTCTTCATGTTACAAAAACCTTTAATCTAAAATTATTGTACTTATATCTTACAGGTTTTCAGCAAATTTATATTTATTTTGGCAGGTTAGATAGACTACAAATGCTATATTCTGGTGTGATGAGTTGACCCTGTCTGTCTTCCAGCCACTCATCTAGTCGCTCTCTCACTCTTTTGCTTCGAAGGGACAGGGGAGACGGTAAGATGAAAAAGCTTGTGGGTTAAGATAAAGACAGGGAGATCAGTTAGCAGTTAGCATTAAAGAAAAAATAAACTCAGCCTGAGGACTATTCATTTAATTTATTGCCAAGTAGATTTGAAGAGTGAACAACAAAGACAAAAACGAAAACATCTCATTCCCTTCTTTCTCCTCCCATTCCCTTTCTCTCCAGTCTCAATATCACTGCTTCATTCCATAATCCTCTATCCCCTTCTTATCTCAAAGCGGAGCAGGTAGTGGGGGCAGTGATCAAACCATAAGAATTTGTCTCTGCCATGATTTCCTCCTCACATTTTTCCTCTCATCCACTGTGAGTCCTTCCCACAGGGTACAACTCTTCAGGAAATGTTCATATCATCTGATGCGGGTGGTTCATGGTCCTCGTCATAGAGGCCACCCCTGCAGCATCCCTCTGCCAACACTTTGTCACTGGCATCCAATAAATACAACCTGCAAATTAATTTTACCTATTCTGAATATTCAAAAATTACTTTCTCATGGGCATTTACTTTAAAACTTATTCCACCTACAAATGGAAACATATGAAGTAGCATGAACCTAGTACTCTGCTACTTACAGCTGAAGACTGAGATAACATACTACTAGGATAAAAGTGTTTTTGCCTTCAGTGAAAAGTTGGGGCACTGACTATAATGAAATGGATAAGGTTAATTGCCAATTACATGGTAATAGCTTAGAGGGTTTTCTGTTAAAAACTGTGTTTTATTAACCTAAGAAAATGATGTTTGTTGAAGTTATTTTGCTCACAGCATGGATGACAGCTGTGCCCAGCTTTCTAAGAGTAAGGAAATTACAACAATTTGCACCACTGAAGATTCTGGAATTTTTTTGCTTTCTAGGAGGCTTTAGATTTTTGTGGGGGGTTTTGAGTTGTTGGGGTTTTTTTGGTGATTGAGTTGAGTTTGGGATTTCTTGTTTTGTCTTTTAGCAAGAGAGGCTTGGGAGATCTGACTGTTATAAAATGGAACCTGAACTTACATACATTTTAACTTTATTCTATAATCCCATGAGGTATACTTTTAGTCTGGTATACTTTTACCAGAGAGTTTACAAATTAGAGCAAATAACAGTTAGCAACATACATACGTGAGGATTATGTAAATTACTGTGGTGACAGTCAGCACTAAACTGCGAGAATACAACTAGCAAAAGCACCTAATGACACACCAGCTAATGGGGGTTAATGGGACCATAGCTAGTATGATCAACAAGGTATCCACTAAGCAGGGGTGGCTACTGACAAAAAAAAAATATATATCATCAAGTTGAGCAGTAATTCACGTGAAACATCACAATCCAAATTAACTTCAACAGAGAGGGGGTGGAGAAACCTGAAAATTCAGCACTACTGTAAGAAACAAAAATCTGTTCTCAGATGAAGAGGTAGAGCGAGTAGTTTTATTAGTCACTTAACTAGAGGTTAAGGATGCAGATGTTATCACTGCTATGAGATGAATGTCTGGTTTGGGATTTTTTTTGAGAACTATTAATATTACCAAATTATTGATATTACTGATATTACTGAATGGAGTTCAGATGCAATTTAAGACACCAAAATTAAAGGGTCTACACCCTATATATGTAAGCAGAAGCTAAGAGCTCCTTAATGGTTTAAAATCTCTAACGACATAGGCTTTGATTTATTTAAGCAGGCATTGATTGTATCACTCAAACAGCATTTAGCACTTTTTGAGATGCCTTGCAACCATCTTATTGCTACTTGGGTCATGAGTCTCCTCTGTCCTATTTACGTTCTTTGTGTGGCTGTTGCCAGTAGGCCAGAGCATTTCAGGTAGTTTTAGATACCTGTGTTTATTTTCTAGTTGATATATTCAGTGAAGCCAGGAGGATAAATTTGACCCCTCCTGAAGCAGATCTTTAGTGCCTCAGATCTGAGACTTCTGAATGGAGCTGACAGCTGTGACACAGAATCCACAGACTTTCATGTACTTTCCTGTACTAGATAGGTAGCTGGATGCCAACTGGGTTATCCTGTGGTGTCTGAAATGACATAAAATGTCTGTTTTAGTCTAAAACCTAATGTAGTCTCATGTCCATTCTCTATAATGCAAATTAAGACATCTAGCTGACAGAGAGAACCTTCATATAGGTATCTATATGTAAATGGCTTATTATCAAACACACTCCTATTCAATATGTTAGATTTCTTTGCTTTGCCACAGTTGCCTAACGCCTTTTCAAACATCAAAGGTTATGTAGCCTAGCAACCAGCTGACACTAAAGGTAGGACATAGGTCCTTTGCAAACCTCCTATGCTATAGCATCTTCCCCACACAGAACACTTGAATACGTGTGAGATGTAAACAGCACTAAGTTCTTGTCCTCTCAGGTTTAAGTAATTAAATCAAGCCTATAATTTCTTCCTCCCCCGCATTTTTTTTTCCCTTATATTAACTGTGTATTCAAATAACTCAGTTTACTTAATTTAAGTTTTCTGGGGAGAAATGCAGAATAATATTTTGTTGTACATTTTTACAGTAGAGCTCTTGAATTTTATCCAAGCCCCATTTCTGTTAAAAACTGCAGCAGTCGCAATAGATAGTGTAGAGGAAAAAGCTCCTTACATCTTACAATCATTAGTGATTATCAATGATTCTATAATCATATTAACATTTCTCATGGAAAAATAAGAAAAGGCAGAAAAAATAATGGAGAACTATTCTTAATTTAACTTCCTTCGCAAGGAAATACAGACAAGGAAGACTGGAGAGAATGGAGTTTATCTGAAAATTGAACAGCCAATCCAGAAAAGTAGAGAAAAGAGAATAAATTTAGATTAGCTTCTTTAAACCTGGAAACATTAGCTGTTAACTCTGTAAAGTTTCAAGTCTCTTTTCTCTGATTAATAAAAATGTGGTTTTATATCATGTACTCAGGTGCACTGAAGAACATTCCATTTTCCATCTAGTCAGCGAAATTTACTTGGCTACAACATTCTAGCTCCCTCAAGTTTTGTACCCTTGTTAACAATGTGATTCAAAAGGCCTAAACACAGGCTTATTTTCCAAGCCATCTTCCATTAGCTTTGTATTTTACTGGCGTGATTTATGACTTCATTATCCATGAAACACTTACAGGTGAAAGATGTGTGCTGCTTTTCTCCACTATCACCACTGCATTATTTTTAGAGTTGTGAGGTTTTTTTGTTTGGGTTTTGGTTTTTTTGGTTTGTTGGTTGGTTGGTTTGATTTGTTCAGGGTTGGGGGAGGGTTGTTGTTCTGATTGTTTTTTTGAGGGGTTCATTTTAATCTATAGTTTTAATTATGTGTTTCCTGATGATACTTGGTCTAAAAGATCAGGATCAGTTTTATAGAATGATGTAGAGGGGCAGCCTCAAGTAGTATTATTTGGTATTATGAACATTCCCTAGCCAATTTGGATTTACTTGTCTTTTTAACGGCCAATCACAATTTATCAGATTGATTCATTGCCCTCATCCTTCACTGACTCTCCATAATGGCATCCACATCATCCAATATATTTTTCTGATTGCTTAAGTTCACATCACTTTAAACTGCCAACAGTTTTTTTTTTTCCCTGCTGAAATGCATGTGAAACCACTGGAGACAGCATGCTTCTTAAAGAACTGCAAGAAATAAAGTTGCAGCAAAGTTGTTTGCTTCAGTTAAACTATTGACAGAGTTTAAAATAAAATCAATTGAGCAAATCAGAAAGTGTTATTAACCATACCAAGTCCAAATCTGGGTAACTCCCTCTCTTTGCAAAAAAGCTAATGTGAATTAAAAAGATGAAAGGTCCAATTCTTCTTCTAATTAAATCACAGTATTGGAAATTATCTCACTTTTGGTTTTTTGAGATGCATATAAGTAAGTCTAATCACAAGTTGTTGTATAGTATTAAAAACAGAAGGCGCCTCTTTAATATGTGCCAAATATAAAATTGGAAAACTAAAGGTTTGATAAAGTACATAAATATATTACAAAAGAGAGCATTTAAATTTAAACTACAATAGAATTTTAAAATAGGGAATAATGTTTTCTTGAAGTAGCTGCCAGTCTGTTAAAGTTGGAGAATTTTATGCAAATAATTGGCTGTAAAATTATTACTTTTTTTAGATTTTTATGTAGGCATAACCGTTAGGCCAAGTCATTACAATGCTACCTACAATAAGGATCCTTAGTGAAAATAACAGACATTCTCAGGAGGTTATTTCCATTACTGCTGCTTCCATGAGGCTTCACTGAGACCAACAAAAACATGGATAATAATTGGCTAGTACATCTCTGAATTATGTCTTATTAGTATTTACGTCACTCATTTCAAGACATTAATGGATCAGTCACCACCTCTTGCTTTTTCCATTGTTTATCACTCTAAACTACAACATCAAAATGTAATATTGTTGTAGGTAGTAAAAAATGGTGTACATGTTACAAAAACAGCTCCATCTCAATTTTTTTTTTTTTTTACTTTGCCTTTATTTTGTTTTGTTATATGTTTGTTATGAGTGCTTCAGGTGGAATCTATTTAATTAAGGTTTTGGTAAGTTACTGAGTCTTCTTTGAACACTGCAAAGATATAGATATATCTCAAGTGATATTTATCCCATCTTGAAAAGAAATTTTAGAAAGTTTTGAAAAAAGATCAATCCTTTGGTAGGAATTCTTAACTTAGATGAAGTTAAGAAAAGTGGCTTATTTTCAGGTAGCTAAAATCCTAGTCTTCACTCTTTAATTCTAAATCTTTGGAAATCAAGGGCAAATGTCTCTCAAGAGGAAACTAGCTAGCACATACAGCCTGCTCTTCAATCTTTAAAAAATTGAGGAAATGTATGAAGTAGAAATTATCTGGCTAATTCAATTTACTATTTTCATTTTTTTGTACTTTTTAATTCTTCTGAAGCATATATATGGGCAATGACCCGTCTCTCTACTGCTCCTCAGTTATAACCAATATCAATTAACAAACCATTTTTTTATAATTTGCTGTATTGAAGCATTCACTTTCTTTTTCTTCTTTTTAATGTTTGAAAGCCATTTTTGAGTTATTTCGGTCATACTTCTATCATGTATTTTATCTACCAGCTAGATACTAGAGATTCTAATGGCTGTACATGATTAAGAGCCATCAGTGGTAGATGGAGTAATTGCTCCACTTTTCCCCCTGCACAATATTACTGCTGAGAGCTGTCTATTCTTTCTGTGGTCCACTGGCAACTGTTAAAATTTATGATGCAAAATAAATTGTGCCCTCTGGAAAACACCGGTGGTGGTGGTGGTGGTGTTTTTGTTTGTTTGTTTCCTATTTGTTGTTGTTGTCATTGGTTTTGTTCTTGTTTTTCAGTTGCTTTTATTACTTAAAATGATTATTCATATATTTTAAAGAAAGTTTCCCCAAATGTAAACAAATGAATAATTTTCCTTCATGCAAGTTTCAAATCACCTCAAGGTTTGTGATAGGCAGGTCAATCAAAGTATGCTTAAATTACCAACAGCATACTGAAGGCAAGAAAGGTTAAGTGGGTTGGTGCAAGATGTGTGGTGATTTATCTTGCCTGTCTTCCAGCATGTACAAACAAGATCTTCAATGCACATAGTCTGCTAGATTTGTTTTATCATTCATGGGCAGAAATAGTCTCCTCCATAGGGCAACTTACTTATGTGCATGATATCAATCTTAAAAGGAGATTAACTGCCTCTGGAAATGCCTATTTCCTTTCAGGTTTCATAAAGAGAACTTAGATGACTAGTTTAGCCTGAACACTTAACTTTTAGCTAGAAGAAATTAGATTAAATGAATCCAGGACGTAACATTTGGCTGTAATACAAAATCATGACTGGTGATATTTTAATACTACTTTCATGAGAAAGATTATAAACTTGGCAATTTTAGTAAAATGTGCAATAAATACAAATTAAATTAAGGCATTATGCTTTCATCTTTCCATATGAAGCTGTTTTATTCTGTTTGAGATGTGATATGATATCAAAGACATTTTTGGAGTCTGACAAATTAGACATAGGGTTTAGAGGAAACCTGTGCATGTCTGAACTGGCTAGAGATCACATTAAAACAACAAACATTTCCAATGGAAGTAGTACTACTGCTGTTTGTACAATCTAAAGCAGGCACTAACTAGCCCTAGATTCCAATACACAGTGAAACAAGCAAGCACTGTGACTAATCTAAGGACCCTACCAATAAAAAACTTAAAAACTGCAATTATAAATGTAGTCTAGCACATTCCAAACAAGGCTATCATTTTCTGGAGTCCCTCAAGACCCCCACTAGGTGCCAAGAAGTTGGCACTGGGTGGGCCGTGTGGACACACACAGTCACTCAGTCCTCTCCCCCACAGGACAGGGAGATAACTGAAGGAAGATGAAAAGACTTCTAGATTGTGTTAACAGTAGTTTTACAGGAGAAGCAAAAGGTGCACACACAAACAAATAACAGATAAAGAAAAGAAAAGAATTTATTTAGTGCTTCCCTTTGACAGGCAGGTGTTTAATGACTCCTCATGGTATGAGCATGTATAATAGTTTCTTAGGCAGACAAGTGCCATAACCACTAATGTCCCTTTCTCCTCCACCTTTCCTTGAACTTTTATTGCTGAGCGCAGCATCACATGATATGGAATATTTCTGTGGTAAAATTAGGTAAGGCGACCCAGCAGTGCCCCTCCCATCTTCTTGCCCATCCCCGGACTACTCATTGTGTGGGAAAAAAGAAAACAGCTTGACACAGTGCAAGTATTTTTCAGTAAGAGGAAACATTGGCAAGAAGATCATCCAATCTAACCCCACTTCTAAAGCAGAGTCGGCTGAAGCATATTGCCCAGGACTGTACCCTGTTGGGCACAGATGGAGATTCTACAGCCTATTTGCACAATCTGTACAGTTACTACTTTCACAGTAAAAAAAAAAGTATTCTGTCATGTTCAGATGGCATTATTTTTTATGTTTTCTGGCTCTCACCTCTTGCCCTAGTGGTGAACACTACTAAGAAGAGCCTGTCTCCTTTTTAATTCCCTCTCATCCAGTTTTTAAACACACTGATAAAACCCCTGCTGAGCCTTCTCTTTTCCCAGAGCAGAGTCAAAGTTCTCTCAGCCTGCTTGTCCTAACCTGTCATCTAGGCGGTGATGTCAAGGAAGCTGTAAAATAATATCCAGTAACAATCCTTTGTAATCAGCAGCCAAAAAAAACCTTGGAACAACTTACAAAAGCCCTTTCAGGTCAAAAGCTCCATACTCCAATTTTCAGCTTTTAGGTCTGTACTACACCACTTTGGCTATATATATTTAATTTTTATCTTGCCGATGTGTCTAGGAGGAAGGAAGCTGAGGAAAGTGGTGTGGAATGATTTGCTGAAAGTCTAGTTAAACAAAATCCACCATTCTTCTGATGTGGACAGAAAAATGTTACTTTGTTATACAATGTGATTGGGTTAGTCAGGCTTGATTTGCCTTTGGTAAATCTGTGCTGGCTTTTCCCAAATACTTCCTTCATTTGGCTTGTAATTGTTTATAAGAGGACTTATTCCATTACTTTGCCAGGGACTGAAGCAAGAACAAAAAAAAAGAACAAAAAACCCAAAAACTTCAAAACCACAAACATAAATTGGATGGGATAAGAATATGATTAAATTGAAGTTATTTTAGCTCAATAACTTCCATAACAATAATTCTCATTATTTTTCATGTGTTTTTATTGTATTTTTTCATCAGCCAATCCATTTGCATAAATATGTGATTATTAACTTCAAAATCATCCAGTGGATCATGTAGACTGACCTTTTAATTGTTACTGTTCATCTCAAAATAGGTTTTATTAAGACCAAAGGGTAAGTTTAAAATCCACCAATGTAGAGTACTAAAGAATTCACACTGGCTCAATTTTGGCAGTTAAATGGATTTTATTTTATTGTATGAGTTTGAAAATATAATACATATGACTAATTTGCTTTTTCTACAATTCTAAATCATTCGATTAGCTCCTGTATAATTGCTATGCCCAAGAAATCTCAGGAAAAAATTAAAAAAGATTAATCTTTAGAGAATCAGTTTCTGATAAGAAAGATGCCTGCTTCAGGGTTGCTTTACTGCTCCTAAAGCAAAACTGTTCATCTAAGTAGAGGCATCAGTCAGAATCTTACTAGTCCCTTAGAACACTAAGGCTATTAATTTCTGAATACTGTGAGCCATATAATCAGTGAAAGATAAAATATTTCAGCCTAGTCATAGCAAGAATGCAATGCATAATTATAGAAGCTGCACAGGGAGGAAATATATATATATATATATCTCATATATCTTAATTATTGGGTTTTATCCATAAGCAGGTGAAAAAAAAGTGATATTCTAAGTTTCTCAGCTCTCCATAATTTTGGAAAGAATAGGAATAGGAAAATAATATTTACTTTAATATAGTACAAATTTCTATAATTTAACCTTCAGACAAGTGTATTTTACACTAACAGTATACTTTCAGGATGTTAATTTGCTGTCATATCAAATTCTTTAATGTGCCAAAACTTAGAAATTTTACTGTGTTCTGCTATTAACACTTATTTGATGGGAGCTAGAGAGTGACTCATGAGAAATAATTTTGTTGAATTTTAGACACTTAGTCTTTATCTTCTTGCTAAACTCTTACTCTGGTTTCCCAAATCAGAAAGTAATCTCCTTGTACACTGTTTGGGCAAAGATGAGTACTTAAAAAAATATTATTGAACACTTCCCTCAAAAAAGTTAACGTAACCTCCTTCAAGGTCTACCTGTAATTATCTATCAGGAAACACTGAGAGCAGATATAAGTCCTATACCTCTATTGTCCTTAGTCCTCAGTATCACAACGAGAATCAAGTTCTGTCTGAGAACTCAGGATCAGAAATAGAAAATATTCTGGGTAGCTATCTGCACTTGTTTTTCGAACAAACAAGAAAAGGCTTATAATTTCTTTTTATTTTATTTCTTATAAAATATACTGGATGAACAATAAATGTGGGAATGACAAGTTTCTATCTACTACGACATTTGAAGTGAGCCTGGTGAGCCTGGAGAGAAGCAAAGTCAAGACCCTGAATTTTGTAGGAATGAACTTTCATCTGTTTAAGAGCTGGTGAGGGAGAGCCCCCGGGTAACTGTCTTTAAGGACAGAGCGGACGGCCAAGGCTGGCAACTGCTTAAGGCTACTTTTCTTAGAGTGTAAGAGCTCTCTATCCTGGTTGGTAGGAAATCAAGTAAGGCAGGCTAGAAAATGGCATGACTGAGCAAGAATCGCCTCCTCAGTCTGAGGAGTAAGAAAGAAATGCTCAGCCAGGGGAGGCAGGGGTAGGTGATCTGGGGATATAAACAGGTGTGCAGGTGGCATGAATTTGAGCAGTGCAGTTGAAATGGACAAGCTTGAGAATTGGGCCCGTGAGAACCCCATGAGATTCACCAAATCCCAGTGCAGTGCGGGGTGCTTTTCTTTTTTGTCCGTCTACTACTCAGAGTGGAGCAGATATCCCTGCTGCAGCACATGGTCAGCTCTATCTGGACCAGGTAGGCATACCCTGAAGGAAGCTGCTGCCTGAAGAGAGGAGTTCACACAGGAGCTGGTTTACTAACAAGACCTGTGGCCCATGGGGGACCCACACTGGAAAAATCTATTCCCGAGGGTTTGTACCCTGTTGAAAGGACCATGCTGAAGCAATTCATGAAGAGCTGCAATCTTGGGGAAGGACTCACTCTGGAGAAGTCCAGGAAACACTTATTGCAAAGACTTCACCTTTCTCTGTTGAACATTTTAATCATTACAGATAAACACATTCTCCCACTCTCCCCAGACAAGCTTGAACCTACTCAGAAAGAAGAAATTTAATTTTGTTCTCCCACATCCTCTTTGTATACTTGTACCAGTGTGTTATTGAAAAAGAGGGATAAAATATGTATATTCACATTCACTGTTCTTCAAAGGAGACAGGACAATTTGTGCAGAAATGTGAAGTAGAATAATGAACCTACATAGCTTCCTTCATTTTTCCACTTATTGGGAAGCAAAATGAGAGCATATTTCTCCTTGGAAGTGTGTGGAAGGAATATAATTCTTCTTGCATGTATATAGATAGAATACACAATTTAATGCAAATGCAATGTCCAGACTGGATGTAAACAACAAAAGAAATCTGTACAGATTCATCCCTGTGAATGCAAGGAATAATTCTGAGACAAAAAAAAAAAAAATTTCCCTGATGCAATACCCTTCAGCCATTTTCAATTTTTTAGGTTCTTAGATCTAATATTGCAGAAACAAAAATTTTAAAATAAAGTAAGCCCCAGTAATTTTAAGCCCTGGCAAGTTTAAGTTATAAAATTACAATAGCGAAAGGAAATTTATTTGGAAAAATTATAGAAGCAGAAATAGTTTTCTGCCTAATACTATCCAATACACTGAGTAATACTATCGCACAGAAATGTATGCACTATGATTGTCTCTACAGACGATGGTCTTCATTCCAAGCAAGGAACTTGTTTATAGATTTTTAACCCTTGAAATTTATATCTTTTTGCCATTTCCTTTTCTTCTTATAAATGGATTTCATCATAAAGTTATGAAGAGGGTGAAGAGGACACTTTTTTTCTTTCTTTACAAAGAGCATAGTTAAATGACACCGAGACTAGATTCTAAATACTATCAATTTCCAGATTTCAGCATGCTCTTTTTGCTCTATTGCACATACCATCCAGTCAAATTTAATAATGGTTTATTAACAATCATTTTTAAAGAGTTCAGGAAGGATTAATTACAGGATTATTCAGTACTCAAATCATCACAAAGTTATGAAATGAAGATGTTATTTGGACTTCTGTCTGATTTTTAATGTCTTCTCAGTTTTTCTTTTTAATCTTAACCAAGATATCTTAAAAAGACATCTACAAAGAACATGCCTAAACTTAATTTTGATTTAATGATAGATGTGTATTTTATGCAATCTTTAAATTCTTATTTGTAAACCATGGTAAGAAAACAGACAATCCAAGCAGATGTCATTAAACACTGGGAATCAGTAAATGCTCTGCAAACATTGCTTGCAGAAACAACCACATTTATCACTTCTATCTTCATTTTAGTGGACTCACAATTTGCATTTCAGTGGTTTCTATCCAGTCAGTGAGATTTATTAATCTCTTCTTGGGATACTTGCTGTTTATTTGGAGGATAAGAAGAGATATGCATTTTGGACTTCAAAATTATAGCTTTTGGAATTAAAAAGTAAAATCCTTGGTTAAAAATTGCTTGCCTAGATCCAGGTTTTGGAGGTTTTGTTGGTTTTCTTCTTTGGGTTTTTTCTGCATTCGCTTGAGTTTGGGTTTTGTTGGTGCGGGGGTTTCTTTGGTTTTTCGTTTTCTTTTTGTTTGTTTGTTTTTTTGATATTGAGGTTTTTTTGTGAGAGATGAGGAGGGAATTTTTCCTGGTGTTTGGGCTTGGGGTTCTTTTGTGTTTATTTTCCAAACAAGTCACATTCATGTAAGTGTTGCAACAGCAGCATATTTAGTAGACCAATGCATACCTACAAAGCCATTAATTTTTTGATGGATTGTAGTGTTGACTGCATGAATACACAGTGATATTTTATAGGCTTTCCATACACTGTAAAACATACAAGATATTCAGATAATAGATGTTGCATATTGCTTTTCCTAAGGGATTTTTTTATTCAGTTAGCCACTATTCACTTCCACTGCTTGCTTTTCATTAGAGGGTTTTTTGATTGTTGGCTGGAAAGTCACGGTATCTGCAAACAGGAGCAAGGGGCTATATACACCAAGGATTTAAAAGTGTGCTTCCTCTTATCAGGCATGTCGTCCTTTGAGAGTGCATTTTAGCTTTAATTTTTAAATTATCACCTGCAAACCAAGAGGAATTTGATGTCTGCCTGAATAAACATTAAAAGATATATGTAGCACAAAAATAGTGCATTTGCAGAAGTATCTTTTTTTTTTTGGTGTGTTATCGTACATGCAAGTTTATGCACTTTGAACAGACCCCCACCACATAAAAGGCAGGGATTATGGCACACATTTTTGACATCCGTCTATGTTCACTAAGGATGCTAAATGCTAAAATTGAACTGGACCATAATTGTATTACTGATAAAGATAATACCACACAACACAAATTAGGGGAATTGACATAAAAACAGACTTTAGCCTGGTCTCACAGACTTGCATGAGTGCAGAAATATATTCTGAGATATGATGGAAAGTTTATTGTTCATAAACAATTATACACCATTTCAGCATCAGTTTAAAAATAAAGACCTTATTCTTTTTTCAGTGGTTTTAAACTTCAGGAATAAAAAAATATAAAAGTCATGTTAATAATTCATGAGGTAATTAAACTCCAATATTATGTAGAGGTTTTGGAAAGGCAGGTTTTGCCAGTGGTTCATAAAAGCAATTTGTCATTAAGAATAGTAATAATAAAAAAGGATAAGCAAAAAGCTAATAAAATAATTTGATAATATGTATATTTTGACAAAAATAATGGAAATGTGTATTCACAAACATGTAGTGAGCTCACTAAGGTAAACACTGACATATGCTAACAGGATTTAATGATTTAGGACTGTGCTGTCATTCAGTGAGACCTGGACAAGATAAGAGTTGGGTGGAGAGGAACTGTCTGAAGTTCAACAAAAGCAAGTGCAGGGTCCTGCACCTGGGGAAGAATAACCCCCTGCACCAGGAGAGGATGGGAGCTGATCTCCTGGAAAGCAGCTCAGCAGAGAGAAACCTGGGCATCCTGGTGGAAAACAAACTTTTCGTGAGCCAGCAGTGTGTCCTTGTGGCCAAGAAGGCCAATACTATCCTGGGCTGCATTAGGAAGAACATTGCCAGCAGGTCAAGGGAGGTGATTCTGCCCCTCTACTCATCCCTGGTGAAGCCACATCTGGAGTGCAGTGTCTAGTTCTGGGCTCTTCAGTATAAGAGAGATGTGGAGCTACTGGAGAGGGCCTAATGAAGGGAAACAAAGATAGGGGACTGGACGATCTCTCTTATGAGAGCTCCTGTATATGAGGAAAGATTTCTTTACTCTGAGGGTAATTGAGCACTGACACAGGCTGACCAGAGAGCTTCTGGAGTGTCCCTCTCCGAAGATACTCAAAACCATGTCTGGACATGATTTGATGCAACCTGATCTAGGTGAACTTGTTTTAGCAGAGGGATTGGACTAGATGTTCTCCAGAGGTTCCTTCCAAAGCTCCACTGCATGATTCTATGATTTGAAACACAGACTACCCAGTTTTATGACTAGCAATAGTCAGTCATACGTACTAAAATACAAGCAATCACTTTTGAAGCTATGGGGCAGAGCTTAGTCTCTGAATTGTTTAGAAAATGTCTTTCCCTGTATCATGACAGTAGAGAACTGGCCAGATGCATTATAGGACTTGGAGAGTTCTTTTTGAAATATCCGAATATTGTACTCCACGGAGCTTCATTGAATCAATGACACACCATGATGTTCAAGAAAATAAATGGTGTGTATTAGAATAGTCGCATATATACCGAGCTGTGGCAAAATGTTCTCCCAGCTGCAAAAACAGACAAGCAAGCTCCTTTAAATTCACAGCCTTACTATGCCAGCTGATTCGTGATGAAGGCTGAACATAAAGGAGACATTAACATTGTGCAACTGAGCTGACGAGAAATTCAATTTCAGGTATTGTGCTACATAAAGAAAAAGACATATATAAGACACCAAAAAAGCAACATGTTATATAAGAAATTAAATTATATTAATGTAATTTTATTGTAAATATATAATATACTTGAATGTTTTCTCTTCTGTCTTTTTCATCTCCCATGTTTTAAGAAACTCTTAATAAAATATATTTTCATGAAAAAGGATTTTATCTATGGTAAAATTAGTGTCAAATGTCCTCAAATATATTCAAAAATACTGATTCATCTTGCTGCAACTGGTAGAATAGTAGTAAATAAAAAAGTAATGAAAATAATGTTTAAGAAATTTGTATTTTTAAGATTTTCTATTCTGATATGGTTTTTGTTTTGAAGCTTGCATATCTTAAGCAGTTAAAATACCTGAATATTAAATTATTTTTTTAAGATTAAACAAAATATTTCAGATGAAGCTAAACATGACATTTGTTATTTTTTAAATTAAAAAATGGGGAGGAAATACAAAAAATTTCTGAGTAAAATCAGCAATTTTGTAATATCTATTTTTTAGTTTTGCTTTAAAACAAAAGCATCTAATAGCTAATATCTGAATTCAGAATATAACTGTATTACTGCCTTTTTAATTAGATGGTGGGTGGGAAAGTTATGAGGACGTAGGAGAAAGAAATCCTTTTATAAATGTGTAGCTAATGATGAGGACTTTAATTTTTTCCAATAAATAGTGAGTCTCAAGGTTGCATGGAAGATTGTTCAAGTACAAACACTGGCATTTGTGGTGGCTGAAGTGTGCTCTGAGGTGTAACATTCACCCACCGTACTTTGACCTGGACATGATGAAGGCATAAATCACAGTGGCAGGATAGTGTGCAGACACCTGGCCTAGAAAAGGGGTGTGTGGAGTTGGGGACACCCAAGAATAGCCTGTTTAGAAAACATACTCATTAGAGGGTGAAGCCTACTGGAGGTGTGAGCCAATTCTCTCTGGCCTACTGTAAAATGGGTTGTGAGCTAGACTTTATTCTTGGCACACTTTTTTGCCATTTCTTTTGAGCTAGCTAGCAGCGTTAATGATTCAGAAGTTTGATGATGAAGAAAAGATTTTTTTTTTCTCTCTACATATGCAGTCTAGGATGCAATCTGACTATAAGAATTGATGGAATAGCTTCTCAAACTGTGTATTGACAAATACACTCAATTTCAAGATGAGAATATTTCAGCATGTGGACTCTTAACAACTGTAACTAGATTTTTTTCTCTCCTTTACCTCAGTAGGAGAACTAAGAAGGGGAAGGGGAAAGCAGGTATCGTGTTTGAAAATAAATATATCTGCTAACACAGAAATTTCCAATGAAATGACAAGACTGAGTTTTACCCAGCTGTGCAGAAGGAGTAATTTGACAGAAGGAAAAATGTGTTCCAATATTTTTCTATGTCTCACTGCAACTCTAGCTTCTTTTATATACACAGTGAGTAAATGTTTCTTCTTGTTTGTCTGGAATTGTAAGGAAGACTGGACCATGAAATCTGATGCTGTACAGCCAGCATATAAATACACAATAAACATTTAAACTGTGAGCTTTGGAAAGTTCTTAAGGGGCTCTTGAACATAAAGATGGCAGTGGCGTCTATTGGAAAACTCTTTCTTTCATAGATGTATTTGGTAGTAGCAGTAATAATATAAAGAAGAGTGGAATAAACTTGAACAACAGAACCATCAAATAATGTTTTTTAAGCTATCAAAACATTAGTTAAGGGTCTTAGTTCAATAATTCTTGATTCACTGACATATTTTTCCAACAGCTTAAATATAGAAACCATGCCTATGTTCCATAGAAGTTAGTAGCAATTAGCTGCAAGATTTATGCTAAAAATCTATCTAGGTTTTTTGAAGGGTAGGGAATGTTTTCTAAGAGAAGAACTTTTCCAATAAAATAGTGGCTGAATTAAGAAATCTGGGAACCATATTTGACGGATAGGAACAAAAATCTAATAGGTTCAGGAAAGTTTGTTAATGACCATTCATTTTATGAGTGATTTCAAGTTTTTGGGGTCCAAAATGTTCCATTTCTTGAAGGAGAGAACAAGGACATACTATTTATCTATGTTTAAATTCATGGAAATAAGACCTAAGATATTCTGTATAAATCATGGTAAACTGGCAGGGTGAAAATCACTGAGAGTATTTTTCAGATCATTCTGCTTCAGACCGATCATTAAGCTGACACACATTTCATTTCAGGTTTGTATTTTTAAATACTTACAACAGCTGTGTGCTAGAGATTTATGGATTCTAATTTTCACTATATTGTGAATAACGAGCATTGAATAATTAATATTTTTGTATATCATTCTCCGTCATACTTTATAAGGGTAAAAAAGAGAAATACAGACTGTCTTTTTTCATTTTCAGTCTTTATTTCCATCAAGTTCTTCTCAAAAAGCTGATGAGCATTCAAGAAGTGATGGGTGTTTAGGAAAAAATAGCCCAACCAAATAAACATCGAAAGTCTGTTGCTGTTTTTCAACAAAATGAAAATCAACTTTTCAATACAAGTTCTCCTATTTTGAAATGCATTTATTCACCACTAACATAGTAAATGTATTAAAATGAAGTAATACACTGGCACACATGATGCTAAATAAGATATATTTTGAAATTGTCCTAAAGAGTTACTGTGATAAAAACATGGTAAAAACCCCCAAACAAACAAGTCACACCAAACCAAAAGAGAAACAAGGAAAAAAGTGGGATGAAATAATGAACCAACATAGATCCTAATATTTTTTACCTGGCTGTTTTATTTCCACAAGGATTAACACATGGTTTTTAATTTCTTGTGTACCCTGCCTCTTTCTAAAATGCTACACTCCTGTCCGATCTTATATAAAATACTATTAGTAAAAGAAATAAGTGATATGCTTCAATAATCAGAGGTAAAAAGCAACTTAGAGAGGAAGAACTGTTTAGAGGGAATAGATGTCCTTCAACATTATTTCTGATCAGCATAATTTTCCCTTATTCTTTAATTACTTAGATATTATGAGTTTAGATCCAGGGGTGGGGAGAAAAAAAAAGTTTAAAAAACAAACAAATGAACAAAAAAACCACATAATTTTTAATCATTATGTTTTCTGTGTTCGGTAGTAGAGCCCAGAACATCCCTTCCCTAAAGAAAATCAGAACATATGTAGGTAAAATAAGTGAAATAAGTGAGTTTTCCAGTTTATGTGTGTGATGCTTATTGTGTAGAATAACACACCTAATAAGTGCATATATATAATTGTGGTGAGTGTACACACTTCTCAGGAGCTTTAAACGAACCAGTTATATGTGTGAATATTATTCCAGTCATTTATTTCAGAATGGCATGGCAGCTTTATTTAGAAGAGTATTTCAGTAACAGATTTGCCTATCTTCTTATTTTATTCATTACAAAGGCAAAGTTAAAATGCTATTGAGCCACAGCTACATCACAATTTGAAATTTAAATTTTAATCAGTCAGAAGACTGTCATGTTGTAGCTACGACTTCCGAAAAACAGGGAAAAAAAATATCTTTTACTTGCACTGAAAATTTGCCTTAGTAGAAAATAAGAAGTGGAATCTTTAAAAGTTAAGTGAGCACTGCTCTACTAAGAAAGGATAGGCAAGAAAAATTAGCTTTTCCAATATCATGCAATGAAACAATTATGCACATAAAATAGTGTTATTCTAAAAGAAATACTTCTGAGGATACATATTCAGTGGTAAAAGAAATCATATTTCATTGGCACCTGAAACAAAAATTAGGATTAAAACTATTTCCATTAAGCAGTATTCGGAGACATATTAAAAATCTCCTAGCCAATAGCTTCCAATCTAAGTAAATTGCATAAAGAAACTGGGCAGGATAGGGAATTAAGTACAGGGAGAAGGCATGTCCAGGCATTTCCTAGCATGCCCAGGAAATAACTGCATATTTATAGCAGTCATCTAGACTTCTACTGCAGTAGCAAGGAGCGCTCATTGCAAAGGAGGTGAATTGGACCCGTAGTGTGTTTCCTCCTAATTAATGAAATAAAGGAATATAAAATGATGGTCAGATGCTTCACATGTCGAACAGGGGATGGATCCTTTACCCTCGATGACATTATTTGTTAGACAATGCAATTTCTAATAGTGATTAATCACAGGACGTAACAAAATTAATGCATAGATACTGATATACAAACCCAATTTTGTAAGTCCTCATTTTGTTTGCAGCAACAGAGAAATTAATAGCTTGTATTTTCTTGATGCAGGTAAAAAGACCTGAGTCTTGAACTGTATTTCCTTTTCTTATAACCATCATCGTTAAGTGGCTTCAAATGTATTTAAACAGCAGCCCACTTCCAACTATACAAAAATCCTGACTCTAAATTACTTAGAATGAAGCAATCTGATGATTCTGATAGCACTTACCTCTGCAGACACATGTAATGAAGTTTTTGCTCACACTTTTTATTTGATCATTTTGTGAAAATAATTCAAAAATTTAAGATAGACATATCTATTGATTTTCTTTTGCTGTTCTTGTCATGATGCTATTATGGATCAAGTCACCAATTCAGACCTATTATAAATGCCAGTGAACGTTTCTGAGATGTTGTGATGGAAGGGTGTTAAAAATCAGGAATGCACAGCAACAGGAATACAGTCAAAAGAAGAAATGTTTTATTTCCTAAACTTCGTATAATTTGCTGTTCATGTTCACACCTTCATATGACAGAAGATATGGAGAGGTTACTTTTCATTGCTAAAAATGTCCTTTTTTGCCATTAAGAAGTTTTATAGAGCTCAGTATGTTTCTAACTAAAAATTCAAAGCTAACTCCTGTCTTTGAAAAATGTTTTGAAGCATCTGCCAAAGCTTCAGATTTTTCTCTTGAAAAAGTATCTTCATAATCACATTATTTTTTCCGATAATTTTCATGTTTCAAAAGAGCTCAAGAACTTGAAGGAATTGACTTCTTTCATCATTACAAAAAGAATTTTCCTACTTTGATATTTCTTTTCCAAACACAATAGTGATTTTGATCATGCAGATGAAATTCTATGACAAGGCTATTCCTTTGTTAACTTTTCCATTGCAGTCTAGAATGGCAATTAATTAATGAATATTTATGTATATATAGGTATGGTCACTGCCTAAAAGTCTTATAGAACTAAATTAAACAGTGACTGATGATTTGGTAAATTTAAAAATGTGGATAATATTTGTTTCCATTTTTATCACATTCCACGACAGCGTAGGTAAGTTGCATTCTGCTGGTTATATGACTTAATATTATTTGAAGATCTAGTTAAAATATCATAAATTATTTTCCTTAGAACAGGTTAATATTCTAGATTAAAATTTTCGAATGTATCTTTCACATGCATTTCAGTGGGATTTTAAGCATCAAATGTGAAGTAATAATACACAAACTTCTCTGGATTTTATTCTTTATAAAGCACCTTAACCACTCAAGGTTCCAAATCTTCTCATGAAAATTCAATGGGATTTAAGCTTTAGGCAGGTATCAGAAGAGCAGTTACTGTAACTATAATTTAAGTTCCCAACTTTGTGGAATTCACAGCACTGAGTAAGGCACTAAAGATGAGATTCTGTCTCACAGACTTCACTTTCTGTCCTATGGCAAGAATAGTCATAGTCCTTTAAGTGTCCATATTTTATATCCTTTAAAATATTCTGGAGTAAAACCTAGTTCCCTTAAACATATACACTTCCATCATAAAGTCTTCTCTATTAAGAGAAAAGCATTATAAGCTCCTACTTCGTTTTACTCAAAAACTTAGACAAAATGTAACATGGTCAGCTGCTCCTGATGGATAGGACAGAGAATCATTGGACTCTTATCTCAAGATGTGATACAATGCACTGATTACCAAGAGGTCTTGGGAGGCATTAGGAAATATTAAAATGGGGTTTGTTTCCAGCTTTTATACACTCTTTGTTAGAGATATAATGATTTTCCTTTGTCAATGGGGATTAAAAACATGAAAGTGTTCCTAAGGCTCCAGACAACTCCTTGACAATAAACAGAAATAAATAGTAGAGAAAAATACATGTGAATTGATTTTCCACTGAGCACCCTCTTCCCAGGGATACAGTCAGATTACTGCTAAATTTTAAGCGTTCAGAACTGAAAGCAGAATTAAGAAAACTGATCTGCCATTGATTCTGCATGGACAGAGTGTCTGCTTATCTCTGTGGATGACGTGGATTGCGAAAGTCCATCACTGGGCCCTATATTTATCCTATCTAGCTGCAAGAGTTACCGTAAGCATCTTCTGTAGTCTGTGGAGAAAGACAGAAATAGGATCATTCAGCCCACCTACAATCTTAACCGTATTCTACATGTGTCTATTTTGCATGGTTGATTATAAAACGGATTCAAGGGCAAGTGAATGGGAATGATGACTTTTGAATTTATTAGAGGCACGTGTATGAAAAAAACACCACACTTTTCCTTGAACGGAATGAGACACTTCCACGGAACTAGAAATTCTTCCTCATCTTCATAACAATTATAATTAAGAATGATGATTTTAAGACCAATAACACCTTCTGAGAACAACACAAGGCAATAGTTCACGTACCAAAATAGAATAGACACGTAGTTAAGCCTTAAATTTATATGACTTAACTTGACTACTTCATGGCTTATATCTAAACCTATTTGGAGGATATTTTCTTGCCTTCCTTTCCCTTCCCTGTTCCCTTTCCTTTCCCTTTCCCTTTCCCTTTCCCTTTCCTTTTCCCTTTCCCTTTCCTTTTCCCTTTCCCTTTCCCTTTCCTTTTCTTTCCCTGTTGCCTTTCTTCCTTTCCCAATTTTTTTTCTCAGTTTTCTCCCTTCTAATATATATATATTTTTAAATTGTAACCTTTTTTTTTCTTTTTTTATAGTAAGTAACTTCACTGAAATGCATGGTATATTTGTTTATATGTATCAGAGGGAAGAAGAGAACCAGAATCTTTGATCTGTAGAAAAAATGTTCTTATTTACAATCCTTCCTGGGAGCTTCACTTAGTTTATCATTCTTCTTGGTCATTGTGATAATGTTACAAAGTGTTTCCCATAAAAGACCTCACATAATTCCTCACATAATTCAAGTTACATGCAAGAAATAAATTTTTAGTTATTTCAGGGTTGGCTATTTAATCAAGTATTTGACACACTTAGAGATTTTGTTAGTGCTCCCCAGCAAAATTTGTATGCGTAAGAGTTTAATTTACTTATGATACTTTCCATTATTTTATTGGTCACACAGTCCTCATGCCCTGGCACTGAAACAGCATCTGTAGTAAGCTTGAAAAGCTCTTTCAGATGATTGATGAACTATAGCTATTAAACGGAATCTGCTTTTTTTTTTAATTTTGCCAAGTCATATAAGTTATTTAAGAATTGACTATTTGAAAACAATGTTCTGCGACACTATGTCAGGTAAGAAAAGAAGTCAAGCAAGTGTCAAGCATGTTTAAAAAGCAGTGGCTAGTGCCAGCAGTTTGTGTGTAGCTGCGGGATAAATAGCAAATTATTGATACATAAGATGCAGGGGGAAAAAGAAAAGTTCATCTCAATTTTTCCTTTAGTTCAATTTACCTTAGACACAGCCATTAGCATTGAGTTTATTTCTTCCAGATGATTTTTACAGTTCTAACACACCCTTTACTAAAAATCCACAGAGTTGTTTGTGGATTTAGGATTCATAGAATCATTAAGGTTAGAAAAGATATCTAAGATCATTGAGTCCAACATGTGGAACATCTAAAAATAATCTCTGTTGAAACTATGCAAATGAGATGATATTGCTGTCGTACAGTAAATGAGATAATTACTGTCAAAGTAACAAACTTTGTAATTTTTGAAAAAGGCTACAGCTTGAGAGTTGAACGAAAAGTACCACATGGTTGAAATTTTTTATTTTAAAACAGAAGACTATCCATCAAAATTTATGCTGCTACCAATCATTTGAGATTCTAACAAATTGTGCAGCAACGTTTATAGTCAGGTATACCATACAATGCTTCTCATTAATAGAAAGTGGATATGAAAGGGTAGCAGGCAGGATCTCTTTATGTAGAGCTTTACATCAATTTTACACTGGTGTTGAAACCTCCCAAAGGTGCCTAGAATAATTTTTTTTTTCTTTTTTAATTTGCAGTGACAGCTGATCTTTTAGTTAATTATACAACGCTTATGGATGTATGTAGTATGAATTTACACTTTATTTGAAAAACGGGTTTTCTGGTTCTGGAAGATAAATTCACCAGCAGTGGAGGTACAGTCCTACATATACTCCATAATAATATATATTTTAACTTTAATTATGTTTTTATCAAATATGTTCCTGTTAAAATCTTTCCTGAAATGTTTTCCATCCTAGAAAATATCTTGACTCCAGTTTAATTGCAACTACCAGCTAAAGCTATTCAAGAAGAACAGTATTGTAAATTTGTACAGAATTTTGATGCTTCCAATTAAAACTAAGTAAAATAAATCGTGTTATTTCTAAAATCATATTTTAGTAAAAGTAAATCATATCAGTAACATTGCTTTGTCTTACCTGAATTTTCTATTTTGTTGACCCATAATACTAATATTACTAAGTCAACTAAGGATCAAATTTTATACTTTAAAAATACTGGTATTATATTTTATGCTCAGGTAAAACATATGATAAAAGGATCTGAAATTAAATACAGAATTTAAGGAAAATACAACTTAATAAAGATGAAAAGATGAAGTGTTTGGGAGTATGATTTGTCAGACAGTAAATTCCATCTTGCTTCAGAGACTGTACATTTTGCTGTGACCTTCATTTGCTATTTCTACATCCTGCTAAAATTACCTTTGGGCTTTGGTAGAAAAATTTTGTAGTGTAAGTTTGGCACCAAATAAAAAGGCTGAGAAAAGGTGATGGAACAATCAAGAGTCATTAATGATGAATGACTAGTGGTCCTGAATACATGGGTTTTCAACCAGGTTGTTGACTTTGAATGATATTGAGTATAAAAGTCAGGCATTGAAGTGGAGCCTTTGATTTCCCCAGTGGAAACATTTAGGGATATTGCTTTCTAAACAAGGGATGGATCACTATGATATGGAGGAAAAAGAGATCAAGATTCTGAAGCACAATCAGCTCTGCTAATGATTTTGATTTTTTTCTTGGACCTTTGACTCTCCAGGACCATAAAAGGTGAAAGCCTGAGAGATTAGGAGATGCTTTTCCAGGTCTGCCCTCACTGTCTCTCTATTAATCATACACAAGGACTTTAAGTAGAACTGAAATCTCTGGGAAGAAATTTTCTGAGCAGTGGAAGGCTCAGGAAGGCTGTGAGACCCCTCCTGAAGTTTAAGATTGCTAAGAATTTAGAGGGGTTAGACCTGCTGAGGAATGGGAGAGAAACTGACAAACCGACAAACACAAAATTGAAGAAAACCAGGAGGAATATACTGATGCCATTTGCATTAATTTTGCCTTACCTTGGAACTCGGGTTATTAACATGTAGCCATGGATGCTTTTCTCCTCTGCTTTTCTCAGAAAGACTGCTCAGGGATCCTTCATCAATGGGAAGGACTGAAAAAAATGTGAGAAAAGTGGAGCGGCAAGAAGAGAGCATAGCCTATATATATATTTGTAATTTCATATATTATTTCCTTCTGCCCTTTGTTAATTATTTTATGGAGGAGTATGGATTTTTGATGTATAAATTTCATTTTAACTGAAATATCCGTAATTTTTGCTTTAATTGGATTAGCAATAAATTATTGTATTCATAAATTGTGTTGTCTTTTTGCCTGTTACAAATTTTATCTTAACAAGTCAAGAAAGTGCAACTTGACTCTAAGGTAGTGTCTCAGAATGGATTTTTTCCTCTGGTTTTGTGTGTCTCACTCCGTAGAATGTAGTAACATAAATGATATTAGCTGGGTGAGTTAGGACTATTTTTCATTAATCATCTCAAATATGTTAAATGTGCAAAGTATGCTGAAAACATCACCTAGAAGTGGAGTACTGTATCTTCTGATGGGACTCTTCCAATCAATATCCAAGGGAAGATGCAATGATAAATTCAGTATAATTTGCTCACTATGACCTCATTTAAATTCCCAGAGTGTTCTGTGAAGTCCATAAGATGTTTTAATACAGATAGAACACATCAATGCTCTGAAAAGGCTGAAATTATGTCAGAATGAATAAAACTAAGTGAAGACAAAGGTGGAACTTAATCTTCTTGGTATTCGGCATTATTTAAGGATTCTTCTCAAAATCTGTTTTCAACTCAGGATTTCAGGAAATCCAAATTACGCAGTTGGACTGATGTTGTAGTTTAATAAATTAGCAGGTTTTTTCTTCTCTGTTTATCAGTTTGAACCCTCTTAATGTGTATAATTATAATTAAACCTATTTCCTCAGAAAATACCCAGGAAATAAGAGATCCAAATTGCTTGCCATGTAAAAAAAAAAAAAAAAAAAAAATGTTTCTTTTGAGATGATCCCATCTCTTACTCAGATGGTTTTGATACTTGTGATGGTTTTAGTTTACTATGTGAATTCAGAATGATTCGAGCTATTATCTTTTTCAAAAAAACCCTGTTGTTGTTTCTGAAACCACCGCATGGAAAAAGGGGAGGAAATACAGTTATTGAAATAAATGTCTAACCTAAGCAAGTCTTACATAACATGGAAACATTCTTAATGATGATTTGCTAATCCTTTCTAATTCCCAGCAGGTATTTGAAAAATGTAAATAGCATAGCAATACAACAGTGATATTAATTTTGTATGGAGTTGCACAGCATGAATTTTACTCCCCATGTAAGTCCTAGGTATTCTTATAATCCATCAACCGATGCAGCATGAGAATTCTCCCAAGTTTATTTTTATATTAAACTATGTTTTTACCCAAACAATTTGCATTACACTGCTGGAGAGATGTCTTCTATATTTTTCTCCTATTTTGTACATGTTATATTTTCTGTATTTCTTCGAGAATATTTCTGTGTCTCAAAGAGGACAGAATTTAAACATTAAAGAAATACTTTTTCAGTATAGCTGCTGACTACCGTTAATTTACTTTTTTTAAATTATTATTTCTCTCAATTTAGAGAGTATTTAATGATCAAACTTTTCTGTAAGATTTTTCTGAATTCTTAAAAAATGCAGCTTAATGTAAGAAAATTCAAGGTCCTATGTTGGATAAAATAAATGAAAGTAGAGAGAAATCACTTCTTAAAGTACAAGTTTTATCAATCTATCATAAAGAGAATATATGCATGTTATTTGTTATGTTGATTTTTTAAAATATCCACTAATCTGCAAGACATCCGAAATTTTTTACCTACCAAAAATATAAATGGTAAAAATTAAAAGTATTTTAGTTAATATCTCCTGAATTATAAAGTATCTTTTTTCACATCTAAGATCACATAAATTGTAAAAGGAAAATGATTTTCAGGAAATCATTATTAAAGGATTCCTCATTGAAGAGAGACTGAAATCTTACAATGAAATCTATTTGAATATTTTCTTTAGTCTTTTCCAGTACCAGTAAGTCTGGTGGTTTACAGTTTTGTCAAACAATATGTATTCATTTTGTCTGAATGAGTAATCAGGACTGTTTATGCAGATGCTCAGAGTACTAGATATTTATTAGTTTTTAATTATAAATTAGTTTTTGTTGGAAGATCATATTTCTCCTCCACTGGTTAACTGACCTAACTTTCTCTCCAGTGTTTTCTCACACATTTTAACACTTTCATTTTTATTTTTAATTGATAATATAGTTTGAAAAGATCATGGTTTTCTTCATACTCAGTCACTGAATATTATGGTGTTTTGGGTTTTTTTCAATGTCTTTCTCATTAGGTCTTTCTCTGCTATTAAACAGGATGGAACAAAGATGGAAGGATACTTCAAAGTTTATGGTACAGATCTTTTTACATCTATTAACCTGAAAGACTGTTTTTGTAGCAGAATTGTTGGGAAAAAAGCTATAGAGATACAAAGGAGAACTAGGACACGATTTAACAATTAAGTAGCATCGAAAGTATGGAGTCCATGAACTTTATTCTATGATTTCCCTCTATTTACCAGCACAGAGGCACTCAAGACTTTGGAGACTGTTCCAAATAGGAAGGTTTCATAATGTAAAAGTTTCTGATCAGCAAAGTAGAACACGTAAGAAATACCCAATTTTCAAGGACATTAAACAAGAAAGAAATTTATGTTTAGGTAGTTTATTTAACATTTCTTAGCCAGAAGATTTGAGCTCTATTTATTTACAGAATCATCCTATCCTATCTTATTATTTTTGTGTACAAATTAAACATAGCTTTAGGGATTAAGAGTTATTGATGTATTTTTTGCTGTAAAATAAACACAGGAAAATAAATTTGTGAGACAGACACAACAGCTGTGTTTTAAGATATACATAAAATGGGAGTTGTTTCACATGTCTATGCTTTTATTTGTAAAATGAAGATTGCTTTCACTTACCTAATAAATACTAAAACTTAACTGGCCAAAATGTATGAATACAAAATAAGTCATATATTTTAATTCAGACTTTAATGCTTAATCAAAACATTAGTTGTCAAAACCTACTTATTCTGACTGATGTAAAAAAGAAGGGATTACAGGAAAGTCGTCACTCCTTCATGGTACTGCTATAGAGGTGAAATGCAGTCTACATTAGAAATATATGGGTAATGAAATTTAAAAAAAATGCAGCTCTTCAGAGATCAAGTTCTTGCACAACATGCAAACAATACTTTGAAAAAAATAAATGAATTAATATAACCACAAGAACAACAAGATGCATGGTATAATAAAAGACATGACTCCAAGAAGGATTTAGTCATATAAATTAAAAATTCACTTACAGTGACTACCATTTACAAGTTCTTTACTTTCTTCATCATTTTTCGTCAATACTCCTGGTGAGGGTGGTACCGGAGGGATGATTTAGAGTATAAATTACTAATTTATTTTTGCCCATTTCAGCAGTAGTTCAGTGGGTCACCCTGTGTGCACAGAAGAAATGCCCCATGCTTATAATTTATTTATTGCTTTTCAGATCAAGCTGTGTAATTATGTAGTTGTGTCCACACATGTAGAATTTCAAATGCAACTTTAATACAAAGACAAATAAATATAAAGTAATGAAACTTATACATACAGAAATTCAATGTGTACAATGATGCTCTTACAAAAATAACTATTTCATGAGGCAGATAAATAATACAGGTCCTTTTAAAAATTCCTTAAATATATTTTTCAAGCTAAATATAAATAATTTGTGATCAAAAACTATGTCATCTGGTAGATAAAGAATAATTTACCCTGCCATTTTATTACTAAGAAAAAGTTCCGTTTGGGAGGCTGTCAATCACACTTTTTAAAATTTGATTGAAATGTTATTTTAAAAAAAAGGAGACATTTTTAGAACACTTTAATATGAAATAAACTCAATTCTTCCTTAATTTGCAAGAAAAGGTGATTGCTTCCTTTCACATACTTTTCATAAACAAGTGCATAATGCATAAAACATAAAGATGATTAAACCTCATAATTTTACACTCAGAGAAATATATCATAATTTTATGTTTCAATACGGAAAACTGCTTCAATATTTTAAAGGTTTTGTTTTAAAGTGTCTGGTCTAGCGTCTAAGGGTTAGATTCTGCAGTGTAACTGTCTGAAGATGTTGGAAGACAACAAAGTGAATCTCTTCTACGTAAAGAAGGATCAACTATGTCTCTATGTGAATATAGAAAACCTAAATATAAGTAGAAAGAAGAATGGAACAAACAGTATTGTGGCTTTCCATATCTTCTTAATGAGAATTTCAGGAAGCTTTCATTAACTTCCACATCTGCTTTAAGGAGTAGATGCACTGTCTTTTATTTGCACCTCATAAGATATGGTTTTAGGCACCACAATATGGGAAAGACTCAAGGAAATGCCCTGAAGCTGAGTCAGGGGAGGTTTAGGATATCAGGAGAAGGTTCTCCACCCAGAGGATGGTTGAGCGCTGCAACAGGCTCCCCAGGGAAATGGTCACAGCACCAAGCCTGACAGAGTTCAAGAAGCATTTGGACAAGGCTTTCAGGCACATGGTGTGACTCTTGGGATGCCCTGCCCAGGCCAGGAGTTGGACTGTATGTTCCTGATTGGTCCTTTCCAACTCAGCATATTGTATGATTCTATGATTCTATAATTCCCCCTTCCTTCTTCTTTCCCCCACTTTATATACTGAGCATGATGCCATACAGTCTGAAATACCCCTTTGGCCAGTTTGGGTCACCTGTCCCAGCTGTGTCTCCTCCCAGCCTCCCATGCACCCCCAACTTCCTTGCCAGCTTGGCAGTACAAAAAGCAGAAAAGGCCTTGGTAGAGTGTAAGCCCTGTTCAGCAATAACAAAAAAATTCTGTGTGTTATGAACACTGTTTTCAGCACAAATCCAAAACACATAGTCCCACAGTAGACACTGTGAACCAGCCCACCCAGCACACACGGGAAAGCTGGAAATTTTATCTTAACCATTGATGCCTTCTTGATACACTCATAGTTTTTGGGCTGGGGCATTTTGTTCTATTTTCAGCTGATAGTATTACTATGCACATCATTATCCATCCACTAGGCTTGTCCATTTGTTGATGTTTGTTCAACATCCTTTGCCCACTCGACAAAAACTTGATAGCATTTGCACATAGTAAAGGCCTGGTTACACACAAAACAATATCCTGGACTTCTTTTGTTTACAGCTATGCTAGATAGTTGTGTGATTCCTGAGTTACCAGTGGAAGGAATGCTCTTCATCTACCACCAGTTGAACGCCTTTCACATGCATCCTAACTATCCATAGATAGTTCTCTACAGTTCCAGGACATGCATCATATAAGAATATGCTGGGAGATGCCTTCCTCTGCCACTGTGAGGGCTTTAATTTGGGTGATAGGGTGTTGTTTTGGAGGGGGTGGGGAGTGGGACATTCCACTTTCATTCTGAGTTGGGGTACATATTGCTGCCTGGTTCTATAAAAACACCCAGCTTGCTCCTTTTAGACCACTTGATATTTAGACCAGTTCTTTGAGTTTCTTGTGCTATTTTTTTCTCCTTCCTAATTTTCTTGTAGTACTCTTCTTGAAAGTAGATATAAACTTCCTCAATTTATTTTGGCTGCTTTCTTCTGCTGCAATTCTAATGTTGTTGTGTTTATTATATTAATATTCTACTAATACTCCATTAATATTCCCTACTTAAGTTTATAGATATAAGTTGTAAATGCATTTGAAATAGTAAAATGTACATGGTACATTTGATTCATCCCTATCATAGGATTTTTCACAAAAACTTAGTTCAGAAAGGCAATATTATGATATATATTATTCTTATATTGAGACATTCTATTTGATTGCATACTGTGGTATGAAACTGCAGTGGGTTATAAGACATATCCATTTACTATACAATTGGAAATTTGAAGCAATAAAAGAATAAATATATTATTTTCCTCTGCACTCACTATGCACACACACATCCCCTTGTGAATACATTCTCACAATTACAATAGCAATAAAACCAATTAATTGCAACAAAAAAGTCTTCCTCTCTTTTTTTGTGCAAAATTACAGAGTTATTAACATTCAGTCAATTTAGTGCCATGACTGGCTAAAGCTTCTTTTTAATGACAACAATAACACTACAAGTCTGCTGATAAAAATTAAATTAGGAGTTAAAGTCCCTGTAAAAAATAAGCATAAGAAGTATATAGTTTTAAGCTGATAAGTCATTTGTTGTTAAAAAATTTAAAACCTTTTTGCAGGATATAACTAACAAATTGTTACTATTGTTTTCATAGTATTGCATGGAAAAACTCTTTAGCTGACAAGAAACTTTTAGCAGTGAATGAGCATGAATAAAATAAAACTAAATGAAAATAGGTAAAGACTCTTCAATGTACGGAAATAAAAATGTTTTGATATACTGTATATATACATAAGTGCAATGAGAGAAGAATGCATTAGCTTTCTGTCAGAATAGATCATTAAAAACATGATTTCGTAGTTCCTCCATAATCCAGAAAAAAATCTAAAATTATTCTTGAATTAAATAAAATGCCTGTAACTTATAAACAATCCCTCTCCATTAAGTAAATATTTTTTTCTTCTGTCTAATAAAAATTCACCACAAAATAGTAGGTTTTGTAAGAAAAAAATCTTTGTGAGAAAAAAAATGTTATTACTCTGGAATATTTTCTAACTATTTCAGTTGACCACAGCCCTTGTAAGGGAAATTGTGAAAGCAAGGTCTTCACAATAAGACTCTTTTTTGATATAAGAATTGTTACAATCTTTTGTTGGAGATTGCATCTTATCTATAAAAGCATTTTTAGTGTTATATTTTTACAACTTATATAGTTATTATACTGAAATAAATATCTTGTATAGTTTTTTGTACTTTTAAAAATAAATACTCTGAGCACTTGCTTACTAAAAACAATTTGTAAAAGATGCAAAATGTCACCCAGTCTTTCTTTTTTAATTCCTCACCTGCAGATGTAAATGTAAATCCTCTTGTCAAATAATAAGACTTGCTCAGTATCCTATACTGAAAGGGAACAAAACTTACTCTAAGCAACCACATATATTTAGACAATTACTCCAGAAATGAGAGTGTAATAGGTATCCCACACACAGTCCAGAAATGTTTGAATCAAATTAATATTAAACAATTTATTTTGCTTCCAAAGGTGGTGTTTCTGAAGCTGAATTTCCCTGCTTTCCTAGAAATGTCAGTTAAGTTATATTCCCACCAAGTTCAGCAGGCTTAATGAATTCCTTGGGGAAGCCAGAATATCTGTAGCACAATTAACTTCCCATTCTTATGTAAATGAGAAGTTTCAGTGTCCCTGATGGAAGTCTGCTTTTGGCTACAGTTAGCAAGTGTATGCCATTAAATGACACATGAAGCCTTGAGCTGAAATTTAGACTTCACTAATTTGTGCTGTGACATGTGCAAAGCTGCTTTAGAGGAATGTGAAACACAATTTTTTAAATGTACCTGATGAAATGGGGATTATTACCTCTGGCTAGACTGTAGTCAGCAGTCTGATTACCTTTGCTTTTCCTTGGTCTTAACAGAAGAAGCACACTGATACTCTCTTCACTCTTTTTATAATCCTTATAATATTTTTGGTTGCATTTCTTTATTATAATTATTCGGTTTAGATTATTGATTTAAGATGGAAAGACTGCAATAGAGTGAGATTATATTTTAGGTTGTATGTATGCATTTGAGTTCATGTAATTAAAGTTAATACTGAAAATTTAATACTGACGAGAGGAATAAATTCCGAGTCAGGTAGATAGACTTCATGTAGCTTGTAAGGGAAAATAAAATCACATACATAAATTTAATCACCTGAGTGAGATGGAACAGTGAGAAAACAATATACAAAATGAAAAGAGGATGTTACTGAATAGTTCAAGCTTTATTGTTTCTAGTAAAGTCCTTTGAGATCTCTGGATGAAAGGCATTCTATAAATGCAAAGTATTATTGTCTCAGAGGAAAAAAAGCTATATGTCAGTTCTAAAACATTGAAATACAATCAGATTCAAGCTATAATCACAAAATGAGATCTGGCTGAGTATTTTGTATTTAAGTTACCTAGGAAGATTCCTAAATCCAAGTTGGGTTTTAGCTTCCTATTTTTCATGGAACTTGTCCGTTGGGAAAATAAGGGAAAAGCAGAAACAAAATGTACAGAGAAAAAGGCCATAAAAAAAAAAAGAGAACCTCATGGAGACAATGTCAAGACACAAACCTTCTTAGTCACAGTCATTTAAGGACAATGCATACACTACAAGCACCTTTTCCAGGAAGATCGGCATGGACTTTGCAACCAGTAAGACTGTAAAAAAGGGGAGACTCTTACTGGAATTACTAAAGTTGTAGAGACCTATAAAGGGATGTGCAGGGGAAAGGAAAGCAGAAAGGAACAATTGGTGGAGGTGAGACAGAAAGTGGTATAAATGGGGCTGGTCATGTGTAAAATTGGGCCAGTCCATACATGTCTGTCTGAGTCCTATTCTTGCTCACTGCAGTCAGTCCTGAATTCCTATACATCCTTATTAAATCTAAGTTCTCTACGTATGTGTTGTTGAAGGCAACACCCGGTCTGTGGCCATCTGTGTAGCCACAGCTGTGACTGTGACAATGTCCTCTTAGTGTCTCTGAGTCTCTAGGAAACATTTCCAGCTTCATTAGTGTTCAAACCTGTAAATGGGAAGCAGAATCCCTCAGCCAGGACAGAGGTCCCGACAGGGATCACTGGAATGGGCCACAGTAGCCAGACTGGAGGGTTCTGGGTCAGGGAGGCTGGAGGAGTTATCACTTGAATCATACACAGAACGTCAAAATGTTGTCTAAGTTACACCTTGCTGCTTAACTTTAGCAATGAAATTAAAATGGAAATCTCTTTAGTTATCTCTAGTCAATTTAAGTATTTCTGCTTTCATGAGAAAACATTTTCAGGGCATCTCTTGTTCCATTTCTCTGCAAACACTCCAGCTCAGAAGTTTTTCCCTCTCAAGATTTCATGATTCTCACAATAAGCTCTCTTCTGAATAAATTTGCATATTAGACCTGCTCAGATCACTCTAAGGGAGAAGGAAATCATTCCTGATTTTACGTAATACTTTAGTGGATGGAACACTTCCTTAAGAAGGGAAATGCACACATAGAAACAATTCTTCAGTTTGACAAATCACAGATCCTACTGTGTGAGGAGAATGTTCTAACCCACACTTTCTAAATGAGACTTAAATCTGGTTCTTTTTCAACCCTTCTGAGAAATATAACCTACTGCAAATTAATAGTATATAGATTTATTAAACCAGACAGCAAGAAAGAGGCATGTCTTTTTAACCCAGAAATACCAATGTTTTCCTAGTAGTGGGAAGGATTGTGATCATTCTTCCCTATGTAAAAAAGAATGGGTCTCACATTATTTTCTAAATCGTGCTTTATTTTAAAAAAAAGTCATAAAGGCTTCACTGAATGAAGGTCTGTAAAGGTCCTGTGTGAAGGAGTTGCAGAAAACACTGGTGATCAAAGTTTAGATAATATACATCTTGTCATGTTTGGATCAGCATCTTGTGAACACAGTCAGCATTACTTATACTGTTAAGACCATTGCTTTCTGCTTAACAGAAAACCAGAAGCAATTGACCAAAAAAAACTTTAAAACCTTGAGAAATTGCATCTGTGCATTAAGTTCCAGTGAAAAACATTTTTTGTCCTTTTCTGTCTCTGTTTAATGATTCAGGATCTGTCAGATCAAGCAAGGGGAAAGCAAAGAAAAACATACACAAGATATCCACTACCACTACAGGAAGAGTAAGGCAGTAAATATATCTTAAGAGGTAGAGAAGAAATGATTCTTACCTAACGGGATTAATGACGTCAAGGACTGATGGCAGTAAAAAAACCCAACCAACCTTTACATGCTCCGCTACTAGACAAGACAATATGCCCAAAATTCAGTTAATTTTCTGGATTCTAATATTTAAATATATACTTTCATATTCATCATAAATGTGTGTGTACATACATAGTGAGCTACATTTAATTTTGAAAGTTAAAGAAGAGATAGATAAGTACACTTTGGACCTGTCAAGTTCAATTTCCTTAAAGACAATGTGGCAATGTTTCTCTGCAAGAATTAAGAACTATCCTGAACCTGACAGACATAACTACCAAACCAAAGCTACACTCCCTCTAACTTGTACTACTTTTGTCTTCATGCTTCTTACATTCTTTGCTCCCTAATGATGTCATGGCATGTGGAAAATATGGAATAAACCATCTTAGTCCGGAAATGGCTTAAAACCTATACTTCCTATTTTCTTTTTTTCTGTCAAAAGTTTGATCTCTGGACAGACATGTATGAGGGGGCACCACTATTGCCATTAGTTATATCTGATCCCCATCCTTATGTTTTTCCACAGGACAGTTATAAATATAAATTAATACATACAAAAAATGAGATCTACATTGATTTTTTTTTTTCTTTCAGAAGAAATGTAGCTACTATGAGACGTAAGCTGGTAGAACTGCTACTCATGTAAACTTACTTAATGGATGGCTTTGACAGAATGCATAGAGGAACATTGCTGTTTTTTGATTTGAGTTGCAGTTTTTAATATGAAGTGGTCTAACAAAAAGAGCTGATGGTTCAGTCTTTTACCCTCTATTTTAATGATTGCAAGATACCTTGTCATATTTGGGAAAAGCTATTGAAAACAGGTAAAAACAAGTATTAATCTTATGAATCTTCTTTCTTGAGTATGGCTCTTGTTTATATGGAATGTAAGTGCAGCTATTTGAATACTTGATAATAAATTAATGTTCTTGATAATAAATGGCTGTTGCAGCTATCCAATTTTATCTTCTACATTCTTCATGCAGAGAAAGTGTATAAAATAAAATTCCCTAGCCTTGTAATGTTTTGAATACTTTGAATAGTCTGTTGCTTCCACTTGTCTGAAAACAACCTTGATTTAAGAGATAAACATATGTTATTGAGATACAGTAAAGGAGAAATTCAGCAGGAAAGACGGAGGGTCAGCAAGTAGGTATGTATAGTGCAACACCAACGAAATTTCATGAGCATATATTTTCCATGTACAGTTCCTTAAAGTACTTATGTTGTTATCGCATGTTGTGTGCATGATGGATCATGAGATCAAAAAACCCACTTCTGTCTTCCACTTAAATTAATGAGAAAAAATAGCTTAGAAAATAATAGTGTCACATGATGAAAGTTGAGCAATGAATTATGTCATGGATATATTTGAAGAAGCCCTTCTTACCCTTGACATCCTTAGCTAGATTTAATTCCAAATGGGCCTTGGCCTTCCTTGTTGGAAAAGTGAGCCTGTGCTTGGAATAATGCTTTAGTTTCTGCTTCAGGCTATGTGTCAGAAAGCATGAAGGCTTCCTAGTGGCAAAAGAAATCATCAAGAAAAGCTATGATTCTAACCCTGACATTACAGTTCTCCTGAGACAAGATATAACGTGGCTTGGGGCACTGCTCTGAAGGCAGCACATTTTTTTTATCAGTCACACTAATGAAGAATGCAAGTACAAGTCTGAAACAGAGCTAAGCATTGCTACACCTAATTTGCTTTGTTGGTAGAAGCCTAAATTACTACTCCAGGCTCTAATCAGAGATCTTACGAAGGATGCAGAGCCTGGCTTTGACTACTTAGTAGTAATGCAGATGTCTATTCTATGCTTTTTAGATAGTTTTTCCCCTTGACAAGACTAGGATGAAGAGTGATAATAAGGATGGGGCTGTGGAGAAGGGTGACTTGTATTTCCATGATACTGTGGCACTTCAATGAAAATTAATGTAAGAGTTGAAGCCAATAAAAAGTTTTTTCTTAAAATGATTGCTTTATAGTATAAAAAAGGGTTGTTCCCTCAAAATCAGCATTTACAACAAATTTTGCCTAAACTTTAATAAAGGGCTGAGGACAGAATATCATGCAGATTGCTATTATTATAGAGAAAGACATTGATAGTACTTACAGTTATGCCTGACATGAAGTGTCTCAATAATTGAAGGATGAAGTCACTAACACACAGCTTCCTCTCAAACCTTAAATGTAGTTAAAAATTAATCGCACAAATCCACTATAAAGTGATTCTTCCAGTGTCCTAGGTTGTTCTTAGGTGACATGTTTACTTGGCAATCTTTTAAGTAATCTTTGAGGAAGTGTATAGTAGGTAAAAAATTTATAGCTTTCCATTATTTAAAAAAAAATTGTGACACAACGACATGAATAATAAATATATCTAAAATAGTAAGTAATCTTCCACTCTAAACCAGAATTAATATCTCCTCTACTGTATCACAGAAATAAATAAATAACCTAGGTTCCTTATGCCATTCAAAGCAATGTGAGTCACCTCTCATAAATATTTTAGGGAAATTTTAACTTCCTCCTGAAGATATTCTATTTATTCATTTATCTATTTAGCCAGCTATTTATTTGTTTATTTATTTATTTATTTATTTTATTTATTTTCTGCTTTGGTTTCTAGTTGAATTTCTCAAGAGTTACTGCCATCAATGAAGCAGACAGAAAAGACACATGAAAGACAATTGTGATGGGAGCTGTAAGAAAAAACCTTGTGTTGTGTCATGAAGGGTCTACGTTGCTCACTTTCTTTCGTGTCAGCTGTAGCAGAAATTATGTATATATAGGGATTGCACTTTGTTATCATATATTCTCATCTGCAGGATTTGATATTTACTTCAATAAGCATGGAAATGAATGGGGACAGCCTTGTATTTAGTTTGGTCAAATGAAAAAATAGAAATACTAGAAAGTATTTGGGTTTTTTGTTTGTGTGTGTTTTGTGGTTTTATGTTGTTGGTTTTCATGTGTTTGTTTTTCTTCTTATGGGGATATATGAAAGAGAAGGAAAGTATAGCAGTGATATTTTTAATCGTATTGACTCATTTGTCATGCCGGTAAAAATCTAGGATAAGGTGCTTTGCTACAAAATCTATATATAAAATTCAGAGATTCTTCTATGTATTTTGTGTTCCATACCTATACTTACTGATAGAGGTAAACTCATGATAGCCAGCATAGTGGTCAGCATTGCCCTTTCAGCCGTCTTGAACACCAGAACTATAATGAAAATACTTCTTCCATGTCAACATGGAGTAACTAGAGTGGATAGGCAATGCTATAAACGTCTAACAAATGGTCATAATATTACCTATTTCCTTGACTTTGACTTTCACCTTATTTTAGGAAAAACTGAAAGGAAACTAAATCTATATTTGCTGGTAATTTGTACAGGACCTACCATCACTAAAATAAACACTACCAATGCTAGGACAAAGAAAGAAAAACAAAAAGAAAAGAAAAGAAAAAAGAAAGACATAAAGGAGGAGAGGTTCGAAGAGGAGAGGTTCGGAGAGGAGAAGTTCAGAGAGGAGAGGTTCGAAGAGGAGAGGTTCGGAGAGGAGAAGTTCAGAGAGGAGAGGTTCGAAGAGGAGAGGTTCGGAGAGGAGAAGTTCAGAGAGGAGAGGTTCGAAGAGGAGAGGTTCGGAGAGGAGAAGTTCAGAGAGGAGAGGTTCGAAGAGGAGAGGTTCGGAGAGGAGAAGTTCAGAGAGGAGAGGTTCGAAGAGGAGAGGTTCGGAGAGGTTCGGAGAAGTTCGGAGAGGTTCAGAGAGGAGAGGAGAAAAGAGAAGAGAGGTTTGGAGAGGTTCAAAGAGGTTCGGAGAAGTTCGGAGAGGTTCGGAGAGGAGAGGTTCGGAGAGGAGAGGAGAGG
>VZRV01006045.1:185044-221074 GCA_013398115.1 Falcunculus frontatus
TATCACTGTTTCCATTTAAATTATCAGAGTTGTCATTAAAAACTTTTAGTGGAAGATTTTCATAACATTGTCCTCTACTGCGATTCACAAAACATGCTTACAAGAAGCCTAGTTAACTCATGTCAGCTCCACTCATGACATAGTACTTAAAGAGCAGGAGATGACACTCTTGCAACTCACTCTTCTATTAGACTAAATTAGAAATTCAGGCTTATGACAGATGTCATCCAACCCTTCTGTAACTGACAAATATGGAACTGAAATGTAACAGAATGCTGGAGGCTTCACCACTCTCCCAATTAAAAATGAGGTTTCATTTTCACAGGTTATTTTACCATTAAGCAGTATATTTCTGTGCTCTTTTACCAATTTTCTGTTATTGACTTTGTCTGCTCCTGAACTCGGTGTGTGTGTGTGTGACATATAAACTGAAAACATTCTTCTGATCTTCCCTCTGAGTTTGTTCTCTATCACAACCTCCAGTAAACAACATTCTCGCAAAGCTGCTTCAATATTTCTCACGATTAGATTTTTTTCCTGTGTCACCAAAGATACATGGAACACAGATTTTTAATGTTCTCTAAAGATACTGAGAGGACTGCTAGAAAGTGAAAAATTTATTTATCTTTTTTTTTTCTTTTTTTTTTTTTGTATTTTTATTCAGAATCTCCTAGTGTTCACTCAGGATTTAAATGCCATCTCTTTAAAATTATTTCATTTATACATAATACATAATTTCTTCTTGAGATCCCAGTGTAAACGTTCAATCTGTCAAGTAGGAAACCTCTTCAGAATTCATATGCTTTTTGCCACTGTCTTTGTATACCAGCACATCTGTGTTTATTTACATGGCTTTTTCCTTTTTTCTTTCATTTAAATCTTACTTATCTGGTAATTCACTTCTCTAGTCTTCTTTCTGGTGGGTGCTCTCAATGTTAGTTTGGGCCTCGGGTGTCAGCCAGCATTTCTTACTCAGTGCTCTTCTGAAATTAGAGCAGTCCATTCTCCTGTTGGATCTTTACCTGTTGTTTTTGTTGTTGTAAGCTGTTCGGCCTTTTTTTTTTTTCATTTTATTCTAGGCTGTGACATGCAATTAAAATCTATGCCCTCTTTACCTCTCTCTGTGGGATATTAGGAGATACATTTGGGTTAGAATGAAACAATTTTAGGACTCTTAGAAAATCATGCTTTATAGAACTATTAAAGAGGTCTAATATTTCTTTCGCCAAAGACATCTGTGAACAACATATCTTCTTTTAAACTACTAAGTGTTTTTATTTATTCTTTGTCTGCCAACAGTATCCCAAAGCATTTCATTTAGTTGTCTTTACCATCATATTACTCAAGTATGTGATTACTTCTGCTTATTTTCTGTGATCACATTCTAAGCTGAAATGAACTTCCCCTTGCCCTTACCTAAGAATTAAGTAAACTTTAAATTAAACAATTATTTTAAACTTGTTTCCAAGAAAATATGTAATTTTGCTGAAGATATGGCAACTAAAAACTAGAAAATATGCAGCGTCTTTATGATATTAGTACATTTTGATTCTCACTTGAATAAATTATTCAGTTATATGTTAAGCAAAATATATGGTGACACTTTTTCAATGACTAGAGACCGGTGTCTTAATAATAACTTGGCAATTTAATTACAGTTCTTTTTGTTTAAAAGTTGTTAAAAATGCACTGTTCTTTAAAGAAATGCACTAATGTGCAAAGTCATCTTTTTAAGAAATTAACTAGACTTTTTTGATAAAAAATATCTTTTGAATGTCAAGAATTATTAATAGTTAAATTTAAGACTTAAATGGCAAATTAATGTCTTCATAAATCAGTATGGAATTGGCTGTAAAACCAATTTTTGCATGCATTTTTCTTACTCAACTTTATGCAGTCTATTTAAACTTATGAAGATTTTGAGACATGTTCATGGCAAATGAATAACACCACCTTTTGTACAATGAACCTATTTTTTAGTCATTTTCTATATATCCATTTAAACATATGAATGTGCATTTTGCACACTATCAGATCCTGTGTAGCACCAAACAAAAGGCCTAACCTTAAGCATTCCCAAATCAATGCAAATTGTATTAAAAAGCACCAAAATAACTTTAAACTGCTCTTCAAAATCCAGCATTGAAATATGATGAAATCAAACCCTGCTTAACAATCCATTATGGCACACATTCAGAACTTTGCAGTACACATAATACTTTCAGAAATTCCTATTATCTAAAAATACTGGCTATTTTTTTTTTTTATCATTTCACACCTGAGCTTTTTTGATGGGGGTTTGGAAGTTTGTTCGAAGATCACGTATGAGATGCTGAACAGTGGGAAAAGAAGCTAGTTAAAATTCTGCTGCTCTTTGCAGAAAAAAAAATGAATTACTCTATTCCAACTTTTCCAGTTCTCTGTAGAAGCAATTATAGAATGCAAATATTTGTAAACCATATATATTTACGATCTTCAATATTGTTTTCAAAAACCAAAGTTATATTAAAAAAAGGAATCAATATACCTTTCTTATTTTCAGTGTGCAGCTGCTCAAACAAAAGGAGATAAAAGTCTAGAAGCATCATTTACTTCTTACAAAGAGCTTTTTCATTTCTACCTGAAAGTTATTTTTAAGTGCTGTTTCCGAATGATTTCAACACTTTTCTCCTAACGCTTTCAAAAGCTTATTTCTTTCCATGGCATGTCTTTACGCACAGAAGTAATACTTCTACTTAGAAGATGCTGTGCTATTACATATACATATTTTGGTCAAATTCAGTTATGATTTTCATTTCATGTAATCATAGATATGTTAGTGAAAGGATGTAAATGAAAATGTCTTATTTGATACTGGGTTTATGAAGTATTTGGATTTAGATCACCTAAAAATATCTATAACAACCCATGAAAGTATTTTAAAAATATGATCAAAGAAAAATTGTTTACTGAAATTATAGCACAAAGGTGTTACATACACATAATAAAATAAGTATAAGGAGCAAAAACCTATATCTCAGTTCCATCTTCAGTAGCCAGTCAAGGTCAATAGCTTTATGTTGCAGGGGTGATCTGTATCAGCTGAGAATCAACCTTATGTTCTCCTTAATAAAAGCTTGCCTACACAGAGAATTTACTGTCGGCTTTTTCTTATGTACTCCTTCAAGTCCAAAGTGCTTGTGGTGTTATTTCTGTCATTTGATTAGCACTCTACTTAGTCTTGTCGGGTACATGGAAAGATCATTTTTGGCTGCCTAAGGAGTTTGATTCTAGATATATTAAAAAAAGTAGGATACACACACTTCAAAATGGAAATTACATGCACCATGGAAGGATAGCAACAGTAATAACAAACCCCCTGAAATAGTAATACCTTTGCAAAAGCAAAAATTCTTAATTTTTCAATGTTTCTAAAAAGAAAGAAAACAGTCTTTCATAATACAGCTTAGAAGTTTACATAATACAGGAAATAAACATCATCACAGCAAAACAGATATACTTTGTTAAAGTGATAGTAATGTAATTACTATTACTTGTGGATTTAGTGTGAAGGTGACACGGTATTTAGATGTCATTTAGGTGTGACTGCAGTCACTTCAAAAATTCCTCATTAATTTAGATGTATTTTTTATTATTTTTCCTTGCTGGAAATGTACTAGCACAATGCAACAGACAACCTTAATTTTAGTGCTGCATAGCAATGCTCAAGCAGCGTGATGAAAGACAGTTTTCTCCCTGTGATGACATTCATGGGAACATTAATTTCTATCATGTTGGTTTATAATTGTTTACCTGTGTTGACTGCATTACCTGAAGAATGACAAAAAAAAATCAAGAAAACATTTTTCTCCATTGAAATATTTAGAAAATTGTTTCAGTCTTTGTGTTTCAGTGGAATCATATATGAAAACATAATTGTAGATGCTTATCACACACAGTCACCTTAAAATTGTTGAAAATTAAATTCTCATACTTCAAACTATAGAAACTTAGAATGTGTGATGAGATGATGGTTTCAGTATAGCAGGAATAGAACCATTTTTTCCATAATTTATTTCAAGCAACAGAACAGTTTCATATAAATAGACAATAAGAGTCTCTTGGCACACTGCTGTCTCATGTTCAGCACCTGTTGACCAGTACTCACATGTGCTTTTCCACTGGGCCATTTTTCAGCGGTGTGGGATTGTTGTGATTGAAGTGCAGGACCCACCTCTTGACCTTGTTGAACCTCTGACAACTAGTCTCAGCCTATCCAGCCAGCTTATCCAGATCCCTCTCCAGATCCTTCCTACCCTCCAGGAGATCAACACTCCTACCCACTTTGGTGTCCTCTGTGAACTTACTGAGGATGCACTTGATCCTCTCATCCAAATCGTTGATAAAGATATTAAGCAGATCTGGGCCCAGTACTGAGACTTTGGGAAACCTACTAGTGACTGGCCACCAATTGGATATGGTGGACCTCTTTGATAAAAATAACTTTCAGATCTGAAAATACCAAGCTGAAAAAAGCAATTTGAAGTATATCAGGAATTTATTTTGACTGGAATATAGACCTTTTACTGCTTCAAAGTGTGACTCTCAGTTTTGATTAGTAACTCCAACTTCATTATATATTTCCTCAAAATTGTCAACTAGTGTAACACAGAAGTTTTAGTAGAGACTCGCTGAAAATTTCAAAGCAGAACACAAAAGGAATCAGTTTCTCTATAAAATTAAATTCTTCAATCAATTTCCCTTTTATATTTTTTTAACATAAATATTAAGGACAAAACCTTTTGCATGTTCTTTTCTCTATATTTTAGATCGTAGGCAATGCACGTGTCTGTGACCTTCACAGATAGAACAATTGACTTGGGGTTTTTTGGGTTTTTTTGAAAGATGAAGGTTGGGGTTTTTGTGTGATTCATATAACCTTCATTCACAGCTAGGTAACTAAGTATTGGATTTTATAAAGAAATTAAGACACCAGGCATTTGGATTAGTAGTGTTTGCCATCATTCATACTCAATAATTGAGGTCACAGGGATTATAAACTCTAATGTGTCAAATTGAATTCGCCAGCAAGACATCTAAAATCCTTTAATTATCTGCTTTGGGGGCAATGGATTAACCAGAGCCTGTCAGGAACGAGGAGATGTACTGTTTACCTTTTCCCTTTTAAATGTTTTTTTTGGTTTTTTAAGTAGGTACCAATAATTATTTAGCCAATAAATATAAAAATAATATGTAACCTAAATATTCCCTATTTCTAAATAGATTTTACATTATAATTTAATCATAATCACTGTATATTTACATCTCCTTTTACATAGTAGATAACAAGTTGAGTAAATCATAGTTCTTCGTCACTTTCAACCATTTATCACAGAGAATCATATTAGACATAAGAACTAAAGATGTCATTTGGTTTGGTCATAAAATGATAATTAAAAAGACTGATGTGGATAGAAAGATGTATAAGTAGTTACAGTGTTCACCATTTCATTTCCTTCTTAACTGATTATTTTCTCAAAGTTTCTCTCTGTTTTCTGTCACTAGAAGTCAGGCACAGTTCCTACTTTCTTCATTTTCTTCACACTAGATGTTTCACATTCACCAATTAAATGCAATCCAAAATGTTGCAAATTCTTAATGGTAAACTTCGCTAGTATTGAAATTTTAGTTGTTTGGAAGTTTTGTCTCAGATTCTTTCACAGTGTTGTTTACAATCTGACTTTATAAAGCTGTAGGTCCATTTTCAGTCAGTATTCAGTCAGTATTGCCTTAGTAACTACATATTTAATTTAACATATTATGTAATTTCATATACTGTTATACAATATGTAATGTATTAATATATTATTGTGTATATTTTAATAAAATAAAGAAGCATTAACTGCCTCAGAAAATGTTCTGTTGTTAATTTCCTCCCTAATAACAAACATCACAAATGCTAAATAAGAAGTCTTCCTCCCTATCATTAATTAGTATATTACTGGAGATAATTTCTGCTTCTGAATTTATATTTAAAAATGTAGTTTTCAAAAAAAATTCCTTTTTATATAAGATCTCTCATATTTGATTTTTCAGCAAAAAGACTATAAGAGGAGGAATGTTTAGTTAGCTTTTAGTCTCTGCTTCAAGGTTGCCATTGTGGTGTTTTTACTAGGTGATTCGGGAGACTTTTGATTCAAGTCTTGTAACTGTGATGAATATTTAATACATCAATAAGCATCATACTTTAGAGAAAGAAGCTCATGAGAGGGTATGGTAAAGAAGAAAGTTACCTCTTTTACCCATTCACTCAAGTTTTCAAAGCGACTATACTAAGGAATAAACAAAAACACATACAAATGGGGAGAGTGGCAATGAACACTGGATATTGAGAGGTTGTTTCATTAACAGCTGAGAGGCAGTAGGGATTAAAAGGGGAAGATGGAAAGATGAAGGCCTGACAGATAAATGAGATTCATTGCTACAGAATTTCAAGGGTTTTTTACTTTTTTTGATTCCTTCATGTACCCCAGTGTGGTATCTGCTTTTCAGAGATGCATTTAAAACAATAGAAGACAGGTATTTCAGTAACTATCTCATTATTCATGAAATAATAAAATGCAAACAAGGATGTAAGTTCTGCAAATATTTTTCTCATTGCAAAGTGAATCCATTGTAATATTTCAATTTTAATTTTTTCTGTATACTTTTTCCAGTGTTTCAAGTACTTCAACAAAATGAACTAATATTAGATAATGATAGATGAAGGATTGTCCTTACTTGCTGCTATTTGACATTGGTTTACTGTGGCAATAATTGCTTCATTATTTAATGAAAAACAATGTCACATTTCGGTCGCAAAGCCTCCTCTTCTCAAGACTTTATTACACAATTGAAAGGATTGATTGCTGTTGATTGGGTTTTGTTGGAGGACATAGACGCTTCCACATGACGCTGGATTTAACAGTCACATTTTCCAATCTTGGGTAAATCAAAATCTCTTTGTTCATCCTTTGCATAATCCATTCTGCAGCTGTTGAAAAAATAAAGAGAGAAAAACAAACCCATTAAAAATGTCAGTCTTTTCCAGCTCTCATCACTGAAGTCTCTGTGTTACATCTCATAAGAAAATCTGACTATGCAACTGGAATTACATTTTATTCCCCCAGACTTTGAGTGGGTCTCTATCATATAGATAAGCCTCATATATTAGGTTTGCTCCTTCTCTTGCTGTTATTGCAGAAGCACCTTCACTTCGTTGCAGGTTTTACTCATTTATTCCCACTGCTATCAAGCAAAAGGTTGCTATGTGTAACATGTGTCTGCCCTTCGAGAGGATATTCAGAGAGGGTCCTCTCTCAATGGCAGCAGAGTTCTATTCCCTCATTGTTGACAGCAGGTGCAATAGTTTTGGTCCTTCAGATCTCATTTCCAGCTCATATAGATTATATTTCCTTTTTCCAATTCTGCCTTTCCTCCAGGAAAAAAATCCAAAACAGGCCAACACCACCACCACAACAGCAAAAGTTTCTTCTGGGTAAAACAAAACTGAATTTTGCTTAGACAGAGAAATGCTGGCATTGTCAGCGCCCAATGTGTGTGTGTGCAATGTCAGCGCCCAATGTGCCTTATGCACACAAGTGCTCTTACAGGACCCAGGGACAGTGATCAGCAGGAAGGACTCAGATTCCCAAGAAACTGGGCATTGTAACAACCAGAGACAGCTGAAATATAGTGAGACTAAAGGGTCATTTCCTCCAAAGAGCAAATACTGTATCCTCTTTACTCTATAAACATTAAAGATTTCTTGTTTAAAGGCTGATGAAAGAAAAATAGATAGATATCTTTTAAATATCTATAAATTCTGGATGATCAGATAAATTTTTTATTAAATCCCATTAGAATGTCCTATATTTGTATAAATCATATTAATATTCTAGATATCCTTCAAAAAAACCACCCACCTACTACTGCATCACAGTGCAGTACAGCTGTGAAACACTTTTGCAAAAATAACTGCATGTTTAATACGATATAGTATATACTCCTGGCTATCTTATTCTTTACAACATTCACAATATAGTTGTGTTGTATATATACTTCCTCTAGCTATCTTTCTGTTGTTTAAATAACAAATTTGTGAAGAATCATTTAAACTTGGAATCCATAATATTCTTTTTTATTTTTTGTAAATTATATATTTTTATTAATAGGCTGAACAGATGTTTTTCTGTTAAGTTAATATCTTTTGATATCTGTTATTTCAAAGTGTAGTAAGCTTGAGAATTGTCGCTTAGGAACAGACATATTCTGTAGTTATTGATAAATTACATAGGTTCCTGTTGCAATCAATATATAATAGAAAAAGCTATTTCATTATTTTATAATTGCATGCAATTATATATCTTGAACATGCTTAGCTTAGAATGCTGAAGAAGATATCGAGCATATAGAGGTTAATTACGTTCCTCTATGTTAAATATGCATAGCATGTTATCTGATTTTAAATGCAAATTAGTAGAAGACAACATAAAATGCATTTTAATTTTAAAGATTGTAAAGTAATAATGATATAGTAAATGCGAATAGACTTCTAAAATTAAAATTGCATTATTAACGATTGCATCTATCTATTCCAATACTCAAAAATGACAATATACATATGAGATTTGCAAGCAATTTTTTGATTTAGTACGATTCTAATAGTTTTAAGATTCATTTATTACAAGGAAAAATAGCATCATGTGAAGCAAAGAACAATGACACGTTAATAAGCAGGTTATTTTTAGCTTTTGAGAATAATGAACATCTGAACTATCATATTGTACCATTGTCACATCAGCAGCAGTATTGCAATTTGTATAACATTTAATGTTTTCCATTCCATTCCCTTTTTGTTCTGTAAAGAAAATATCATATGAACCACAATTTAAATTTAAAATACGCTGATGGCGCATGAGGGTAGAGTTGCAAAAGTGATGTAATACTATAGGAGTCTAGATCTCTCTTTATCTCAACAATCACCAAACTAGAAAACAATCAGTAGTCTAAACATTAAGGAACATACTGTCAGTAAGCTATGTGGAAAGAGTATAAAAGGTATTTCGCTCACAGAATCTGACTGTACACCTCCAATCCCTTTAGATGCTCCTTGCCAGCTATGTACGTGGTGCAGATGCATATAACATCAGGGTAACGCAAGATGGGTGCATCGCAATGCAGTTCCTGGTATTCCAGAAATTTCCTTCAGACAATTTGCACTAGGAGTAATCAATTGAAAAACCCCACAGAAAAAAAATATACAGTCATAACTAAATTAGAGAAATTTGTTCTGGGACGTAAAAGTACAAGAGGTAAGAAATATCCAGTTGCTTTGGTTCTGGAAATTGTATACGTCTTTTTTTATAGAGTAACAGTTACAGGGAAAAAAATGCTCAGCCCATATGACCTTGGCTGAATATGAACAGTGAAGAATAAATTTTCAGATAATTTGATGCCAAGCTATAATTAATCTCTAGTGAAAAAGTGTGAATTAGAAGCTGAAGCTTACCTGAACAAAGGTTTGGTTTTTTTTTTTTAATGAAATAACAAGTACATTTCCTTGATTTACTGGCAAAGTATCAGCCAAATGTCATATGTGTGCTCTTGAAGAAGAAAACTGTTTTAAAAATGTTTTAAATATGAGGAAAAAAAAAAAAAAGACGATAAAAAGATGAAAAAAGCATAGCAGTATGTGTTCCCTTAATGCCTCTGGGGAAAAAACTGAACGGTTTCAGATGAATCTCAACAAGAAAACTCAGACCTCCGAAAATATCCAGTGTAGAAAGAGTAGAACACTTGCATACCTATGAAATAAAAATTAAAAAAAAAAACCAAACCCCCCCCAAAAAAACAAAAGAAGAAGAGCCATTGGAAATAAAATTTTAATGCAAAATATCAGTTGTTTGTAACTGTCAGCGTCAAGACTCATGCTATCTATCATAGCACATTGCACCAGATCTTGAGTTAATCTTTATTCATCTAGAGCCAAGTGGTTCTTTACAGGAATGATATTTGAAAAGTTTTTTTCCGACTAGACATGTTCATTTAATAGCTGCCACAGAATTATTCTTACCCTACTATCGCCCCTTGATTCAGCTCTGTAGTGTACAAAGAAGGATTTACAAGACGCCAAAGTTTCTAATACACTGCTCATGGTTACTACAGTAAGATTGTTCCACAGATCCACAGCTACAAACTTTATAACCCCTTGACAGAAATACTTAATAGAAACAGGAATCTGATTCTAAATTTAATTAACTAATTTCACAGTTTTAATTCTAAATACCATACAGTTTTATTAGTTTTGTTAATTCAATTGGTTTGTGTTACTTTACTGTATTTCTGATATTTAGACTTAATAGTATCTAAACTGTTAAGACTTTTCATATTTCTACCATTCTCTGTCAAAAGAGATTGGTTTCCTAGACTGAACTTAAAATTAAATAAGATGTTAATGCCTTTATTTGGCTGGGTGCAAGAACTCAGAAATGATCATTTGCATCAGTTACTCAAACTATTCAACAAAATAATTTACCCTTAAGACAAGAACAGGGTAAGTCAGGGCAACTCCTTCTAAAGGGCTCTTTCATGGGAAAATCTTTCATATTCGCTGGGAGTGATACTTGAGGCCATGGAAGTTTTCTAAGTGATGATAAGTGTCTACTTTTCAGAGCATATGCTCAATTTACATACGAAAAATTCAGTAACTGAAAGATGACATAAAAAAACTTGAATAAAAAAAAATGCATAAAAGAAACATTTCAAAATACTGTTGTGGTTGTAAGAAGAGGGGAAACAAACTACATAAATATGATTAACAGGAAACAAACTTTATGCCAAAACTGAGCTAAAATGGCAGTAAATGATGCACTTGGTATGAGCATCGTACCAAATGATTAAGTAGCATAGAAGCTGGCAGACTTGGTTACAGAAATGGTCCAGCTGATCTAGATTCTTGGTTTTGTTATGGTTTATATGAGATAGGCATCACAGAAAGGGAGTCCATTAAAGGACAATCAAGTATTATTCATTCTTTCTGTGGGCTGTAAGATGTAACCCTGAATTTATGGTTCTCTAGTTCTTTTCTAAAGAAATGCAGACTTTCTATCAAATACAAAAAGAAAAATATGCTCATTGACACTATAAGAAAAATCTATCAATATTTTGATATACTAGCTAGCAATACTGCACAGAACTACAGAATAGTTGAGGTTGGAAGGGACCTTGAGAGACAATACAGTCTAACCCAGAAGTCTCAGAAGTCTTTGCTGAGTATATATTGGTTCAGAGGAGAAACCTGAGCTGTCAAATGACAGGCTGAATTAAAATGTAAGTAGTGGAGGAATCTGAATGAAAGAGCAAACCAGAACCTATTCATGTGTTCCCATGCTCCAGCCCTTTGTTTTTAAGGGAGAGAGACAACAAAGGTATTCAATGTAAAACTGATTCATAAAATCATCCCCATAAATGCTCTCTTGGAAGATTAGTCTCCCTGGTTGTTAAGTCAGCTCAAGATTTGATGCTACTAAGATGATAATTTTCCAGAGTATGTTTTGGAACATTTTGAAGAACAACAGAAAAATTAAATAACTAACAAAATGCCCAACAACTGTCTTTGCATCTTTAATATACAAACAGTACAGTGAGGTTCTTGTCAAATATATTTCTTTCTTGATAAGTAGTGTCAGTCAGAATCCCTTCAGCTTAGCAAGGACTGATAAACTATAAAATTCTGGTTTTCTTCTGATATGTAATAAAAACCTTATGGTTAATTTACCCTTGGGGGAAAAAAGAAGGCTTAGAAGCTAGATACTCATCTTCAAGGTCTTTGTCAAGTTAAGGACACATTTTCAAAGAGCAGATACCAAAAGGTGACCTAGACTAAACAATAACATCAATAACAACATCCACAGTACCTTCAAGGTATTAGAGCTGATGTATGCTTGGCAAGCACTCGGCCGACTCTGAAAATCCAAATGTTTAAAATAAGTATCCTCATGCAAACCAGAAATAAAACATTTATTTCAGAATGACTTTTTTTGAATTGAATCTGGTGAGTAAGAGGGTGTGGTCAGAGGTGTCATCAGGGTCCCAGAATTAACATTTCATGTTTAGGTATGGCATTGGTTTAAAAATTCTGAGGTAGATTTTAACCGTAAGCTGTAGGCAAGACAACCATAAGCATCCTGTGTTTCCCAACTACTACAATGTGATCTTATGGCTTTTTAAAATTTTGTTTAAACTGAAAAAATTGTGCTGTTTAAATGTTCTAAGCCAGAAAACCGCAGCTGTTGCTGGAAATTTGGCATGAAGTTAGATATAGAAAAAAGCAATTTTCAATGGTTCTTCATCAGCTTATAACTTTTTAATGAATATTTTAGTTACATAATCTTGACATACTTTTTGATAATTGTTTTAGAAAAAAAATGCCCCCCATATAGGTACTGATAGCTATATGCTTTTAGTGATCCATGGTATACATAAAAGAAATAGTACTTTTGATAAAAATATACAATAAGAGAAGAACACCAGAATTTTATTGTTTCTAAAAGTTAATGTTTTTTTTTCCTACGATTCTAAAATCCTATACCTGGGTTTTTACCACTTGTGTCCGGCCTTAGACTGTAAACAAAAACATTTAAGAAAACTTTCATACTGTTCAGATGTTTCCCATATGTCAAGTTTATCATTAAAAAAATCAGTTTAAAATATTGCAAAATGATCTGCCTCATTCTTGACAAAATACTGATAAGAAAATTTGTGGAGTTGGCAAACAGTCAATTGTTGCTGCAAAAAAGAAAAAAAATGTGGAGGCGGAGGAGACTCAAACTGTCCAGTTTGCAGTGTGTCTGATAAAGGGGGAAGCACTAAGCAAGTAAGATTACTACGGCAACTACGAAAAAGGGTGTAAGACAGTGAGCCTAAAGGAAAGGAGTAAATTGGGGTTTGACAGGTGTTTTTGAAGACAGTAAATGTGGTGGCAGTGATGATCAAGAAAGGAGATAAAACAGCAAGCAGAAATTGCAAGTAGGACAATATTGGAGTATCTGTCTTCTGCCACATTTTCAACCTCTGTAGCTTAGCCCAAGACAGTAAACCTGTTGCACATTAGCAAGTCTGTCTGAATTATCTCTGTGATTAAGGAACACCTGGAGTAAATGCCATAAAAATATTCCCATTAGAAAAACACCTTCATAATTGTGAAATTTAAACAATGAGATTTTGTAATGAAGTGATATCTCTGTTTATGAAAAATGTCAACAGTCTTCTTAGGAAGATACTAACACTATGGATCTATGTGAATCTTTCACTTCATTAAAGTGGGAAACACTTTTTTATTGACTTAAGTAATAGAAATATTTTTATTAGCATATGCTTCCAAGGTTATGGTAGGAAAATATCCACCTATTAAGCTGACTGCATTTTTTTCTAGTAGGCAGACATACAGACCAAAAAGTTGTGCTATTCCTTCACAGGCATTTTCTTGGAATTTTCTAACCAATATTTACTTCAAATATATGCAGGAATAACAGAAACATGAGCAACACACTGAAGAATATATTACTATAACTAATGAACAATAAGTTGCTCTAAGCTGTCTGCGCACCAGAACTATATATGTGGATTTAACAGAGGGCTATATGAGAGCATTAAAGAAAATATAAAATTATATTTTTATCACTACAGTGACAAGATCCACAATGATGAAGAATTTAAAAAAGAAAATTCCTAATAGTTTCACTTCACACTATCTTTTTGACAAATTGCTTTTGCTTTTCTAAGGTGTTTTCATTTCTTAAATGGGATATTCACCTAATACAATAACTTAGAAAGGTCTGCTCAAAACAAATCTGTCATTTAAATCTGTCCCCTCTAAAGTGGTACTTATTTGATGCAACCCCATCACTACTAACCTGAGCCTCATAAAAAATAACTGTGACATTACTATGACGTAGGAAAATATGAACCAGTGGTTCACATTCGAAAATCAAGAATAATTAAATTTGCATTAACTCAGACTTTTTATATTTTTCATTATGCAGTTTGCAAAAAGCTCTGTGATAAGCTAAAATAGTGACACATAAATAGTGTCTTTCAGTAAACTCAGAGAGTTGCATTTCATGGTTAAATTGTCTGATGTTGAAAGGGCATCACTGTGGAGTATTCTTTTCTCAAAAGACAGGTGGGGGGATTGTCTTTTAAATTCCTACCTGGAAGATTTTCAATGAAATGGCAGTAAATGTAGGGAAGGGGGAGTGGAGGGGGTGGTGGATGTGGAGGTGTGTGTAAATAAAAGGTCAACCTTGCCTAAGGCAAGAACTGTACACATTGAAGTTCTGCTAACATGCTTTTCCTTTTTTATTATTCTGTGGAGGTTGAGTTTAAAAGTGGGACAGATAGTTACCCTTTTGGATACTATAAAGCTTCCAAGTGGAACCCCCAGAAGTGTATATGTGCCTTGCACATATCTACACTGCAAACTGAACTAGCTGTAAATGAATTGTTCCAGGGATGAAAAGCAAATTAGCTGTTTCATCAGAGAGTAATTGCACCACAGCTCAGTGCAGCTTAATGCCCACTTCTGAGAGCAAGAATTGATACACAGTGTGATGGATGGTAAAGTTATTAAACCTGTTTATTCCAGATCTTCTAATGGGTTCATCCCAACAAGGGTGATGCCAGGCAGTAGGGGGTCACCTTGTCTTGGGTAGTACACACTGGATTAAGAGCATCCCTGTAAAGAGAAAAATGTACTTTATGTACCTTCACTGATATGCTTAAAGAAGCTTTTGAATTACAGGCTGAAGAAACACACAGTGACAGAGAAAGGAGATACCTTTAGCAGGAACAGAGAGTAGCAGATGCATGGATATAGGGTCAGCTTGCAACAAACTCACAGCCAGGTCCTGCAGGTATCCAGGGAGAATTTGGAAGGATTTGTCTACCCAAGAAGTCACTGGAAGCTGTCTGATTGTAGTAAAAGAAAAGTGATCATTGAAATGTGAGAAAAATGCAGACTTCCTTTCAAACCTTTTACTTAAACAGCGTCATGCGAACCATAGCGTGTGGGTTTTCTCCACGTAATTAAAACGTTAAAGTCCCTTTAATTGCACTCCCTTAAATGCATACATTTAGACATGGGAAAAGTTTAAATCTTTTTACATTTCACTTCAAAAAAAGAAAAAAAGAGACATTTCCACTTCAATAGGAATTTACTTTTACCAGTTTTGTGTTCCAGCTGGAAGTACTAAGTCTGGTTGGATTGGAGAGAGAGATTCATGAAAAGATATCATTAAAAGAGACAGTTTTACCAACAAAACTATCTACTTTTATTATCCTTATGTATAGAAGACATCAATCCACTGTTGAAATAGTTATCGCTGTTTCCATTTTTGGACCATTGTTTATGATAAGCAATATCAAATAATCACACTCAAAACCAGCAGCTGTGATGAACCAACAGAAAACTTATATTTTACAATTTTTATTGCGTGTATGCATGTATGTAATTTTCTAAAGAAAACATTAGAATTATGCTCCTACTGAAGGCAATTTCCGAATTTATATTAATTTCCCTGAGAACATAATGTGATTTTTACTTGTTAGTTAGTTTCCTCTTCAGAGGTACTCATTGTAATTTATTAGGAATATTTTTCCCCTTTTTTTTCTTTCCTTTGAAGGGCAGAGAAGAAAGTATAAAGTTCAGAAATAGAAGATTAAAAAGATGATGTCAGACTTCCAATTGATGAGCTGATCTGCATACTGAGGCAAAGTAATTCATTTCCATGGAGTAAAAAAGGATCAGTGGGCATGAATTAGAGGTTTACAAAAGCTTAATAGAAGAAATAGTATGAATACAGATTCATTTTTGAGTGGAGGGAAACTGTCAAAAGTAATAAAGTAAGACTGTTGAGGGTAAGTAAGTATGCTGAAAATATTTTCCTACAGAAAGTTAAAATCCCCAAACAATTAATAGTCATTAACAGGAATTTTTGAAGTATCATCATTAGCTCAGATTTTTTTACTGTTCCCTACAAAGGACCTTCCAATCATTTTTAATTTATTTTGGAGAGACAAAATCAAAATGAAAGTTACTCATAAGAAAAAAAAAAGTTACAGATTCTTGAATACCATAGATTAAGGTGTTGTAGAGTCCTGAATATTTTAAATGACCCTCACTCAAATCCTCCCTGGGATTTGGTATAAGCAAGAGATTTAAAGTTCTTTACAATCTCATCTAAGACTAGACTTTCATCACAGTGAAAAGCCTGTGAAATTTGAAACAAGAGAAAAGACAAAGATTTCACAAACAAAACAAAAAAGATTAGTTCGGAAAAAATTATGCTCAACACACTACTTCAGAGAGACCATTGATGGGGATGATTTTATAAGTCAGTTTTACATAGAACACCTTTATTGTCTCTCTCCCCTAAACACAAAGGGCTGGAGCATGGGAACACTGCACTTCTAAATCAATGTTTTATTTCAGAAGACTGATTTTCATCTTATCTCGTGCTGTAGGGGTTCAAGACATGGTCATTTTCTATATAACATACCAGCATGTATACTTCATTGCAAAGATTCAAAATAGTACTAAATTTAAGATGAGATTCACATAACACTAGATAAACATGAGATAAATTTTGTCAGACAAGTAAAAGAAAAGAAAGATTATTCTTCATAATTTGATTAAGTTGAAGTAGATGTATATAAAAGGAAAAAGAAATCTGGTTTTGGAGAAGGGCATCAGTTTGGACATGAGATTTTGCCAGCTCTACACCAGAATGAACAATTGAGTCATGTGACTCTGTGAAGAGAGGGCCTCCATCCCCTCTCTAGCCATCATTACTGGAATATTTTGATGACAATCCTCTTGAATCTTCTCTTCTTCAGGGCAAAAAGACCTAGCCTCTTCAGTCTTTCCCTACAGGCAGCTTCTCCAGTACTTTGATCATCTTCCTGGGCCTCTAATGTCTGCACACAGAATCTTCTTTTCTGGATCTGGTTTCATCTTTTGTGGGATCAGAGCTGAACACCAGTTCCCCAGGTGTGGCCTGACAAGCGCTGAATAGAGTACAATGATAATCATAGAATGGCTTGGATTGGAAGACACCTTCCAGATCACCTAGTTCCAACCCCTTTGTTCCAGTCCTCCATCTACATTAGAAATGCCCCTACAGGCGCAGCCAGGGTCCGATTTGCCTTTCTTGCTGCAGCAGTGCACTGTTAACTTGTGTTCAGCTTATTTTCCTCCAGGACCTCCAAGTGTCTTTCAGCACGACTGCTCCTCAGCCACACAGACCCTAGTCTGTACTGGATCTTTGGCTTATTTGTTTTATTTTGTCCCAGGGGTAGGGCTTTCACTTGTCATTGTTAAACTCCTTAGTGAAGAAAATCTAATTCAAATTTTGCAGTTTTTTTCACTCAGTGGAGTATTAATTTACGGGGAAAAAATCAAAGAAATAAACCAAATAAAAATGGAGAGTGTGCCTGAAAAAATAGTGCTCTACAGCAGTTTATTTCAAAAGTATATACAACAATTCACAATATAAAATTTATTTTATAACTAGTAGAAATTAAAATCTCGAAGTTTTTAGTATTTGTTCATGCTAAAATCAAAAGTTAATACTATCTCTAATTCTGTTTTAGACTCTCTTTAATGAGAATTTTTCATTTCACTCCTGCAGATCAAAGTATATCATCCAGTGAGAAACCCCTCAGTTAAATTTTTCAATATTTCTCTGAAAACACCATCTGTTGTTTAAGCCTTATATAAACATATGTATTATCATTTATTCTTTGTTTCCCATATTAGCATTTCGTTTGATGAAATCTCATCCAATCCAGGAAATGCTGAACAACGATCACATAGTTGTTATAATTTTCTTAATTACCTATTACATGGTTTCAAAACAACTTATTCAGATTTTATAAACCCAGAATTACCATGTCATTACCTTATAGAGCAGTGCTATTAATTTTCAAAATTAGATACATGATGTTTTGAAATCTACAATTCTAATAAAATAAACATTTAGAAATAGGATGATGTAGTAAAAATAAATTGAATCTCAGCAATCACAATGAATAGAAAATCATGCTGAAATTAGTGTTTACAGAAATTCTAAATCAGTGAAATTCTATCTATAATCTCTCTTCTACCCTAACAGTAGCTTTCATAGAAACTGAGCCACTTAGATCTCAATTTGAATTTTGGGCACATTCATTGAAAAATCTTTGTGAAGCTGCTCTCTAGAGAGAAGGACTCCTGAGAGACCAAATAACCCTGATAATGGTTGATGATTTAAAGCTTTGTAATGTTCCCTTTTAATCTGGTGAAAAAAATTATCTGAAAGTCTGCAGTAAGAAAGAATAATGGTGTCTATTCCCGTTTGCAAGAACTATATGCATTTCTTACAGTGAAGAGAAGAACAATTAGCTCACTATATTATAGGTAGAAATGAATCAATTAATGAATTGAAATTTCTAAACCTTGAACTTAATGAGGGGAAAATCCCAATTATCTACCTTAGTATCTACATTAGAAAATATACACATATCATTGTTTGTGTTCTAAACCTCCTATTTCTATGGGAATAATAAGGAGTGTTCTAGATCTTGGTAAAAGGTTCCCTGATCCCTTTAGGGACTAAAGGCTGGGAACCACTCTGAGCTTCACTGCTCTCTCAGTCCTGCACAACTTTCTCATCAACAAATTTTTGGATCAGCCCCTAACGGTTCCTGCACTTTATGATGTAGATGAACAAAACTCAGGGCTTGCAGTCTGAAATAAATATCAGCTTTGCATTCAATGTCTTTTCAGGTATATAAATGACAAGTCATTTCATATTAATTAAAGAAATATCCTGTGAGTCAATATCCCTGCTATATTCCTTTGCTGTTAATATGAAAAGATTGTAAGAACTCATTCCCTCAGTAAACTTGTACCTTCAGTTCCGCAAAATATTATTCCTTTCCCAAGAACTGGCTAATGGCCTTGTTTCTTTAATCTCAATAGCATTTCATTAATTTATTTCCTTCTGTGTTGGCTGTGTTAGAACTTTTTAAACTGAGAATTCTGGGTTATAGTGGACTGACCCCAGCCAGCAACTGAGCATCCATCAGTTGCTTGCTCTTCCTCCACAGTGGGGTGGAGGAAAGATTCAGAAGAAGAAATGTACTAAAAAACTTGTGAGTCAAGATAAAGCAAGTTTAATTATTGAAAGGAAAAGCCAAACCAAACCAAACCAACCAACCAAAAAGCAAACAAAAAAAATTGCCCACGACATGTCATAACCCCACATAAACAAGCAGGTGATGCAAAGGCAACGATTCATCACCTCCTACAAATGCACCAATGCTCAGTCTTTGAGCTATGACTCCTTCAGAAAAATTATGCCCCAATCTTGCTGAGCACGGTGTCATACAGTATGGGATATCCTTTTGATCCACTGAGGTCAGCTGTCCTGTCTGTGTCCCCTCCCAAATTTTTGCCCATCCCTATTCTACTTGCTCAGGGTAGAGTAGGCTGAGAAGCAAAGAAAGCCTCAATGTTGCACAAGCATTGCTCAGCAATAGGTAGAACAATTGTATCACCAACACTGTTCTAATCACAAATCTAAAGCACAGCGCCATACATGCTCCTATGAAGAAAATTGCCTCCATCCTAGCCAAACCAAGAGAATGCAAATTATCAACTATATGGATTTTATATGCTTGAAAGTATTATATATATACAAATTCCGAACTTTTGAGACAACAGTGGGAAATCTGTAGGAGCAATCACAGTATTAGTATGAGTATATAGACGCTGCATAATATATTTGCAGAAATATTATGTCACTTTCAAGTACCCTTAGACCTTGATAATTCTCTTCATGCATCAATCCCAAAGCACTTTATATATCATGCAAATAGTAACACAGATCCTCAGCTGATGACCAGATGGACTCACAGGGACAAAGTTTACTCACAAAACTTTCTGATTTGTATAGAAGTAAAAAGAGCAAAGAATTAAAACCTAAATCCTGAATAGGAACCATCTACTATAAGCATATCTGAATCAAAGTTTTAGTCTAGACCGGAGGAAGCTTTTGAAGCAATCTGCTTATTGTCAGTCCCTATTAAAACTATTTCAGTCCATTGTGGAGTACTGACTTCACCTAAGAACTGGGCTTATTTCAGAAAATTGGAAAATGAATTGCAGGAGTGCACTGAATGATCTTCAGCTGAAAATGTGTATTCAGTCCATATGGACAAACTGAATTTACTCTGAAATAAAACACCTTGAGAAGTGTGATGTACAGGGTGATGATTATATCCTCCATAACAAGATTTTTTCTCTACACATCAACTCCTTTTCATCCGCATTGATTTCAAAAGTAGTCATAGACTATGTAACTAACAAGAGTAACACACTACAGATAATTTGAGCTGACTATATTTTATTTATACTCCAAAAATATCTTCTAGAATCTCTCTCCATCCCTCTCTTCCTCCTCTTTCTCAGGCATATACCCTACACACACTTACACCTCCCTCCCTCTTGAACTGAGACTAGAAAAGGCTCAAAATAGTTTCAGATCCTACAGTTAACATTTTATCAGAACACAGGTGATACACAAAGCTGTGAGAAAATAGGGATAACTCTTTGATCGAAGTCATTCAATACAAAACTTTCCTTTTCCCACTGTGTCATTGCAGTGACTTTGCAATTTTTTTTCTTCTGTTACTTCTTCCAATCTAACAATTTTCAGTGGCTTCCTGGGCTGAATAAACTTCAAAGAATTCCTTTTCTTTGTTTGTAGGGAGGTTTCTTATGTTACCTCTGAGGTTTTCCTTTGGTCTGTAGTCTGATTGTAGACAGACTCCTGCTCTTTTCAGGGTCTTCAAAGCTACATGGCAACCTCTTTCATTTCCACTTTTCTCTCTCTGACACTTCAGATATCTCTTTCCAAACATGGGTATGCATATACATAAATGTGAAGATGATGAGTTGTATTTAAGGAAAAGGAAATTTTCCCTTTCCTCTGGAGTTTATCATTGAGCTAGAATAAACTGATCAGAACAAGTAAACACAAAGTATATTGAATTGCTGTGAAACTCCCAGTGTTTTATTATGCTCGTTTAACAAAATACGGTATTTATACTGTAAAGCAGAAGATTACAAATTAAATGATTCATCCTTCTTGAGAAGTCTCAGATAAAAGACATAAAGGTTAACACAGTTGACCTTAACTTGAGCAAATTAGAGAAAGATGCATAGCACAAATGAAAACTTGCTAAATAGAAAGAAAAACAAGTTATCACTGTTTCTAAAAACCCAGAAGGTATTTACAGTAGATCTGAGAAAACTGTAGGAGTATTTAATTAAGATCTCTCATTATATCTTTTTAAATCTTTGAAAAGTCTGTTTATTCTAGCTCCTAGCAATGTTATAGTCAGTGTAATTATCATCATTAAACAGTATCTTTGTGGAACTCCACAAATGTATGTCAGAAAAAAAAAATCATGAAGCCACGATGCCTGAATTAACTCTTTGATGATCATACTCTCTAAAGTCATGGCTGTTTGCTAATCAGTATTTCAGTGGAATTCAATGTATGTGAAGCATCCCGAGCCATGAGATTCAGACTGTCACATATTCAGCATTCCATAACATTCTCTCTTTCTGAATACTTTGTCATCTTGTGGATTCCAAAACTGTTCCATATTTGCCAAGATTTTCAGAACTAACACCGCTGAGCAATAGACCCTTTAGAAGCGTCCACGCTCTGAAGGTATTGACAGGCCCAACTATCCCTGGCCACCCCCCAAGACCTCCCACCACATTGCACATATCCCAGGACCATGCTGAAGTCCCCCATAGCTGTCAGTCTCTTGGTGCTGTGACAGCAAAAAGTGGTGCTTGTCAGGAATCAGCTTCCTTTGTCCAGTCTAAGTGAAATTGTTTCTGTGGAAGTAATGACTACATAGGAAAGCGGTCTTCATTTCAGCAGAGAGGTGCCTTGGGTGAGTGTGAAATATGTTTTCATAAGTGCCATGGAGAACTTTCTTTGTCTTCCAGCGCAGGAACCAAATCCAAATCAGAAGGTGGTAGTTCACAGAAAGTAGTTGTCCTGTGTAAAGCTGTGCAAGGTCTTTTCCAATCTCAATGATTCTATGTTTCTGTGAAAAGAATATCATGGGTCTACTTGGGTTCAGCAGAATACAGATGAAGGTAAAAAGGCATATTAGGAAATGTATCTTCAGGAATTGCTTTGTCTACTTTTCTCCATATCTTTGTATATAGCTAGCCTTGAAATCAAGATACTGAACAAGATCCAGCTTTGGTCTGACCCCATGTATGATCACTACCTCATACAATTAAATATTATGACCTTCCTTAAACTATGAAAAATTAATACGCAGAGCTGTCTTAAAACTTCAGATGTGCTCTTCTTAAAAAGATCAATCACTTTTTTTGGGGGGAGGTGAAGGGCGGATGTTTGTGGGGTTATTTTGGGGGGAGGGAGCGGTTGGGGTTTTTTTTCCGATTTGTTTTTAAGTCTTAAAAAAACCAAAAAACTGAAACACTAAAGAATAATTAAAACCCAGAAACAGCCTCTGATTATTACCAAGAATATGGTAATATTCATAATGGAAAGCTCATATCTAAATGTAAACACTAGCATGAATCAGCAGTGCTGCACAGAAGGAAAGCTGTTCAAAATAACATTTCTGCTCTGTAAACAATACGTTATTTTGAGCAGTTTTAATGTATATACATGACAGCTGATAACCTCATTAATATATGTACATACTTACAAGAGAGTTAATACTATTAGGTTTTGAGCATCTTCAGCTCATTTTAATATATAAAAAAATAAAAATACTAATAATCTCATGTGGAATATAGCTATATCAAATATATGTTGGACTATTAACATTTCACAAATTTGTATTTAATGTATTTAATTAGAAAGTTGAATTATGTTAAAAGCACTGACAGCCCAGGACCAAATGTAAAGAAGACATTGAGTTATTTTTTGTGACTTATAAAATATACACATCAATCTATACCACATGTTCCACACAGGGAAATACTGATATTTGTATGCTAATTAATTGTGGAACTACTGGTAAATTCCCAACTATTCGCCTGCCTTGTAGAGTTTAGAACTACCATCAATCACCTTTTTTCCTTTCAAAACCTTGCATTTAAATGACATTTTCTTTATATTTTGCATTATTCTTGTGTTTTGCTGTGTGACAGCGGTAATATTTTTGTTTTCCTATCCCTTAGTTCTGTAAGTCAACCATAACTGGAGATGGCACTAAATAAGTTAGACTGTAATTCTGAAAGTATGCAACAAATCCAAAAGATATTGTTTTCTGAATTAATAAAAAATGAGACAAATGGAAATGTAATTCTCAAAAATGCTTTCAGTTCCACAAGTGTAGATTGGGAAAGAATGTGGGGGGTTTTTGTCACTGTTTACTTATAGTCTCATTTTTTATTTCTGTTTTGAGGAAAATGCAGTATATTCTGAGAAATGTATTACACAAACATAAAATCAAATAGAAACTGAACATTCAAGGTAACACAAGGTGATCCATAGCTTATACAAGTGAAATAAATCTCCCAATATATTATTTAATTAGGCATATATACGTACCTGCCATTGACTCCCTCAGACTTGGATTAAAAGACTTTAAGATCATCTTTTACTCATTCTATTCAAAATCCTATCTGGCATCATGTACATACCAGTCATTTTCAAAAGTGTTTAGAGCAGTGTTCTAACCAACTACCAGAACCATCACCATGTGTTTCAGAAAAGTCTTGAAAGAGGTTATTATTTCTTTATGCCAACCAAAGTACCAGGAAAAGAACCCATAATTGCTCTAAGAGCTCAGTAACTAATGGCGTCCTTCGGGGTTGTAGTATTTTTCAGATAGATTTGGATTTTTTGTAATAGTAGAAAGACAGGTATCATTTTGTTTATTTGCTTCTCTACTTGTGTCAGGAGTTTAAGGAAATACCAATTTTTTTCTGAATCATCTGAATTCTGCACTATATTATGACATTTCTCAGATACTGTTTCCCCACAGCCCCAAAGAGTTGTTTGTGCCACTGCCAGAGGTTCAGAGAAGAGATCTGATGAGCTTGTAAATTGCTTTTGCATGGTGATGTCCCAAGAATGGGAAATGGTGAGTTTTCTACAACACATTTCCCTAAGATGTTAGCTTGCTAGACCAGCTGCTGATATTAGTGAGCATTTATATCAAATGATATCCAGGCATGGCCTGAAGGGTGCCATTTCAGACTGACAATATGGATGCCATTGACACTGACTGAGGGAAGAAAATTTGATAGAATGGACACAAGCTACTTCCCACCCATTGGCCCATTGGCACACTGGCAGAGAGCACACCCAAACAAATGAGGTTGTAGATATGCTCGTAAGACTGACTCACTAACTAAAATCTATCCAATGCACAAACCTTATGAGTAGGGTATCTTCGGATTACTTAGTTTCCGGTGTTGGGTTCATAGAAAGTAGTATGGAGAGAGGTCTCTGAAAAAGAGTGTAAATTATCATGTATGAATTTACATAATTATGTATAATTTCATAATACACATATTATAATATTATAATACCTATATACATAATGTATCATACATATTGTTTTATTTCATAATATGCATATAATAATATTTATTATATTATTTTTATTTCATAATATACATATAATATGTATACAATACATAATGTATATATGTATTATAATATTATATGTATATTATTAAATTATACATAATTATGCAAATTATGACTTCAAATGCTTAAGTTTTATCTTGTGCTGTCTTGACAAATTTTATACTATGTAACAATTTATACACAGTCCTAGTATAGAATGAAAAACTATTGTGCATCTATTGAAGATAGGAAAAGAAATGCAGTGTAAGATTTTTAGATGGCATTGTATCCTTTCCAATTATTGAGTTTTTGCTTTAAATGTCACCATAAGAATTATGTAATCAAAGAAAATTATAATTGCTCACAATATAGCAATGTTCAAATAAAGATTTTGTAATAAATGCCTTAGTTCTACAATGAATAGGATATAGATTTTAGTGAACAGTATTAACTTGAATTGCTATTTTAATAAAACTAAAGCATATGTATGGTCTACAACTTTTTATACAAACAAGCTCTGCATCCTGCTTATCAAAAAAGAGATATTGAACAGTACACCTAGAGGGAATGTATTACTGGGTATAGGGCAATATACTACACCACAGGGTTTAAGAAAATACGCTTTACTATGTAACCCTTTTAAGTCTGGGGGAAACTCCAAATACTTGCAATATAAAATTAGAAGAAAAAAAAGTCTTGAGTGTAATTTTTTTTGCTTGAAGAAATTTAAAATTTGTTATGTTAACCACTAAGAAGGATAAACAATATAAAGACTGAGACCCTTTATCCTGTTTTCAGAATTTATTACTTAATTTCTAAAACCAGCAAGATTGCTACTTTTGGACTAGCAGAAAAAAACATTCATGGTAAATGGGGATTAAGAATCCTTTTCTAGTAATACAGTGAAATATTTCAACTGCTTCTCATTTCATTTGCCACTGTTTTACCTCTTTTTTTAAAATTCACTTCAGAATTATATATATAAAGTTTTAATTCAAAGAGAAGTATTTCAAAATAGAAATTATTCTGGGAACTCGTACTCAGATATATATATTTTAATTATCGGAGGTGTTTTGTATCTCCATTTAAGGCATTCCATTGCCTTAAAGAAGCTTACAGGAGGAGGCATGTCTTATATCATCACACTGCATTTTCACACACACAGTCCAATAGAAGAATTTGGTAAACAGAGGGAAACTGTGAAATCTCTGACATGAGACCACCTAAAAAATATCAAAAATCCTGTTGTGTTGCTGAGGTGCTTGCGGATTCAACTTTGGTTTGTGTAAGAAGAGCTGGTGAATTAAAATTTGGTAATCATTGCCAGTTTTTAGATGAGATTTTTTCTTAATGTGTTTTCTGGTTACAGCTAGATAAACATAAAAGTAAAATGAAAAGTCAACATCCTGTATTAAAATATATATGATAAAAGAGGTGCTAAAATCAGTATGGAGGTGCCAATTTAAAACCAAAGATTCGTAATCTTAAATGACTTCTAAAATGCAATGTATGGATTGAAAGGAAAATGGTTTTCACACAAGACAAAATATAACTTATAATTTTACATAATTATGTTCCAGTCTGGTTTTTTTAAATTAATCTGTTCTAGAGAAAATGCTATATTTGAATTTCTGGAATATTTCAAAGAAATCTTACTACGTATAAAAGAAAACAGTAAGCTTATCCAAAAAGGCATTCTGTCTTATAAACAATTAAGAACATTAAACACAATTAACTGAGAATTCATGGTTCATATTAATGTGTGAAGCCAAATATATAGAGATATATCTCCTGTTTACTTGACCCTTTTTCAGTGTATTATTCCATATTTGATATAGTCCCATGGTATTACCCCTATTTGCCCCTTTTCTGGGTTAACTCTTCTGTAAGAGCATTTAAGTGTCTCAATCAATCCTGTGCTCTGGTTCCCATATTTTTATGTGGCACAATGAAGGGTATCGCCCTTTTGATCTCTAAATGACCTGCCTTATTCTTGCCCCTGGCAAGTGATGTGAGATGGTATCTTTGAGACACTGAAATGTTAATGGTTGATGACAAAACAGTCAGCCATTTGCAGAGGTGGCAGAATGCTTTGATGTGTTTTCAGCTCCTGGATGTGGGGAAAGGAGGAGCATTTTAGTGGGTGTGATGGTGAAACCTCTGATCTGCATAAGAAAGAGGGAGTGATCATCCGCCACTAGAGGCTCTGGGTGTTGAGCCAGATAAGGCAGAAGGCCGATAAGAGCAGACCTTGCAGAGGCAGGGTAGTGTTTTTTACCACGCGGATGTCCTCTCTTACACAATAGGCTCAGCTGTAAAAAATCCTGCCCCGGGGAAGGTCACTTTCACATGTATCATTCCCATCTAGGGCTAGGATTTTCATCCCTTCTGATGCGGTAACTGGCTGAACTCTGCTGATGTGAGGGGAAGTTGTCATGTCCTAGACCCTCAAAGACCCCCTACGTGCCTCAGACCCATTTCTGGGGCCTTCCACCGGAGGACATGCGTATCAGGCACGGTGTTGGAACAGATCCACAGTGCTGCAACAGAGAGTGTAAAACTCCCCCATCCCAGGGGAGGTACCAGAGCGTTCCCATGTAAGCTTAACTGTATATTAACCCACTAAAGTTTGTGTTTCACAGGCTTTCCCCACCCCCAAAGGATCAAGACTGTGGCCATCACTTTGACCAACAGACATCAAAATTGCAACATTACCGTCTTGTCACTGGATCCACGGGTGGTGATATCTTTCTAGTTTTATTTTCTTTCTTTCTTTCCTTCTTTCTTTTCTTTCCTTCTTCCTTCTCTCTCTCTTTCATTTTCTTTCCTTTTCTTTCTTTCTTTTCCTTATGCATTTTCTTAAGTGTTATTTTTATGTTTTTATATTGCTGTATCACTATAGATAATGCCAAAACAGCAACATCCTTGCTCTCCTTTGCAACCAAATTGCTCTAAAATAACCTCTACACATATAGATGTGTATTTATAAACAACGATCATTCAATGTCATTTCACTCTAATCCACCCCAAAGGATCAATTAACAAGAACCTGAGTTACTCTTGTCTTCAGGGGCTGGTCACAATGTTATTGAACAATATTAGGGTCTGGTCATGCCCCCCTACCAGCTACTGTAAAAAAATTAACCCTGTCCTGACCAAAACTAGGACATGAATCTAGTCCTGCACATGGTTCTGTACCTACATTAAGAGGAAGTGAGTGGAGATACTGTCAGGCCAAAATATTACTTTAAAATAGTTTAAAGAAAATTAGAGGCTTCTTTGTAGAGGTGTTCCATTTTCTTGTCCTTCGTATTTCTCCTTCTCCATTATTAATTTAATTCTTATTGAAATATATATAATTCTAGTGAAGTCAATGGCAAAACTTTCAATCATCCATTTTATTATAATAATAGCACAATTTTTATGTCTTCTGTATTGTTTTATTCATTAAGAATTCAAAGCTGGTTAAGGTTGTCTTATTTCCTGAGAAAAACCACACAGATTACCTAGAGAAGGTATATCTACATTTTATGAAGCAGTGACATGCACTGAACTGGTAGTGTCCTGAACAAACTCCACAGCCAGAAACACGAGAAATACAACAAAGTGACATAGATCAATTTTTCTGGACATAGCACATCATAAGCAACTTTCTAGGACATGAGCTAGCATTGTTTCTTTGTGCAATACTGTGCCATCAGGTTTGTTGTTAATTCTGCAGTCTAAAAACACTGCTGTACATAGACTGTAAAAAAATGCTGAAAGTTTTTCCACTGTCAGAAACGACATTTTGAATAGAGCCCTGAAATGACTTACAGCCCAATGGAAACATATGTATCTGGAGATTCTAAATCTCTTAAACATATTTTTTGCATTTTTATTAAATTATATAAATAGTTGTGTCAGTTACCATAGGCCCATAAAAAAATTAATGTTGGAAGGCACTCAGGAAGTCATCTGTTCCAGCTCTCCACTCAAAGGAGCATCAACTTTAATATTTTTATCATGGTGCTTAGGATTTTGTTTTTAACACCTCCAGGAATTAATTTCCCACTATCTAGCTGTCTTCACTAAACCACTAGATTGAAGGATATGTTTACTGTCCCACCCGTGAATGTAAGCTTCTATAGGAAAGGGAATGATTCAAAGTAGAATTAAAAAAGTTTCAGCATTTAGAGAGTAATGATATAGCAAATATTCAAATGCTTTTGGGATTTCTCTTATCCAGTCTTAACTTCTACATAACAGTTACTGTATGTTCTTCAGCTATTACTTTGATTACTTATAAATTATATTTTGGATCAAAAATGATGACAAAAGTTTTCTATCTATCTTTTGAATAACATGGTGATGTTATCTTAATGTTTACAAATTCATATCACTATATTTTGTGGAGATTCTGAACCTTAACTTTTTGAGTTATCATCATTATACAGAAAGTTTTACCTTGCATAAATGACTCCATAGATCAATATTGAGAATCATTATAATTTTCTTGTTTATCTTGTACTCTTTCCTGATGTTTATCCCTGTCTTAGTTGGAAATTGCTCAGCAGATAGTTTTCTAACAGTTTTTCTATTTGTGCATAAAATGTCTCTAGTCAAAGATTTTTTAATTTCCTTTTTTTGTTAAAGTGATATTTCATCTCATATACAGAACCCAAGAAGGAGGATGAGCAAGAATGACATGATGGATGAGCTCATGTAATGTCACTTAAATCTCAAGGAATAAAATGAAAGATGGATACTATAATTAAATTTTGTAATTAACAAACCTATCTGGTGTGCCTATGAGCATAATATTAGAAAGTTGTGTCTTTATGTATTTAACTTTTCTAGTCCTGTATTTTACTGTAGTGAAGATATGCATGCTGTAAGAGTGAAGAATAAAGCAAAAAGTTTGATTTCTATTTCTTAATCATTTCTGTCTCCAGCCTTTCTAAAATTCTATGTTTTCTTGTTTCTAAACTGGAGATATAAAAGAGCTATTTACGTCTTTTGGAACTCATATTTTTTCTATTTACTTCAGTGGAGGGGATTTTTTCCTAGTAGATAATAATAGAATAAAGTAAAATAAAATTTTAAAAAAACTGCAATCAAGAACAAAATTCTTGTTATCCATTATCTGTTCCTAAAGAATATAAAAAAACCCCAAACAAACAAAACCAAAACCACCATCATGCCCTCAGAGGGCTCATGGGATTAAATCAGACCCAGTACCAGTGTGTCAGAGATACAGAGAATTATTTATAGACAGAAGAAGAACCTCTGTGGTTCCTATCAGGGCCCAGACAAGACCATTGTGCTCTGATACATTCTAAATCACTGTCACATTATACATATTAAAGGTAAAGAAACAATCCAAGTTTACTTTTCAGTGCATGGTGCAAAACGTCAGTGTCACCCAATGTCGCAGCTAACCCCAGCTATCAACTAAGTCCACACACCTGCTCACTCACTCTCACCCAGTGGGATGGGAAAGTTAATCAAAAAGGTAGAAGTGAGAAAACTTGTGGGTGTAGATACAGGCAGTTTAATAGCAAAAAAACAAAAGCTGCATGCCCAAGGAAAGCAAGACAAGGAACTTATTCACCGCTTCCCAGCCGCATGGAGGTGTTCAGCCATCTCCAGGAAAGCAGGGCTCCATCACACATAATGGTGAAACCAACACCACAACACTGAACATTGCTTTCCATTCCTGCTTCTTCCCTCAGCTTTATATGCTGAGCATGACATCACGTGGTCTGGAATATTCCTTTGATCAGTCTGGATAAGGTGTTGCAGCTGTGTCCCCTCCCAGCTTTTTGTGCACCCCCAGCCTCCTCACTGGTGGAGTGGACTAAGAGGTAGAGGAGGTCTTGATTCTGTGTAAGCACTGCTCAGCAACAGTGAAAGCATCTCAGAGTTATCAGCAGTTTCCAACACAAACCCAAACCACATTCCTATACTAACTACTATACTGAACAAAATTAACTTTATCCCAGCCTAAACCAGCACACCTAACTCTCTTAACTTTGTAAAACCATTTCCTTTCAAATGAAACAGAATGTTTCTCTTAGACCTTAGTTTTAATGAATATCATTTTAGCGACCACACAAATATCATTTTAAGGAAAGTTAACTCCCTAACCTAATGGAAGGACACTTGGATATTAGGAACCAAAAAAAATGTAATGGAAATGAAATAAGTAGGAGTCTCTTTTTGTCTAAGAATTAAATAATGTATTGTATGTTTTTGTTGTCGCTGGCTTTTTTGACTAAACCTGCCAAAATTTCAGTCCCTAAATATCGCAGTAGAAATACTCAGAACCATTTTTGTTTATCCTTTAATTTGAATTAGTATATGAAAGTATTTATATTATTAGTGTAACATCAATTAATTTGTTCTCACTACTTGCATTACAATTCATTAATCAAACCCTTTCCAAAAAACTGAATTCACACAAGGTCTTACAAGTTGCATGCTAGACTTCGTTAATAGAGCAAATAACACAGAAATTTCATTGCTACAAAATGTGTTGTCTATTTTGTATTGGTTTTAGTCCCAGAATTCTAATTCTTTACCGAATGTCTGAAATATGTAGTGGGCAGAGAGTATTTGGCAAACCAAAGAATGACTGTACTGAGTGGTGAACTGTAACTGGAAGCAAATAAATGTTTATAACCTTTCAATATGAAAAGTCAGTAGCATAGTTACATCCCAGGAAGTTCATCCAGAATCAGAGGGAAGTTACTGAATGCCTGAAATCACAATCAACTCTTGAAGACAACCTCTTAAAGTTCCACTTCCAGCATGTGTTTTTCTAATAATTCATGAGTCCTACCGAGGTATTTTCCTTGTTTTGTTTTTCCTTCCTTATCCTCCTGCTTCACTCTCTTTCTCTGGAGACTGGAAGTTCTTGTTTTCCATTGTAAATGGAAAAAGTTTTGTTCGGCTATGTTTCTTTTAATGCACCCTTTTAGTTTTCAGGTTTGTTTACATGTTCATTTTCCTTCTGTTCTGAAATTTTAAAGGGTATTAAATTCTTGAATGTATTTCTCTTTTCACAGATTACTTGATGCACTTCTTATTTTAAGTATTAATATTTTTGAAATACTCATTTTTTTCTCTAGTACCTGCTTGAAATTTTAAATAAGATTAAAATATCTGTACCTAACACTGTTCCCCAGTAGCTGGTTTATGAATATATTATATCTATTAAATGTACTTCAAGATTAGCAATGGCCTCTGTCAGTTTTCAACAAGATTTTAAAATAGCAAATAACCATTTCTCTACTCTGCTGCTGCTGCTGTAAAAAAGAAAAAAAATTAAGTATTCCATAGGTATTAAAATTTCTTCCATCAGGAATTATCAGGTTTTTTCTCATATTTTTAAAAATATAATAACATTAGCACAAAGGTGTCTAACATGATTATGGTTAAGTGTATAATTACCTGATTAATTATAAATTATATTATCATAGGTGAGGTTAGCTTGATGGAGTAGTGCAGTAGTTTCCACTCACTGAGTGTAGCTTAGGCTTTTTGCCAGGTGCTGTGGCTGAGAATTCATGGCTGACCAGACAGTCATATGAAAAAACAAAAAAAACCAAAAAACCCTTATGGTCAACACCAGTGGAAAAAAAGGTCTTTGGTGAGGATTTAGTTACAAGGTTATTTGCAGTCATATCTGATTTTTTGTAGTTTTAATAGAAAAGTGCCACTACTAATACCATAAAAATTGTTCAACTTAAATTTCCCAGCATCTAAACCCCTCTCTTGTGTTTTGCTCACCTATGAAATGCTCCTTTGGGTCCTAAATTCACCAATTCTAGTCTTACTTGAGTTGAACTGGGTACGGCTTAGGTAACAAGAAGACAGCAAACAACAGGATTCTTTGGGGTGGAATATGAACAGCTAAAAGAAACTAAAATCAGATCAGGACAAGACAGATCTTTACACTAAATACTGTCAAGTAAATAAATAACTTATGAACTCTCACTACTAATGAAAAAAATAATGCATATTCCAAAACATTTATTTAAATATTTACATTTAATGCTCCACTTCTGACTCTATCATTTTTCTCACTGAAATCACCCATTGAATTATCTAATAATTTTTTTAGCCATACTTGTCCCAAATGAAAAATATAACTCAGCATAAAACTAATAAAACTAGACATAACTCCTCAAAATTCTGAGAATTAATTCACAGCAGACACTGCAACATTAGAGGCAGTGATAGAAAAATACTACTGATTTTTAAAAAGGAACAAGTAAACTGGCTTTCGAATTGTTGAGAAGAAACTGTTGTGAAATATACCCTAGAAGATATTTTAAATCTGTTCTCACTCTATGCAAAAAAAAAAAACTAAAAAAAGAAAAAAAAATAATTTATAAAGAGTTTATGCTTATTGTGAATATGACAATAGGCAAGAATGCCGCAAAGCTGTACTCTCTTGCTCTAAGTATGTCATTATTCATTGTGTGAAACTGCATATGAAATCAGTGGATGAAAGGTAAATTAAAGGATGTGTTAACACTTACCCAATTGAGATAAGTATGAGGGTATTCAAATGATATTTCATTTTAATTAGATTCTCCTTGTCAAATATTGTATGTATTCCAGTATATTCAGAAAATTAACTGTATTCTTTGGAATTAATTTAGCAGTTTAAAATAAATCTTACTTTATTATAAAAAGTCTACTCTCAGCAGTATGAACTTTATAAACTAATGATTTTTTTGTAAAATAGGTTTCAATTCTTCAGAAAAGATTTTGTTTTTGAAAATCAGAAAGTGTAAAACCTTCAGGATGGTATTTGAAAGCTGCAGTATTTGTTGTTTCTCTAATCTACTAGAAAATTTTCTTAGGCTTGACATTTTGCATGGCAGTGATTCATAACAGACTGCACAAAAATCTATTTGTACATTGAATATAACTATCATGAGTCAAGTTAATTGTTTTTTTGACTATCATAAATAATACTATCGTGTTTGCTACAAAAGATAAAATTTTTAGTTTAGGTAAAGTGTAGGTCTGATTATATTTTTTTCCCTCTAGGTTTCTTGGTGATGTTGTATATTTTGTCTTTTTCTCTGGGGCTTCTATTAATTTGACTGAATGTTCCTCTGTCAAAAGAATTAGAAATGTTGGGTTGTTGAGTGAGAAGTTACATTATTACCATTATTATTACCAGGAAACATGATCTTACGTTGCAGTTCTAACAAGTCCATAGTCACAAGTAAAAAATAAAAATACTTTCAGCAGTATAGATTAGACATCTAAGACACATAACTGTAGACGTCTCTCTTGTGTTTAATTTCTGAAGTTTGAATATTCACCTCTTATGTGTTGAGGAAACAGAAACAAGGAATATATATTGTTGATTCTTCAAAAAGGTGCAGAGGCAACAGGTTTATGTCTATCACTTTTTTATGGACATTGAGATATTGAATGGAGTCCTTTGGTGGGGTGAGATATTTCCAAGTAAACAAAAAAAAAATCCCTCAAATGTGATAGAATTTTAAGTAGCTGTCATCTTTTTTTCTCCCATAACTTGCAGTTAGTTTTGACAAAATTTACATTTTATACGCTATTTCACCTGAGCAGAATCCTGTAAAAAGCTGTTAAAATGTATCAAACTTAAGGCATATAAATGAAAGAATGTTTTTAATTTAGAAGCTTAATGACTAAACACGTTCACAGACTGGTGAATTACAGTGGATGGATACAGGCTCTTCAGGAAGGCCTGTTTGGGTAACAACAGCAAGAAATCTCAAACCGAGCAATCCTGGTCTTCATGGAGAATTTTCACCACCTTGAAATTTGCTAAAATAACTACATATAAATGTACAAGCAATCTATGACTTCATTGATGAAAATTTCCTGACAAAGTTGATCAAGAAGTTGACAAGGAAAGGTTGTCACCTGAACCAGTTATTTGCAAAAGAGGAAGAATGATCTGTGGATTGAAATCCGGAGGCAGTCCTGGCTGCAGCAGCCATGAGAAGGTGGAGGTCATGATACTATGGGAGGAAGCAGTACAAACAGCAGGGCCAGAATCCTGAATTTCAGGAGAGCAAACTTTAACCCTGTATTGAGTTTGAGTGGCAAAGTTTTCAGGGATAAGAAAGTCAAAGGAATGACTTCCCTATATATCAAACAGGGTCAGCCTGAGAATATGTGAGAGAAATATCTCTGCAGACACCAAGGTCGCAAAGAAATAGGGGCAGGGAGTGGTCCATGTCCCAGAGCAGACATTCCACTTCAGCATGTGATGTAGACCATAGTGAGGCAGCTGTCCCCCTGCAGGGACCCATGCAGGAACAGTTAACAAAGAACTGTAGACTGCAGGAAGGGAAGGACTCACACTGGTGAAAATCAATGTTCCTGGCTATTTAGGTGCATTTTTTTGCTCCTCCTTCTAAAAAGAAACCTAATTTTTGAAGAACATTAGGTTTAAGGTTTTTATCTGTATTAACCGCAGAATCATCTTCTAATAATCTCTCAGAGAAAAATCAGAAAAACTGTGGCATAAACAAATTTTGAACCAAATTGAGCCTGCAAATTATTAACTGGATTAAAGGGGAGTGGAGTATGGAGTCATTTTATGAGAACACCAAAGGATAATGTTAAATAGCAAGTTGCTTTTATTCTCTCTATTAAGCATGTAATACATGAAAGGAATGAAAAGAATGAATCATGATTTTTCTCAAAATTGGTTTATTCACTTTGGGAGAAATTTATTTGTATTCCTTAATAATACAATTTCTATATTTCAGTGCCTTTTCTGATGAAAATTAGGGTAGTTAGTTAGGGTAGTTAGTTTTTTAACTACAGAATCTGGTTTAGGGTTTTTTCCTTTTTTTTTTTTTTTGAGACAAATGAAATAGTTCAGTTCCTGGGCTTCCTGTAAAATCTCTTTTATAACTTCTTATAATTTCCTAAATTCCATCATAGATCATGTAAATTACTGTTCCCTTGATAGGTTAAGAAAATTTTGAACAGGCTTTTTTCTTTTCTTTTTTTTTCTTTTTTTGACAATTTACACATATTAACTAAATCTCTACTTTCTTACTAAGTTGATTGTATGATGGTGTAGTGGTTTGACACTGGCCAAATGCCAGACACCCACAAAAGTCACTCACTCACCCTCCCCTACCGTAGCTGGGCAGAGGAGAGAAAAAAATTAATGAAGGGTTCATGAGTTGAGATAAGGACCGGGAGAAAACACTTCAAGGGCAAAACAGGCTCAAGTTAAAGGTACACAGTGAATTTATTACTAATAAAATCAGAGGAGGATAACGAGAAGTAAAATAAGCCCGTAAGAACACCCTTTTTT
>VZRV01006046.1:0-44922 GCA_013398115.1 Falcunculus frontatus
CTGCCCAGGCCCTGCCCAGGCCCCGCGTGCCGCCGCCGCCGCGATGGTGAAGGAGCAGTTCAGGGAGACGGATGTGGCCAAGAAAATGTGAGTAGGGGGCGTGCGGTGCCCGCGGGCTGAGGCGGGAAGCAGCAGAATTCCGGGGGGGGCGGAACCGCTGTAGCCGGAGTTAGGAGAGTGTCGGCGTGGAGGGCCGAGGGGGGCGGCTCCTGGCACGGCTGCTCCGCTTCTAGGAGAGCTGGCACAGGCTGGGTTTTCCCACGCGGGTGGCTGTGCCTGTGTCCACCTGTGAGGATGCCCGAGAAGGTCGATAAATCTCTCAGATAAAAACCACCAACTCACTGCAAAGCAGCTTTATTTTTTATAGTTATCTGAAAAGAACCTGTTTCAGCAATGTTGTGAATTAACTTAGCCACCTGTGCATTGCTTTCGAGTATTTTGAGGCCCTGAGAAGGGCAACGAAGCTGGTGAGAGGTCTAGAGCACAAACCCTGTGGGGAGCAGCTGAGGGAGCTGGGGTGTTTAGCTTGGAGAAAAGGAGGCTCAGGGGAGACCTTATCAGTGTCTAAAACCACCTGAAAGGAGGTTGTAGCCAGCTGGGAGTTGATCTCTTCTCCCAGGAAACCAGTGACAGGACCAAAGGACACAGCTTTAAGTTGCGGTAGGGAAGGTTTAGGTTGAACATCAGAAAGAATTTCTTCACAGAAAGGGTGATTAGACATTGGAATGGGCTGTCCAGAGAGATGGTGGAAGAAAGACTGGATGTGGCACTCGGTGCCATGATCTAATTGACAAAGTGGTGCTTGGTCGTAGGTTGGGTTCAATGATCTCCCTGGTTTTTTTCAACTTAATTGGTTCTGTGGTTCAGTAATGCTTACACGTATGTATGCTTGTTGTTGTAAGTCTTTTTGCATATATGTATACATGTGTGTGTATGTGTCCCCACGCATACATCTGAAATTTCCCGTCCTAGAAGCCACATCTGTTTTGGCATGAAATCTCCAGAAGAGATGCGTCAGCAAGCTCACATTCAAGTGGTCAGCAAAAATTTATATAGTCAGGACAACCATCACTCTCCACTGCAGTATGGAGTGCTGGACCATCGCATGGTGAGAACCTTTTTTTTTGTTTTCCAGTGTCTGGGGAGTTGCTGAAGTGGTTAAAAAAACAGTTGGGGTCACTGAAATGTACTGCTTGTCCAAAATAAGTTCAAATGAGTCTTTACCTGAATTTCATAGACTATTAGCTGCACTGCCAGCTTCTTTCTTCATGCTTTTGAAGGGCAGGAATGCATCCTTTTGAGGCAGGAGGTAAGTTACTTTCTGCCAAACTGCTGGGACACCCAGAAACATGTGTCACCAAAATGCCACGATGTAGATTAATGGGCTCTAGATCAGTTGCAAGAGCTGTGTGAGTCTGGGTCATTGGTGTCAGCAGGGGCTGCGTGTAAAATTCATTTTTCTTGAGGGTTAGAGTGACTGTAATGCTACTGACGTGATTCTGATGCTGGGGAAAAGGACTGGCTCCGCTATTAGTATTCTTGACTAGCTTATAAACTGTTGTGTTTTGTATCTATCCCGTGAATTACTGCTAACTTTTTTTCTCTACGTGTGTATTCGCTTTCTTCAAAAGGGAACCAGTGAAAAAGACCGTCCCTGTGAAACCTGTGGAAAAAGTCTGGCTGATTGTTTAGGGCATTATGGGTACATTGACTTAGAACTACCATGTTTTCATGTTGGATACTTCAAGGCTGTGATAGGCATCTTACAGGTAAACATGATTATGATTTGTTGTCAGTTTTTAGTCTAGAAAAAGGAAATTTTCAGAAAAGATGATGCTTGAAAGTAATTGAGAAGGCCAAAATAGGGTTGCATTATTAATTTATCTTTATGTACATTTTCTTTTGTAAAATGCATGTATTTAAAGACCAGTCTTAGTGATGTTCTATGTAATCTCAGACTGATAAATTTAATCCATTATTTTTCTGCAGTTTGAATTAAATATATGCAGGATAATTTGCCTTTTAGAACATCCCAGTGAATCAAAGCTCTGTTTGCTTTATAGGGATTTTTAAGGCCCTGCAGAGCTTAGCTAAGCATTTGCCTCATTGACTGTATTTTTCCTTTTCTCATGTGCTTTTTAATGTGTATTCTAATACGTGAATTGATCTTTCAATCAAGACAGTAGTATCTCGTTCAAAAAAATGCACTGCATTGCTGAACTTAAGCTATAGTTCAAGAGGTTACATGTCTGAATGTGTCTCTCAAACAACTATGTTTGTATGTGTTTACATTTAAGATGATCTGCAAAACCTGTTGCCGTATCATGCTGTCGGTGGAAGAAAAAAAGCAATTTTTGGATTACCTAAAACGACCTGGCCTCACATATCTTCAGAAGAGAGGGCTAAAAAAGAAAGTGTCTGAGAAGTGCCGAAAGAAAAACACTTGTCCTTACTGTGGGGCCTTTAATGGTGAGTATTGACATCAGCAGTTTGTGAAGTTGTCTGCTCTGATGGTTTTTACCTTGATAGCTGTGATGGGATCCAAATTTTGAATATGCTTGTTCATTGCACAGCTAATGGGTGTTCTCTCTGGCCTTCATTAAGAAACAGGTAATTGCGTTTTTAGGGCCAGACACATGCTTGTTCACATCTCATTTGTGTGGATATAGACAGGTTCCTTGTTGCTTGTATTATTTCGTGTTTCATGGCAGTAACCGATATTTGATACATGCATAATGGCAAGAAAAGCCCTTTTAACATGTTTTTAAAAATACTGGGAGCTACTGGCGGTGATCAATACGTTCACATAAAAGCATTGGTAGCCTTTGTAGTTTGAGTGAGCATCATTTTTCATCATTGTATTAAATTATCTTTCTTAAGATTATTCCTCCTTCAGGGCAGAGTATTTTTGTAAGAGTTCACATGTTTTCAAAGTATGTCCTGATCTTTTTTCATCTACACTGATCACATGTTACTGCTGTTTAAGGACTTGGAGTATTACAGATTCACAGTAGATGGTTGATCCGTAACTTAAAACTTCTAACTCATAAAAATTGTGGGTTGTTTGTTGTAGTGTTCAACAACCTCAATAAGAGGAGAGCTGCTTCATCGTAAGTGCCCTATGTACATATAGGGGGCATAAACAGTAGGCATTTAGAAAAGTTACATGGTGGGTCAGAATACTTCAGTAAAAAAAATTGAGCATTTGGACTAGTCTGTGGAAGTGTCGTGAATAATGTTACTTGCATGGCATGAAAATACCAGATTTTTCTGATAATTCACTTCCAAAATTACTTTAGAAGATAGTGATATGATACATAAGTGGCACTTCTTAGTTCTGTTTTTAGTGTGGGAACTTCTACTTTAGAAATATCTGCTGTGATGAGGTGAAGCTGAATTAAAGTGTGGGCTAAACCACCTGCTTTCAGCTTCAGAGACTGCATTATGTTGTAGATACGCCAAGCCATCCATATAAGAAGGTATGACTTGCTTGTCCTTGTTCTGTGAGTTTAGGAAACTGGTTAATAAAGCTGATAAAGTTTTATTTTATTCTTGTGTTTAGTGAAGGTTGAGCTTGTTTTGGAACTGTAACTTATTTAAGTTTTGGTGGTGTTTTGTTTTGTTTGGTGTTTTTGTTATTTTGAAATAAAATCCCAAGAGAATCCATATTTAATTCCTTGCAGGAACTGTCAAGAAGTGTGGTTTGTTGAAAATAATACATGAAAAGTACAAGACAAATAAGAAAGTTGTAGATCCAATAGTATCTACTTTTCTCCAGTCCTTTGAAACTGCCATTGAATATAACAAAGAAGTAGAACCCTTACTGGGAAGAGCTCAGGTGAATTTTATTATAACCTAAATTTTTTGCTAGTTTTTGTGCATGAAATAAAATTCCTCAAAGGTTTGTAATGTATCAGCTGAAGTCTTAATGGTGATCCAAGAATTTCGTATATCAAAAGACACATGAAGAATGTTTGTATCCAGTGCAATAATGTTAACTTTGCTAAAATGAGAAATTTAGTATATTAGCATGTTCTGATACACCATTACCTGCCTGTAAAGAAAGGGATGTTCTTGGTGTGTTATGCTTCCATAAACTAGACAAGGAAGAAGAAACACAGGTGCCTGTAAAGTTTGCGTGTATATATAGATTCACGGGAACTCCAGTATTACTCCAATACACACTTTTTTTTTCCTTCTGAAGTTCTTAATGTTGGGAAGGAGAGAGGAGGCTTAATTTAGTAACTTTGTTTCATTTAGCTTTTCACAGCATGCAGTTTTGCTTCCTTCTGCTCTCTGCAAACTGGAAAGATCTCAGGTACATACTTGGATGGAAAAAGTAGTGAGTACAGCTGTAGCTGTACTAAGAAGAGAGAAATTAAGTCCTGAAAAATACCTAGAAAGTACTGTAATCGTGTGATTTACTAATAAAATTATTACAATGTCCTGTAAGTTTTTTGTAGGATGTCAATTGAATTGCTTTGTCTTTTAACTATGAAATATTCTCCATTGACTCTTGAGACAAGAGAGAAGCACAATAAGAGGTAAACACTCATATATAGGGAAAAAATGGAAGGAAAGAATATAGCAAGTTAACATCACAGATGCTAAAAGCAGTTGTTCAGAATAAATAAACCAAAATGTTCATTAGTTTTGTTTGCATGAATAGTTCTCTATTTGCCTTTGAAAAAGACTGCTTCTGAACATCAGTAAAATAAGGGGAGGAGGGAAGCATTGAAACTTGACATGATGTCTTTTTCTCCCCATTTTCCCAATGGATTTTGTAGGAAAACTTGAATCCTTTGGTAGTATTGAACCTCTTTAAAAGAATCCCAGCAGAAGACATCCCTCTACTTCTAATGAACCCACAAGCAGGTAAACCTTCAGATTTGATCCTCACACGACTCTTGGTGCCTCCACTGTGTATCAGACCCTCTGTAGTGAGCGACTTGAAGTCTGGCACCAATGAAGACGATTTGACCATGAAACTGACAGAGATCATTTTCCTCAATGACGTAATAAAAAAGGTGAGTCAGCCTTCATGCTCTGAGACTGTTGCCTTCAAAAAGATTTGTTTAGAATTGAATATAGCGAGTGGGTTTACTGCTTACAGTCTGGTGCTGTATTTCTATATTGTTGGGCATTTTATTGAAAGAATAGGAGAGGCTCAATTCATATGGAGCTGGCTGACTGGCTGCTTGTAATGTAGGACCTGCTGAATATCTGCTGGGATTCTTGAGAGAAATGTTTTTCTCATTTCAGCTCTGGTCTGTTAACTCTTTTCTTCTTTTTTTCTTTTTTTTTTCCTATTCTCCGATGACTGTCACACTTTTTGAGTGGTCACTTACAGTGAAAATACTACACCTGTTGTTTGTGTTGGGTTTTTTTTCTTGTAGACCTTCCTCTTCTTTTACATCTTTGTCCTTTCTTTATTCTACCATCTGTTCTTGAGAAACCAGGTTTAGCATAGACATCAAATTGAGACTAAAAGAAAGTTTGACATTTTATCACTTGTTTGGGAGAGCGCTTCTACCAGAATAATATTTTTTCACACTTCTCAGAACTGTTCCTTTGTCAGGCAAACAAAATGAATTGAGTACTAACTCTTCTATGGTTGAAAAATTATTAACTACTGATTTTCCTGTCTGATAAGTTATATTAGCTTAAGTGGATTGGGAAAAATGTAATTTAAACAAATACCTAATTTAGTGAGCATTTGTTCAAAGCCCATGTTATTCAAATGACTTTCTTTTTCTGCTGGGTTCACCTGTGACAGGCCATATCCTCTAGCAATATGCATCCTGTTATAAAGTTTTTTTGCCTTTTTTATTACAATCTATGAAAGTTCCGTAATGTTATTTGCAAAGGAAGAGTTGTACTCATAACAGAAAAATTCTTGGCTAGTTTAATATGTGTTGTTTTTATTTTCTGAATTGGATGACTTATTTTACTTAGCATAGGATATCAGGAGCCAAAACACAGATGATTATGGAAGACTGGGATTTTCTTCAACTGCAATGTGCCCTGTACATTAATAGTGAGCTCTCTGGAATACCCCTCAACATGGCACCTAAAAAATGGACCAGAGGTTTTGTTCAGAGACTTAAGGGAAAGCAAGGTTTGTCTAAAAAGTTGCTTTTAATTATTTTTTTATTCTTGAACCAAAAATCTTTGCTATTGCCGAGTGTCTCTCTGCTACTGTTGTGTTGCACTTCAGTGCTGTACCTTAAAAGATGTTCTAATGTGCTGTCTTAACAGATAACGTTTTGAAAACTCTTAAAGAGTTTTAACTGTTTTGTTTTGTTAGGTCGGTTTAGAGGCAATCTGTCTGGAAAGAGAGTGGATTTTTCTGGCAGAACAGTCATTTCACCTGATCCTAACTTAAGAATAGATGAAGTAGCAGTCCCTATTCATGTCGCTAAAATACTGACCTTTCCTGAAAAGGTGAGTAGTGTAGGTTTCAAAAACTCTTCCTATTCCTTTTCTTTTTCCCAAGACCTCAGTGTTGTTTCTTTATTCACTCTAAAAGGGAGTGAATGTATTGCACTGTGTTTGAAGTGCCATTCAGTGGTGTTTTGCCAGTTCTGTGGCTGCTGGCAAATAAAGATTTGTAGTATTGGATATAGGCAAGTGCTGACAAGATGTGGTGTAAGGAGTGACATCTGTAGAAGGAAGAGTTTTGCTTCACATTTTTTCAACTCATTCATAGATTCATATGAAGGAGTGGTTGGGTATTTTTATTTCTGAGTTTACCTTCCAGATTTTTAGTTGAATTTCCCTCTGATATTCTGCTCAAAGATTGGTTGACGTTTTCCTCCTCTAGCTGGAGGCTATGTAGGGGGATTGTCATTTGAGCCTAAAATTTGAGAACATAGAAGCCAACAGTAAAAACAAGATCCTGAAACATGTTTTGTTTGTTTCTGATTGAAGTCTTTATGCAACAGGTGAACAAAGCAAATATTAATTTTATGAGGAAACTTGTCTGTAATGGTCCTGATGTTCATCCTGGAGCAAACTTCATACAGCAAAGGCACACCCAAATGAAAAGGTATCGTGCTTGTCTGTAATGATTCACTTTTTGTTTGTCCACATCAAGTTGTTTTTGTTGCCATGTGAAGGCAGTTATATCTGCAGGGATTAAAATCTGTTTTTAGAATCTTTCATAAAGGGCAGTAGAAAAAGAATTGTCTTTATGTTGTCAGGTTTGGTGTACAATTTTAAAATACTCTCTTGCTTGTAAACTGACGTGCACATGCTAATGAGGTTGAACTGCAATTAGATTTATATTTTTTTATGGCTGAGTCTATCTTAGTTGAAATAGAGGGTGCAGTACAGACATGAGTGAAAACAGGTGGTTTTGGGCAAGTTGTACTAGCTGTTCTCATGTGAGAGCTAATCTGCAGTCAGTTTATGGGTAGGAAGAAGGGATAATATATGAATGGGGCTTCCTATACTTTCTGATACAATTGAAACAAATTCTGTGGTTTTACAAGTGGACTTTTTTCTTACTTGTTGTTCTAATCACTGCGGCTTTGTTGACTGTTGTCAAAATACGTTCATTGCTTAAAATAGCAACGACTGATGTTCAATCCACGCCAGTTTTGTCTTCTAGTTACTGTAATACAAATACTCCAGCATTTAACGGAAAAGTTGGCATTATAAACAGAATTAATTTTCAGTTGTCTTTCTATCTACCGTCTGTGTATCTTCTGACTGCATCATTATATCTTCCTATGAAGATTTTTGAAATATGGGAACCGAGAAAAGATGGCCCAGGAGCTGAAGTTTGGTGATATTGTGGAGCGACATCTTATAGATGGTGACATCGTCCTGTTCAACCGGCAGCCCTCTCTGCACAAGCTGAGCATCATGGCTCACATTGTGAGTGCACACAGGCTAGCACAGAGGTGGTGCAGCCCAGAATGCTAGGCACTTGACCTTTATGGTGTTTCTGTCTTACACGAGCAAAAATAAACAGCTCCTGCTGAAACAGTTTGTGGAGCAAGGAGGAATGCAGTGTACTTGTGCCTGTGCATGGGAATCGATGTGTGCCTGGGTTGTGTGCACACGTCTGCTAAGAGCCATAACTGACCTAGCTATCTATACTTCTTGTGTGAGTGTTTCATTTTTGTAGAGTTGATGTGATCTCTACAAAGCACATTGTCTTCTATGCTTTTTATAAATTCTTCGTAATGAAAATTATTAGCTACATTTCTAGAATATAGTCTGAGTACAATTTCTGTCAGTTCCTGGTTGAGTTAAATCCTATAATCAGGAATTTTGACTTGTGTCTGTAATATATAAGATAAGGAAGCGCTGACTTTTCTTTAGCCTTGCCCAACTGTGTGTACATCTTGCTTTTTTTTTCTTTTCCTTTTCCAGGCTAGAGTAAAACCTCATAGGACATTCAGGTTCAACGAATGTGTCTGTACACCATACAATGCAGACTTCGATGGAGATGAGATGAACCTTCACCTTCCTCAGACAGAGGAAGCAAAAGCAGAAGCACTTGTTTTAATGGGGGTAGGTAGATAAAATGCTCATGTTGGGATTTTGCTGGTGACATATGGCTTCAGCCCTTTAGTTTTTAACTTGCATGTGAAATCTGAAATACTATATAGATTAAAACTTTGGAGCTGTCTGAAAATTCTGCAAGAGGGACTTCAGAATTAGGACTGTTACACACTGGTAGTCTCATAGCCTTAGGTTTAACATCTGTGGAAATTCTGTGGTTCTAAGATGTCATCGTTATGTTTCTGCCTGACTGTCCTTAAAGATTGCTACCAGGCTAGGGTGGTTATCTGTTAGCAGCAGATAAATCATTTGCTTCTGGTCATCTGTTAGCAGCAGATAAATCATTTGCTTCTGGTCAGACAGCCCGGGAATTGCAGATAGACCAGCTGGAAATGAGGCAGCGATACTGGGCTTGAACTGCAGAAGGCAGCTTCCCAGAGAAGGCAGGAGACAGTAGGCTCATAGGGCAGAGACAAAAAGGGAGAAGGGAGGGTAGATAAATAGGGATCTGATGGTTGCAAGCTTTGATCTGTGGTGTGAAAGTAGGTCAGTAGCACCAAGCTGAGGGTTTACCAATCCATTGCTCCTTTAGGGTTACCGAATGCCACTGCTATTTCAGATGTACCCATACAGTTGTTGGCTGCAGTATGTAGAGATTCACTGAACTGATTTGTGAGCTTAAAAAAACACCCCCAGTGTGTGATTCAGGTCTGTGTGGGCTTTTGTTCAACTGCTCCATAGGTGGGGGTGATTAACTGGAGCACTAGTTTAAGTAGAACATAAGAACATGGGGCTAGAGGGAGCTTAATTGTTATCCATCAGAAGGGACAACACAAAATGGAATATTCCAGTAGATTGCTGTAGTGGATGTGACATCTCTTGTCCTTCCCCTGTTCTCAAAGCTAGCTTGTTTTCCCTTCCCTGTCCCTACCAAAACTTGTCAAGTTGTTTGCCACTTTTGCTTTGGAAACAGAATATGTAATTTCCAGTAGCTTTTCTCAGACTATTCCTTAACTGTCAATAGATGTGCATGGACTGAAGTGAACTGAAACTTCTGGTTTATTTTTTCTGTCATTTTGAAGAAAGCTGTAGTTTGATTTAGAATAAGCTTTGACCATTTCACCATAAAATAAATGCCTTCAATGATAAGTTCCCTTTTGAATGGCAAATGGAATATCAGTGTCTTCAAATGCATAATATTTTTTGTGTCATGCAGACTAAAGCAAACTTGGTAACACCAAGAAATGGAGAACCTCTAATTGCTGCCATTCAAGATTTCCTCACAGGTGTGTATGAGCTTGTTTCAGAGCTGTGTGATCTCACAGTTGTTCTTTCAGAATCATTTCCATTTTTTTCAGGATTTTTCTATATTAATTAAAAGCTTTCTCCTTTCACAAGTCAAAGTGACATTATGAAATAGGGCCATTGTTTACCTGAAATGTAGTTATGTCCTCAGGGTAATTTCTGATGCTGTCTACCTTTGTAGCTGCAATTATTACTATCTTTGAGTATATTATGCTGTACTTTTCTGCAAATGAATATTTGGGATCTTTGTCTGTGTTAGGTAGACAATGTAAACTGTTTATGTGAAAAAAACCCGTAATTTTTTATTGAGTGAAATAAACTCCTCTAATTGACACTGAATATGCAATAGCTTTTAAATTGAATCTAAATTTAGTCTATCATAATACTTTTTTCATTCCAGGTGCCTATCTTCTTACATTAAAAGATACCTTTTTTGATCGAGCCAAAGCCTGTCAAATTATTGCTTCTATCCTGGTTGGCAAGGATGAAAAGATCAAAGTTCGTCTTCCACCCCCAGCAATTCTGAAGGTGTGTCAAACTTTTTTTTTCGTGTTACTAAGACTTTGTCTGTTGTGTGTTCTTGACCCATGGTGATATTATATGACTCTTTAAACCTCTAAAATATTAAACCAAAGGTGCTTTATAAAGAAGTAATGATAAATGTTGCAACCTTTTTGAAAAATGAAATGACAGCAGCAGCATCTTTGGGGTTTTTTCCCTCTTCTAGTCAGAAAAGGGAACATGACAGTAAGAGGGAGCAATAGAGCGCGTTTCTCTGAGTGCATACACATACCCTGTTGTAAAAGGATAACCATTCAGCACTTGGGGGTTTAAATCTATGAAAGTGCATAATATTTTTCAAAGGAATACTGAGTATGAACCTCTGTAGACAGGTTCTGTATATAAAACAATTTTACTGTTAAATTCTTGCTCTTTTTCTGTAATTGTAGCATAAACTTGTAATCTTAATTCTTCTCCTTCTGTTTTTCTCAGCCTGTAACACTCTGGACAGGAAAACAGGTTTTCAGCCTTATTCTCAAACCCAGTGATGATTGTCCTGTAAAAGCCAACCTACGAACAAAGGGCAAACAGTATTGTGGCAAAGGGGAGGACCTGTGTTACAATGATTCTTGTGAGTGACACTTCTGAAGCCGTATTTTGGAAGTCTTCAAAGAAATCATAGAAATTGTTGAGCTCACTGTAGCAGTTGAAGCAGTACTTTACATAAGTGTCCTTGAAATGGAAAATAAAATCTTGCAGTTTTTTTCAAGAGTTGAAGTCATGCTAAACATATCTTCTTAAACTAAAATGTCTTTTGTGTGATGCTCGGCGTGTCATGATGCTAACTTAGTGTTTGAAGGTGAGAGCGAGGAAGCCAAAGCTCAGGGAGTGATTCTACAGAAGGCAAATGGAAAAATTTAGTCTCTTAAGTGGGGGTAGTAATGCAAGGATTAGAAGTCAAACACTGAAAGGAGTTAGAATATGCAGGGAAGATAGAAATCCCTAAGATATCAAGCCGTATATGTCCTTCCATAGGGAAGTCAGTAGCAGATGGAATGCAAAGCACCGTGGTTGAAAAGGCTGTAGGAGATGAGCAAGACTTTGCTTATAATTAATTTACCAGTTATGTGGTGACTGTTGGACAGGAAGTTGAGCAGGCAGGGTTATGGTTCCTTGCTGCTCAGAAGTGTAAGTTGAGGAACCATTGATTTATATAAATTCTGTCATGCAATGTCACCTCAAGAAAGAATTTCACAGTTAGCACTCAAGTCCCCCCTACAGCAAACTGAGTGATTTCTGTAGATGACAGGACCACTCTCTGCTATGAAGTTGGTTGTAAACATGGTGGAACAATTTTTTTCAGCCTCTAAATATTGTAGGACAAAAGGCCACAGAGCAATCCTGCTCACACTCCTGTGAACATAAGATGTCTTTATTCCACAGTCTACTGATTTTAGAAAATATGGGAAGAATTTCAACTTTGAGTTTGGCAGGAGTATGTGATGTGGAAAACTTTCAGATTTCATTGTTGGCTGTGTTCACTTCTCTGAAAAAAAATTCATTTCTGATGGTGTAGTAATTCTCTTCAGAAAGTTCTCCACAAATTCTCTAAAGTCTCAAGAAAACCTGGTATCATGTTTTGATTGATGTAATAAGTGATAGAGCAGTTATTTGTGCTTCAAGAAGATGATACCGACATTCACATTGAAAATACTGAGCATAGACAGAGCTTTTACTTAAAAATTCTCTCCATAAGTGATTACCAGTGGTTAATGAATGTTTTAGAAAACTGGTGAATTCTTTTTGCCTTTTCATTTCTAGATGTCACAATTCAAAACAGTGAGTTAATGAGTGGCAGTATGGACAAAGGAACACTGGGGTCAGGATCCAAGAACAACATTTTCTACATCTTGCTGAGAGACTGGGGCCAGGTGGAAGCTGCAGATGCCATGTCACGTCTGGCCAGACTTGCTCCAGTCTATCTTTGTAAGTACATTTCCTTGGAAAATAGTACTTTAATGTAGAAAGAGAGAGAAGGCAAGATTTTTGCTTCAAATATGACATGTTGTGCTTAAAAAAGAAAAAAGCTAGTTTTGAAACTGGCAGACAGTGAAACAACTTAATGTTTATGAAGTGCTTGTGATGGTCACATGATGGGAGGTGAAATTGTAAGTTCCCAATAATAGTTCCTGGATTTAATTTGTTTTTTCTATATGAGATTGAGCTATCAAAATAATTTGTTTTCTTTTTAATATTAGCGAATCGTGGCTTTTCAATTGGAATTGGTGATGTAACCCCTGGGCAAGGCCTGCTAAAAGCTAAGTATGAGCTCCTGAATGCTGGCTATAAGAAATGTGATGAATATATTGAAGCTCTGAACACTGGCAAACTGCAGCAGCAGCCTGGTTGTACTGCAGAAGAGACACTAGAGGTAAACTTCTTTATTTAAATCACTATCCATTTTGAGTAGAGACTTCACAAATATATTCATGTACATTGTGATGTCTGAAGTTGTCTTCTGAAACCTAATAATACAAGCAAATACAGTCCATAGGCATAGTCCATACAGAGTCTATATAGACTTTAAGATGTTTGTATGCATCCGAAAATGTTAGTTAAACACTCAGCTAAAAAGCTGAGATCCTCCAGGGTGTATTGAGGTGATACAAGAGAATAGAATTACACAGGTAATTGGAATGGAGTTGATTACATTGATGAAGATTTTTGTGCTTATCTTTCATGTAGCACTTAGTGCGGTGCTCAATTCGGCTGAAGTTTTTGCTGCTGCTAAAAGATTGTCATGTTCCTGGACACCCCTGTCTTATCCCAACAAAGACATTTTCTGCAGCAAACTTAAAAGTTAGGCAAGCTAAGCTTTAAAACTGTTCTACCTGAAGCAACGACTGGGTTTCTTTGTGTTTACCGTATTTTGAATTCCCTTTGACTACTGAAGGTGTTGCTGGGAGTGACAGAATTCTGTTTGTTTAAGTGTTTTTTTAGCAAATTCTGAACCTCTGAAATACTGTGTTTCAGGCCTTAATCCTTAAAGAACTGTCTGTTATCAGAGATCACGCTGGCAGTGCCTGTCTCAGAGAACTGGACAAGAGCAACAGTCCCCTGATCATGGCTCTCTGTGGATCTAAAGGTAGGGATAGCTGAACTTGGCGTGTAGCTTGCTCACTCCATCACTTTTGTGAAAATTACTTCTTCCATCTTTATAGTTTGTTTTATGCCGTCAGTTGTGCAAGTTCATATCATAGCTGTTTTAAGTGGCTCAGTAAGTACAGGTTGGGTATAGTTAGTTCAAATCAAGTTGATATTCTGGTATTTTTGCGTCTTAAATTTTAGTACAAGTTGGAAAACATCTTGTTGGAACTTTGGATGTTCTTAAGACTTGAACTAATTATTCACGAAAAAGTTTTCAGCTGTGTTTCTACTTCAAGTATTTATATCACTTAGAAAAATCAACTGTAAATGATACATTCAGAATTAAGACTAACATTTCCTAGAATTGCGGAATTATTTGGAAGGGACCTTAAAGATCATCTAGCTCCAACCCCACTGCCATGGATTGGAACACCTTCCACCAGACCAGGATGGGGCATTCACAGTTTCTCTGAGCAACCCGTTCAAGTGCCTCACCATCCTCATAATAAAGAGTTTCTTCCTGATGTCTAATCTAAACCTGCCCTCTGTCAGTTTAAAGTAATTCCCCCTGTTCTACACTACATGCCGTTGTGTAAAGTCCCTCTCTGTCTTTCTTGTAGCCCCTCTTTAGGTACTGGAAGGTACTATAAGGTCTCTCAAATTCTTGTATGAGCTTTCATTTGTTTCCTATAAGAATTTGAAGAAATCACTTAACCTTTTGCCTTTTTTAGCTGTCTAATAAATTGTGGAAAGCCGCATAGTGACATGTTGTGTTCTAAAGAAATACTAAAATCTAAGAAGAGTAATATATTAAGTGTATATTTTTTGTGGGGGTGATGGAGAGGCGTTGTTTGCAAACATATTCAGCAAATAAAACTTCTGAGTTAGCGACTTAATTCTCTGGGACTTAATTTGTTCTAGGAATCCTGGTAGATACTGAACCCTTTATGAAAAATATTGTTAAAATATATTTATTGAAGAAATTGTGAAGCAAAATATGTAGGTTAGGATCATGGGCTGTGTAAAACACAAACGATAATACAAACTGGGATAATATATGGACTGGAATCAAATAATGGTGGCATGAATGTTTATGACCCAAAGGAAAAAAAAAAAATGAAAAGTTGGCTGTCATAGACTTCGTTGTCAGCCTTTGCACAAATGCTGGAACAAACAGGATGAGTAACAGAAAAGCTTCTCTAACTCTTGCAGTTCTGTTTTGTTGAGCAATTACGAGGCTAAATAATAGATCTTCATGGAAGCAAAGGCAGCTCATCAGGGAAGCAGTATTCCTCCATTGTGAGTGAGGGGCTTTCTTTTCCTTTCTGTCTTTTCAGGCTCCTTCATTAATATATCCCAGATGATTGCTTGTGTAGGTCAGCAGGCTATCAGTGGGTCCCGCGTTCCTGACGGGTTTGAGAACAGGTCCTTGCCTCACTTTGAGAAGCATTCTAAGGTAATTCCATACATTTACAACAAACTGTGAAGGAAAGAGAAACAAGTTTCCTTAAGGCACTTTGAGAAGGATGCATGATAAAATCTGTTGTCATGATATGCTGAAAGAAAAGGATCAGATGTGGTCAATGTAAAGTGTTTTGTGTGATTTGGGAGTTAATAACAGTGTTCTGAATTGCCATAGGATGTGTAATTAGCTTGACTATTTACAGCTAAGCCTTGCTTTAACCTTTCTAATTTAGTAAAATTAAAGTGAGGTGATGATACATTTTTGGTTCTCTTGAGAGTCCTGAAAATAATTTGTCAAAGTTTCTCTCTGGTGTTTGTGTTTGACTGCACTAATACTTTTCAGGAAAACTGCTGAATGTATGTTGGTATTTTTAAACAGGTGAGACATGCCAGATAAACCATTCTGGAGTCTGTTTTTTCTCTTTGTCCACCAGGATAGGTATCATGGATTACTCTGTGTTTCATGTTTCAGTTCTGTCCTGCATGAAGCAATAATGGGTCTCATGCATTTGTTCATGTAATTAAGTGAGATTAATTTTTTTTAAAGTGCTATTTGAAATCTAAGGAACAGTGAAGAAGGTTCTAGGTATAAGCCCGCAGTCTAATTAGTGCATTAGCTTTGACACTTGCGTTTGTCATTAAATTTCAACTTCTGAGTTCTATAACATACTGAATAAATAGAAAAAGAAACAATACTTCATGGTTTAAATAAGAAGATAAAATTCAGCTTAGCTTTTTTCTAATTTAGAAAGCATTACCTGTTAAATAACAACAAGAAGTGATTTTTGACTTGAAGGAAGTTAAAATGCCTGCGTAAATTTCATTGGCAAGAACTTTCCTCAGGGGTGAGGGCGGATCATTCCAAAAATTAATTTTATACATATCTCCAGTCATATTTTTTCTGGATCCCTTGGTTTTTGGCAAATACCTTTGTGCTACTATAGCAAAATGACCATTCTTAATTGCCTTTTCAATTTTTGCAAGTTTAAGGGAGTCTGAAGTGTTGATGTAGTGTTTGGAAGGAATAGCTTGAAGTGTGACAAGGTTTGTAGGAGGAAGGAGAAAGTCTGTTAAATTAGTTTGGAAGAACTAGGCAAGGGTTTCTGAAACCTTTATTCGGATCTAAAGTACAAACATGGCGCTTGAGAGGTAAGCAGAGGTGAGATTATTGTCCTGTGTTGTTGGGGGTATTGGCTAATTTTCAGAAAGAATTTAGATTACATGCACCATGCTTTTCTGTAACATACAGAACCTATATTGCATTTTAACTCTGTTTTTCCTGCTCTTCCCTGCAGCTCCCTGCAGCAAAAGGCTTTGTTGCTAATAGCTTCTATTCTGGTTTGACTCCCACTGAATTTTTTTTCCATACAATGGCTGGTCGGGAAGGTCTGGTTGATACAGCTGTAAAAACAGCTGAAACTGGATATATGCAGGTAACTGTCAGCAGAGTGAGAGTTTTATCAATCTTGAAAAATGTGGATATTTCTCATGTGCATGTTGAGATGATGGATCAGGGGGAAGCGCAAACACTGTGTGTGTGTTTGCAGTGTAACAGGGTAATTTATACTGTGAAATACATGGCTTGGTCTGTTGTCCAGGAGGTGTGGAGTTTGTAAATGAGACCTCAGCCAATGGTACAGTAACATGCTTGTATTAAGCTGTTTCTTCTCGAATATGGGTTGTAAAAGTCCTTGTTCTGTGCAGTTGTTGAGGACTACTTTCTGTGTAGTGTGTTCCTAAACCTGATGTGGGCGATGACAGAAATGCAGCTAAAGCTCCCTTTCGATGTCTGTTCTCTCTAGGTAAGAGGCACCCTGGCCATATAGGCTTAGACTGGTTCTGTAAGACTTTAGTGTCTTTGGCTGTACCTCCTGTGCAAATAAATGTCCCTCCAACAAAGCTTCTTGCTATTATGTGCAGTCTTAAGACTTCTGTTCCAACATTTAAGTAGTGTTTAAAATACAGCCCTCTTCCCAGTGTAACAGGCAGTAGAAAAGCCAAGATTATTTGGGGCTGGGAACACGTTCCACAATACACAAGTAACTGTAGAAAGACAGAAAAAAGCCACCTTTTGGGGTGGGTGACTAATTAGACCATTTGTTCTCAAAACTAATGGAATAATCTTGGCATGTGTGCAAGTATTTACAAATATATATAAATATAATAAGCAACCTGCAAAATATTTTTCGTCTTCAACTTTCTTCCTATGTGAGTGAAATGTAGCCCTTGGACTCCAGAATTAAAAAAAAAAAAATCCTAACATTTATTTTATCTTACCTTTTTTCTTGCCAGTGAGAAAAAAATACCAATTTATAGTTTAGTTTAGGTGATCTAATTTGCTTTCGTGGACCAATGAAATCCATCTTTCAAGTAAAAATGTTTTTAACCTAAAACGTTTCATAGCATTCTTTCTTTTTGGGATGCAAAGGAAGATGGTATTAAGGGATTTCGCAATATAAGGAGTTAATGTAAGAAAAGCAGATATCCCAGACAGAAAAATGGCTTTGGCAGATGACCTTTTTGGTTTTTGTCAGTGAAAACAATTGTTGAGTGGTTCTGCTTCCATACGCAAAAAGTATTGTATCCCTTGAGAAATAAATCTGCTTGGAAGAATATGAGTATTATGTCCAGAAAAACCCTAATAAATCCCTCAAACTACAGTAGGTTCTTGCAGCTTAGCATTAGGTCCTTTGGTTTCCTATACAGTGGAATTCTAAATGTGGAGTATTGTGTTGTTGCTTGAAATTTTGTTGACTTTTATGTTCTGTGAAATGTACCAGTAAAGCCTTCGGGGTAGTGTATGATTTTAAATAGGTTTTCATGCCTGCTCATCACTGTGTTAGATTTATTTCCTGAGTCCTGTTTCTCTACTTCTTGTAATGCACATCGACAGCTATTTTTAAAAAGATCTGTTTTACTTTTCTTGTACTTTTGGTTTTTTCCCTTCAGAGACGTCTGGTAAAATCCCTTGAAGATCTTTGCTCACAGTATGATTTAACGGTCAGAAGTTCTACAGGTGACATTATACAGTTTATTTATGGAGGAGATGGCTTGGATCCTGCAGCTATGGAGGGGAAGGATGAACCACTGGAATTCAAGCGAGTTCTAGACAATATTAGGGTAAGGATTGCTGAAATCCTTTTTGGAAGTGTGAAAATACATTAAACATGGAGGAGAAAGTAGTAAATTACGGGGAAGATTGTTTCACTTGAAGTATTTCTTTTCAGATCACCTTTTTGAATGGTCCTGGTCAGTCTTTCAGCATGTGTCTGCTAAGAGTAATAGATTTTTTTTAAAGTGGAGGAGAGCAATTAGTGTACAGAGACCAAACTGTATAAGCTGTGAAAAGTAAAATTTCTTTCTGTGCTTGAACATAGTTTTAGGGCCTAATATTCAACTCACTAGATAAGTTACTACTGGCTTATTTGGGTATTAGTTTGGTACATTGCACTGAATAATTCTCTGCTAAATCAAGACATGGACGTTCTTTGAGTTGAACTGGCTGATGGTTGTTCAATAATACTGTGATGTTTGAAGACCTGTATTGTTTAGTTTTGGTTTTGTGGTTGGTTGGTTGGTGTGTCATGACCCCCTTCCCCCAGAGAAAAGCCTATTGCTGAAATAACTGTTCAGCTTTCTGTAATATGAGTGTAGTAAATGGATAGAACCAGAAATGTCTGGGTGTAACCTTCAGATTTGCAGAAATAAGTAGAAGTGGATGTGGCCCTTCTTTTCACAGTACTCAGGTATAGTATAGTAAACCAAAACCAGCCAAACAAAAAACCCCATTAAACAAACTACAAAAAGACACAACCAAAACTAAAGAATGCTGTTAATCAGTTCTACATATCTGTATTCTGTGTCTTTGCAATGGAGTTTTTGTGCACGTGCTGTCTGTGAAGAAGTCATGTTTTTTCCTGTTAAGGCTGTCTATCCGTGCCGAAGTGAACCAGCCCTTAGCAAAAATGAATTGGTGTTAACATCCGAGTCCATCATGAAGAAGAATGAATTTCTTTGCTGCCAAGACAGTTTTTTGCAGGTAATTATCTCAGTCCTTATCACACTGTGATTAACTTTTCCTTATAAATTAAGGACAGGACTTTAGCCTGTCTGGAGACTACTTACACATCTTTTAAGGGTGAGTGAAGGTTCACATGGTTGCTTGCACTTTGAATTATAAAATTCAATTTGTTTGAAAGAGCATTGGATAATTTTAATATTTATGAGAGCAGCCATTCTCAAGACTTCCTTGAGAATCACTGATCAAAACTGTACAATTAACCTGTCTGTAAAATTAACCTTACCTCCATATAAAGCTGTTACCTTGATGAACCTTCTGATTACTGGCAGTGATGAGAACAAGATGAATTTAATGACCTATGTTGGAAGGGTTTCTTTTTAATAGATCAGAGTGTTTCAGAGCACAAGGTAAGCCTGAATTGCACTTACATTGATAGAGTGGAGTTGAAAAAATAGTTATATCCACATTGAAATATGCTGTAAATCTTAACTGCAAGTCTGAAGGAAAAAGAAATCAAATAATTTAATATCAGAGTTTGAGGACAAAGTTATTATTTGAAGTATACATCTTTTAAATCATATCATGAAAATCTAATTAATGGTTAATAATTTCAGAAGCACAGATATGGCTATATCACCTTAGTGATAATTAGCTTGACTTACAATTTTTAAGTTTTAGATAGTTATATTTTCTTCTTTCCTTTTTTTTTCTGTTCATCCTTGAAGACATTAACTGAGACAGGTTATGAAAAATATAATGAGGTAATCGTAGCATGTGTGTGCACTGTGTGAGCATTAATGTTAGTGCTTTTTAGCTAAAGATATGTGTATAGTGCTAAAGTAATTGATTAGCATATGTACATTATTGCTTGTTAAATTATGGCATAGGTGTTCATCACAATTATTTAACTTTTTAGTGTAGAAACTGTGACACATTAATTAATACCCATTGCTAAATTCAAGGATTTTGAGGAAGCTTTCTTTCAGTGCTTGACTCTTCTTTCTAAAACTCATTCTTTCAGTCTCTAGGGATATTAGCATGTTTTTCTGGTGTTTTCCTATCCATTCCTCCACTTTTCCATTCCAGAACAGAGATGCTTCTTATTTTAGCAGGAGGTTCCTGTAATGGGCATATCCACTCTAGTCTGGAACACAGTGTGTCTGAATAGCCTCTTGCAAACAGGCAGCATTCATTCTTCCTGCACTCTGCCCTTGCTGGAGGGAATTCAGCTGATGGAAAAACAGATTGTTGGCTGGCACAGTTTCAATTGTGTTAATGTTTTAACATATTTGAGTATATTATGGTACAGGTGAAGGGAAATTTATTTTTCTTCTGATTGGAATTGGGGAAATCCTTAAAAACCCTCATAATTTAAGAAAAAGCCAGTCATTTTTCTGTGGGTTTTTTGAGATGTTAGAATAGGAGTGCTGGGAATGTGGTGCAAACAGAAAAAGCTCAGCACACAGCCCATCAGTGCTGCTATATGCAGAGTTGACCTACTGGGTCTGCCTGAACTGGAGCAGATTTTGGCTGAATCTCATGACGTTGTCTGTGCCACTGTGCGTTTCAGTGGCTTCTTTACTGCAAGGATTGCAACGCGAGCAGTGCTTCAGGTGGATAAATGATCCCCCTCACTTGGCTGCTGGGGCCCCTGATGCAAACCCTGATGAGCTTGGCCTATACCCTGAACTGCCCTTTTGACTAAACAGCAGCTCTATAGGAGTTGACAAGGCCCGTGTTGAGCCAGATCTTACTGAGCCCATTTGGTGCCTTTCTGTTAATCTGGTTCGAAATAAGACTATGGATTTAGAAGGTGTGAAAAAAATCAATGTTTTTTTGAGTCCACTCTGGAAGTTACATACCTGTGCTCATAGAGTGCAGTGTTGCACTAAAGATTTTAAGTCCAGAGGGAGAGAGGGATAGACTCAGCAATGAGTGAGCTACATTTTCATTCCATTTGTAGCATGAGTTAATCCATAGTTTGGATAAACTGCCAACAGATACTTGAAAGTTGAGAAGAATAAGTAATTTCCTCTTTTAGGTCTTCTGCATGAGTAAAAATTTGACAATGAGAAATAACTCTTCAGAGATTTGTCTTCCACCTTTTCTGACTCTGGTGTATGGAAATAACATGTCATTTGAGTACCTTATTCAGAGTTATGTATAATAATTGATTTACCGTGTTGGAGTTGTTTGGATTTTTTTTAAGTACTTTGGAACTCAGGCACTGTCAAAGAGTAAAAGTCTTCTGCAAGTCCTGCAATGTTCCTTTTTTTATGCACCTGTAGTAAAAAGATTACCTTCTCTAATACCATATTATTGCTTAAACACTTATTTTAGGAAGTAAATCACATTATCAACTTTTTGCAAATATTTTGAGGACAAAAGCCTTTAAAATGGCCAAATATGTTATTTGTGAAAAATGCTACTTACTGCAGGGCAAAAAAAAGGGGCAAAAATGTAAGAATGCCTTGTGTCATCTAAGTGAGGAAGCAACTTTGAAGTATCCATTCCAGCAGCACTTCTATTGTCCATTCTTTTATTTGAACATGGTTCTGGTATTCACAGAAAATAACGTACTCTCTGGAAACACCTTGAATGCCAGTAAGAATGCTGTTATTCTGAGAACCTGAGAATTCTGTTAGAATGTAACAGAAGTGTTTTCATAACGATTCTATGAACTAGGTTGTAAAAAAAAAAAAAAAAGGCAGTCCCTCAGATACTTATTCAATTTTGCAAGTAATTGTCAGTGCTCAGCTACTGTGATGGTTGCAAGGAGTCCAGTACCTAGTGCAGAAGAGGTGATATTGTGTAACCATCACTCAGTCTGTCAGGTAGGACTAATGGGGTAGAAAGGGTTTAAAAGGACTCTAAAAATTCAAATTATTTCTCTATGGAGCTTTCCTACATCATTGTTGAAATGAATGGGAAAGATTTCCTCTTGCTTTTTGTTTCTATTTTGGTTTTGCTAACCCTGTGCTATGGCAATGATTTTCACTGAGTCTACACCTGTTGAAGAGTTTAACCATGAACCTCATATTTCATGGCTTCTAGTGTACATGTATATAGCCAAACTGTAATGACCAAATGAGCTTTTATAGAATACATGTTGGATATTTTTCTAACAGTATTGTTTCAGTTTATGTTCCAGTAAAGACTATTAGAACTTCTTTTGGGTAAGACTGATAAGAGAGTGAAAGGTTTATGTACTGTAATATGTTAAATGCAATTATGTACAAGATCTCTCCACAGCATAGAGAAGTAATTTGAATTATATTACATAGAGACTGACATGCATATAATAGTTTTGAGGTTTTTTACTCACACATTAAGTACATCTGAAGTCTATCCAGCGGATATACTTTATATACTTCCTCTCTTTCCACAGTCTTCCATTTTGACTATTTTGAATACTGAGAAGTGAGTGAGAATGTGTTTGTGTCAGTATCATCAAAAAAATAAGGATTTTGAGTTGTGGGATTTTTTTTTTAGTTTTTATATCAGTTTCAGTAGGTGGTGGGTAGGAAGGTAGGATCAACCCAAGTCAGGTATCGTCACCTGTCAGTGTGTGTGCTCAGGAAGGATGCTTTTATTCAGCGTGGACCATATTCCTCAGTTACTGCTACTGATTTATGGCTACATGAGAGTGGATCTGGTTTGCTAAACTCTAGTCTATGTTTGTCTAAATTTTGATGTTCTTCTCTCCATATTGTCCATTATTAATTTACTGTAAATATTTGGAGCTTTAAGTAAATAACTTACTGCTGAAAACTTCAATATGGAGACCATGTCTTTGCTTACTGTGGTTTTAATGTGATTTCAGGAAATAAAAAAGTTCATCAAAGGTGTTTCTGAGAAGATAAAAAAAACTAGGGACAAGTATGGAATTAATGACAATGGCACAACAGAGGTAAATAGTTTCAATGGGGTAATGATGTAGTTTGTTACAGTCTTCATAAGTTGTTGCTTTTCCAATTACTCCTTTCTCTTTTCAGCCAAGAGTTTTATATCAGTTGGACAGGATTACTCCAACACAACTAGAGAAGTTTCTAGAGACTTGTAGAGACAAATACATGAGGTGAGTGTTTACCCTGCTGTGTTCTCAATGCTGTTTTGTTGATTACATAGGGGTGTATTTTGCTATTTTTAATGTATGAATGTTGCTTCTGTTGTGAATGTAATACAAAGAATTAGAAACAATTGCTCCAATGACATAAACATTGCAAGACAAAGGTAGGATGCAAAAAAAAAAAAAAATCACTGTCTACAGGTGGGCTTGTTAAGGCAAAATTGAGTCTTGTACAAAAGTTCTAGAGGTCTGACAGGTGGGGTTTTTACATTTGTCTTGAGTCAAAATCAGATTCTTTCATTAACAGACTTTGGTATCCTTTTACGTTGTAGAAAAAATGCTTTATGTTTCATTTTATGTTTCTTTAGTATGCAGAGCTATCTGCTTGTGTTTAAGCACCTTCGTTCTGAAATAATAGTAATCATACTGAGAAGCACAGTTTTATCCTTTACTCACTACTTACATCCACAGACTGTGTTTTGACAGCAGATTCTGGTAAAAGACAAAAGTGGTAGGATTCAGAGTAAGGGAGGATATTGTTTAAACACTTAACATTTTTACACCCACTGCCAGACATGTTTTCTTCCTCCCCCTCTTGCAGGAGGTTTTTGAAAACCTTCAATAAGTCCATGCAGAACAAAGTCTAAATAGATGAGTTTCAAATTCACATGAATCTTGATAGCTATTCTTGATCTACAGAGTCTGAGGAGTTATATCACACTTTGTTTTTAAAGTGTTCTTTGATCTGTTACGCACTCATAGGATCCTTTTATTTGTAATTCTTGGTTTCTGCCAAGATAATGTTAGTGTGGATGTTTTAATCTCTTTATCCATTGAGATTTATTTCATTTACTTAGATTCCTTGGATTTGGACATCCACATGCAGCCATGGGTGATCTCTCCTTTGTTGCCTACCTGCATCAATTGTTTCCTAATGTTTTGTTCTTCCAGAAAATTCATGTCTATGTTAAGTTCTTAACTATTTTAAGGCAGTTACCAGTTTTTTGCTTTCCCTTATTAGGAGTACTTGTTTACATTTGTCTTAAGTGTTTTTAAACTTTAATTATCATTTTACTGTATTAAGTAAATGTTAGCATATAGGATTTCCCTGAAGGGAGAATCCTGGATCTACTGCTTGATGCTTAGGAGGAAGAGGACAAGCATTTTGTTATCTGTTATGGAAGTTATACTGCACCTGTGAAATGCTTGTATGACAGGGCATCTTCTTGCTTTGCATGAGATCAGTCTTAAAGTATTGGTGACCTTTCAACCTCTCTCTTGTTTGTTTACTAAAATAATATGTTAATAAACTTCTCATATATCTACCAGAATAGTTTCTCTTGTGTTTTGCTTATTCAGTTCCATATCTCTTTCTATATTTTTTTATCAGGGCACAGATGGAGCCTGGTTCTGCAGTAGGAGCTCTTTGTGCACAGAGTATTGGTGAGCCTGGCACACAGATGACTCTGAAGACTTTCCATTTTGCTGGTGTTGCTTCCATGAACATTACTTTGGGTGTGCCAAGAATCAAAGAAATCATTAATGCTTCAAAGGCTATTAGGTACTAACATTGTTTTGATTTGTTGGGCATTTTTTTTCCTTTGCCCATGTGAAACCAGATGGATAAATTTGCAATACATGATAGCATTTCCCTGTCCTCAGCAATATACTAGACATCATTCAATGCAAATACCCAAACAAGAAAAATCTAATGTCTGCCCAACTGTGAGTGATACTTAAGCCCAGAGAGAAAATCAAATAAAGCAAAGTGATTATTTGTTAAGTATCATATTTCCTTAGATGTTTCATCTATTGTGAAGTGCTCTGGTATTTATCAGTACTTGAAGCATAAGTATTTGTAGGTATGCCTGAAGCCATGCTTAAATAATATTAGGGTAACGTATGCCGTGAAAACAGTCACTAGTACTTGAGTGTTTGCTTGTTTTTACCAGCCTGAAGTACATGAAGAGTAATTTTTCTTGAATACACCTGCAGAACCTGAGGATCTCTTCATCTCTTATCTAGAGCGGTATTTAGTTAGATAAATTCCGTAAGGCAAGCTGTAATTCAAGTTGTCATCTGTACTCTAGCTGAGCAATTTCCTAGCTGGGTTTTTCTCTGTGTGTATGTTTATTCTTTTAGCACCCCTATTATAACAGCACAGTTGGACAAAGATGACGATCCTGATTTTGCCCGTCTGGTTAAAGGAAGAATTGAGAAAACTTTGTTAGGAGAGGTAAGAAAAATTGTATTATTGCTAATGCTTTAAATGTAAGCATTAGCCAATTGCTATGGGGTCATTTTAGGCATTTTTGCATGCTAACTTTTTGTCCTTGTCTCTTAAAGATTTCTGAATATATTGAGGAAGTGTTTCTTCCAGATGACTGTTTCATCCTAGTGAAGCTGTCTTTAGAGCGCATTAGACTACTGAGATTAGAGGTGAGTTGTTCAGTTCTTACGCGGAATACACCTTGGATACGTCCCAAAGGGTCTCTTAATCCTGTGTCAGAAATCACACCAGTGGAAATTCAAAAAAAAAGGAAGTGAGTGATGGATGTTGTGTGGCTACATTACATCTGGAGGGGTCCCTTTTTTTTCCCCTTGCGAAGTGGATAATTTCCCCTTTATTTGGAAATGAGAGAACATGCATTTGTGTCTTGCTGCACTCAGGGATGCCGTTTCTGTCCATTGATTATTGTACAGGCTGGTACCCTCAGCGTAAGATAGTATTTCATGCAATTTATAAGACTAATTTAGAAGAGAATATTTGGGAATTTTTTTCCTACATTCTTCCTTTTTATAATCTGTTGAAAGACTTTTCTATTTATTTGAGCACGTTGATATATGCTGAGAGATAACCCTGATGTTTGCTGGCTGACTTTTGCCACAGGTGAATGCAGAGACTGTGCGCTACTCGATTTGCATCTCTAAACTCAGAGTGAAGCCTGGGGATGTTGCTGTCCATGGAGAAGCAGTTGTATGTGTGACCCCTCGTGAAAATAGCAAGAGTTCCATGTATTATGTATTGCAGTCCCTCAAGGAAGACCTGCCGAAGGTAAAAGCAAAGGCTGTCTCATGATTTTATGGGAGGTAATCAGCAGTAATAATTTGGGGTTCCATGGTGGCAAGACGAAATAATTCTTGTCATTATTGACAGTGAAGATAGGCTGGGTCAGTAACTCTTAGATTGTGATGCTACTGCCTTGCTGTTAGAGCTAAGCCATTCTTTACTAATATTTGTAAATAAAATGGATGCTTTGATATTTCCCTTACAATTTAATGAAGCATTCCAAGTGCAGCAGTTGTATGAAATAGTTACATCTGCTTCGAGCTGCTTCTAGAATTGAACCACATGACAATATCTGGCATTTTTTCAGCTTTCTGTGATGAGACTGTCTACTCTGGATTTTAAAAATGGGATAAGTGAACCTTTATTGTTAGCAGCTGATCCTTTTATTTCTATGGATCTACCACTATTCAGACACCCAAACCTGAGTGTGAGAATATCTGACATAAAATGTAAAATGTAGATAAGTGAGCAAGGTTTATAGTACAGTGTCAGTGTCAGTTTTGCACTAGTGTATTTAAGAACAAGAAATCTTATTTTTATATGTTTTGAGTGAGCCTTTACTCCACTTACTAGACCTTCTCAGCAGATTTGAATGCTGATAAATGTTACCCTTTTTAATACCCATATTATGTTACTGTATACATGAAAGTTACTAGGGGTTTTTTGTTTTGTGAAGGTTGTAGTGCAAGGCATACCAGAGGTTTCCCGAGCTGTCATTCATGTTGATGAGCAAAGTGGAAAGGAAAAATACAAACTTCTGGTTGAAGGTGATAATCTACGAGCTGTGATGGCTACTCATGGAGTGAAAGGAACAAAAACATCCTCTAACAACACTTACGAGGTAATGTCTAAATGGGTGCTGTGGGCTTTTCCCCACAGCATCTTTATTACAAGTGCTTGTTTGTGCTCAAATGCAGCAGTTGATATGGAATCAAGCCTGATTTCACTAATAGATGTCAGAATGCATTAACACAAGAGAATAATTCCACTGGCAGCACTGTTCACTTCAAAGAAGCTGCTTCTATAAATATTTTTCAAATGGAGAAGTTTAAAAGGGTAGTCATAGAAATGGAATATCAATATGCTATTGGATGGTATTTATTCCAGGAATATACTTGCTCCAAGCATTTGGTTCTTCTTTCATCTAACAGGTAACAATCATGTAACAATCTCTTGTGTAGGTGGAGAAAACTCTGGGAATTGAAGCTGCTCGGACGACCATAATCAATGAGATTCAGTATACGATGGTGAACCATGGCATGAGCATTGACAGGAGACATGTTATGTTATTGTCTGATCTAATGACTTACAAGGTTTGTACTATGTCTTTTCTGAATGTTACTTTGGCCTGTTTATACAAATTAATTTTGCCATGTTTGAGAAGGACAGGGGAGCTAGGGAGATGGAAACCCATTCTAGGCTTAAAGAATTCAAAGTTGTACTGCCCTAATACTGTTACTTGTATTCTACACAAAATGCTTAATTACTCCAGTTCTTAGGGGAGGAGGGATTTCTTTTGACTGAAAACAAATTGGTATAATGAGTAGGGAATGATAATTTCATATTGAAAATAGGAATCCTGAAAATGATGGTGTGAAAATCAACTGTTTGGGTAGCCATGCATGCAGTTTAAGGCTTGCTGTGCAGAAAACCCCATGGGGTGTGGTTCGTAACAGCTGCACCATATGTGAGAGTCAAAGGATACAGGCACTACACACAGAATCAGCTGACATGACCAGTCTTACAGAACGTGATAATACAAAATCATATCTGCTCTTTATTGATTGATTTTTCTTTCCTTCACATCCAATGTGGTTTTCAGAGTTGAGTGCACTTAGTGAAGTAAGATTTTCCAATTTGCCTGCCAGAGTGCAAGGGTTTAATTTGGGTAAATGGATGGAGTTCTGATTTGTTCCAAAACTGCAGAGCTTTGTTGTATTGAGCTGCAGCAGTCCCCAGGGCTTACCCTGTGGAGCTGCAGCACAAGAGTAGAAAATGGCATCAGAGTGCCGTGTTTTAAACTTGGTGGGCTCCTACCAGGCACTCTTTTGCCTGTACTTGTGACTTAGGCTTCCATGTGCAGTCTGATATAATCAGGATGTTTCTAACAAACACGGGCAGAAATAAATTAGTTTAAAAAGCTAATTACCTTTTTTTCTGGGAGTGAAAAAATTAAGATTTAGCATCTTCTGTCAACTCCTGCTAGCTGAGGTCAGATTTATATGTAGATAATAGGCAATAGATTCAGTATAGTGCTCTCAGATCCCACTGAAGTTTGTAGCTCAGAAGCCTGTTTATAATTGTGGGGGTTTTTCTCATGGCCGTGTTTCTTTCAATCTTTTCAATACTCCTGCTAAAAAAAAAAGATCTCTTAACCATTTGTGGCAGCTAATGTTATATATGAAGAATGACTTTTGTTTTATATAAATATTGATTACTACCAAACTATTAACCTTCAGGATGTTCAACTGTAAAGCAGTGTACTATGACAATTCTATATTGTAGATAGTATATGTATTTACTCAGGCTTACTCTGGGCTTTTCCATCAATCAAGGGTGAAGTGCTGGGCATTACCAGGTTTGGGCTGGCAAAAATGAAGGAAAGTGTGTTGATGCTGGCTTCTTTTGAAAAGACTGCTGACCATCTCTTTGATGCTGCCTACTTTGGACAGAAGGATTCTGTTTGTGGTAGGTATTGCAAAGTCTGCAGTTTGTGGTCCTTACCCAGCATCTGTAAACCTCTTCAAAGCATTGGAGTTTTGCTTTGTTAAGCTTCCTGTTCAGGTGGTATGTCAAAAACTTCAGGTCTGAGGCTAATGCATCTTCTAGAACCCCCTTGGTCCTAGAAGTTTGGTGTATGTTTCTCTACTTCTAGTCTGTGACTGAGATCTTGAAGTCACTTGGACATTTGTTGGATGTTTCTTAAAGTAGACTTTGAGTAATTTGGTTTTACTTCTCACCGTAGATCTCTATGAAATACTAGGAAATTTGTCCCACTATCACTAGTTCTGTTTTTTCAATTGTGAAAGTTTGTGTATCTTCAGCACCTAGAGCTGATGAATAAATCTAGTACCTCATTCAGTATTTAGGTTTCATTTTCATTTCTTCTAAGAAGCAGGAAGACAGGTACATCTCAGCCTAGCTGAAGATTACACTGTTATCTGATTGCTTAGGTGATTTGGCAGTGGTACCTAGAAATAAACAGAAGGGCCAAGTTCCTGACTACTTCATTTAGTTCTAATCTAAATAGGTGAAAATTATGGGTCTTTGTTATTTTAATTAGAAGTCTTGTTTATCAATGTTCAGTTCATTAACAGAACAGACAAGATACCTATTATCAGAAATCTATTTTTAAATGTATCTGTTCTTCAGTTTTAAATTTAAGTTCACTAGCATCCACTGAATCATCTTATTGAATTCATGGAAGAGTCTGGTAAATTTTGAAAGTACATGGCTACATATGCACAAGTGTATGCACGCCCACATACATACAGCAAACAGAAAATCCAGTAAATGAGTTCTGGCATTCTGTTTGTCTCTTTATTTTGTATTTTTGCCATGTGCTCTAATATTTGGAATTGAAATAATTTTATTTTTTTTAAATGCCTTTGCCCCCATTTGTTTCAGATTTTCTTCTCCTTCAAGCTACATACATTTTGGGACTGAATGGTTAAAGAGTCTGTCTAGTAGGTTAAACAGAGAAAAGAAGTCAAACAGGTTTCAGCCTTTTCAAGATCTGTTTATGCAATACCTACTCTCCTGTAGCTGGAATTGCTCACTGGGAGTTTCTGGATGCTAATGAAATACAGAAATGTGCATGTGTTATGTTAAAATTTATTAGATTCTGTGTATGTCTAGGTAGTCTTAGTGTAGCTAGTTTCAAACACATGTTTGTGCACAGTATTTTCTGAATCACTGGAATCTGTGTATTACTAGCTTGTATTTTGAGATCTCTGCCTCTTCTGGCTCTCCAGCATTCCACATGAGTGGAATTTAATTTCCTTTTTTTGTTGTTTTCTTATTTTTTAATTAGTTGCCCATGATTAAAGCAAAGTTCCTTTTTGAGACTGATTCAGTCTTAGACAGTAAGGAAAAGAAAATGTTTTCTCTAAGTCCCCTCTCAGCTGGTAAAATCTTGTTTTGAATATTGTGAAAACCAAAGGTCTTTTGATGCCCCTGCCTATATAAATATTTTAGTTTAAATAAGGAAGTGCAGTGGAGAAAACAGCAATTGTTGTCTGCTTACCAAAACTGAAGTGATGATACTGGCTTGCTTGCGTGAAAAATTGCTGTGCAGCTGCCTGACTTATTACGTGGTCCATGAGGCAAAAAGGAGGTGGGGAGGAAGGCTTCTTGTTGTATATGCGGAAGTATTGCAGGTGAAGAGGGATGTACAAAGTCTAAATTCAGTTTTCATGGTTCAGTGGTGGACTCGGGTTGAAAGATTATTGTGCAAAAGCAGGCAAGTTTATTTTGCTAGGTGTAAGAAAGGTATTTCCGTTATCTGTTGTAATGTGCGTGCTGTAGGGGCCTAAATCTAAAGTTCCTCTTGAACGTTTTATTTTGCACAAGATTTTTAAGAGCATATTATTGGCAAATAATGTAGTAGAAATGCAACAGTGATCTAAGAGCAAAACTACAGACTCTTCATTCCTGTACATTCAAATTGCGAATCAAGCCTTGCCAGAATTTTAAGCAAATATATTTCATCCTTTGTGCATTCAAAGGAAACGCTATTTACTGTTACCTTCTTAAACATTTATGTGAAGGACAATTTAGTTATACTCCTGAGAACGTGCAAAAGTGTCATTTGGATCACAACAGTATGCTGAGAGAGAAACACTGGTATCTGAGGGCTTGCTTTGAGTGTGGAATGTTCTTTGGAAAAGTTGTGCTCATTGGTGGATCTGGAATATAAATGTGTCAGCACATTGCAGTGAAAATGTTATAACCATCAAAAATCGTTGGGACAGACTCAATTTCACTTCAAAACGAGCACTTTTTGAGTGGTGAAAATGCCAGAAGCATTATAGCTCAAGTACTTCTGTGCCTTTCTGACTGGGAACTTGGGGAGGTTTCAAGGGAACCCTGCCAGATTTGACTGAAGCCTTAGCACTGAGTCAGAGAATTAACAAGAAGTAAGTTTGCCTTGCATCTTCTGCTACAGGCACTGCATGGAATATGTCTTCTCCAAAAGGAAACCTTCTGAAGGGCTTTCATTACTGGAGAAGATGTCTAGGTTAGGTTGAGTTTTTCCTGTAGAATTCAATGCTGTTTAAGTAACATACTGGTCTGGTGACCATGACATTTAACTTTGTCAAGTGAAGAGGCCTTGGTCCTTGCATGTGAAGTTCAAGATTTTGTAGGCAACACGTAACAGAATGGGCAAATGAAAGTAGTTTTGTAAATCCTTACTGTTCATATGTTCACTGTGTTTGTTTTTTCCTAGGTGTTTCTGAGTGCATCATCATGGGAATTCCAATGAATATTGGAACGGGACTCTTTAAACTGTTACACAGAGCGGACAAAGAATCAACCCCTCCCAGGCGGCCTCTGATATTTGATCATAATGAATTTCACATTCCCATTGTTACGTAGCACTTGGACATAAAACAAGATAGCAAACCAAGAAATAGTAAGCAAACATAATTTAAATTAAGAAAAGTGTATTATCAGTTTTATGTGTCTCAATAGCAGTGAATTGGTAAGTGAAATACTATCAAAAGAATTGCCCAATTGTTCACCACCTGTTGTTAGTACAGACCCTGAAAGGAAAAAGTGCACCAGAGAGTGGAAACAAATTTCAAGTGGATTTCGCCTGATAACATTTTCATGTGATAGTGTTAGCTTTTTCTGTTACTGTTAATGGGTGGAGGCTATTATTAACTCAGTATTTATTACATGTGTATTCAGATTTTATTAAAAAAACAAAAAGAAAATTGCGAGTTCTGTGAGCTTGCCCAGTGTGCTTTTGGAAATGTCCTTTCAACAGGAGCTGCAGAGGTCAGTCTACAGCTGTTAAGAACAGGAACTTCAGAAAGCTGGAACTGAGTCTGTGATTAATTCATAGTGAGTTCAGGGGTGCTGTTCCAAGTGTTTGAAATACTTGCTCTTTGCTTTTGGTAGTTTTAATTGGTTTTTCTTTATCCTGAGTTATTATCCATTGAATTATTTTCCTCCCCAGCATTCTGTTTTGGGACCATATCTACGGGAAGCTGCACATTGTGGATGCTACTAAATTCTGAGAAGACTGTTGTAAGAATATTGCAAATTGTAGATAGCTTTTCACATGACAGTAACTGTCTGACTGCTGGAATCAGTAACTTACAGTAGTCTTAGTTTAGGGCAAGTTTCATAATTGAGCAGGATCGTCTCAACAACCTAGTTTTATTTTATTATATAAAGTAGAAATTGAAGGGAATGCTGGTTTTATGCATTGCCATGGAATAATTTGGAAGTATTTTTAGCTTTAGTCCACTAAAGCAGTTTTCAGAATGAATATAGATCTCAAATCATTTCAGTGTAGTGTTTAAATTTACTGTGCTGCTATGGAGGGAAAGTATCTTCTTGTTTTGTCAGCAGTGTTTAGATACTCAGTGTGCTTATGACATGGGTCAAGAAATACAGAAAAAACCTGAAGTTGTGCCCTCATGAAGTAAAAGCAGACTGTTGAGTATTCTAGCATTTGAAAATGAACAACTTTGTGCTGCAGTTTGTCCTTACGTCCACCAAAAGAAAAGTGTAAGGCTACATTCAGAGACTGTAAATATACTGGTTTAGGTCTTAAGGTGCCACTGTGTCTTTTAATTCATCCTCCATGCGGACAAGATCTCATGTGAAATTCAACATAACTATTCTCAAATTATTTTGTATTTTTGGTGTGATGCTAAGATCTACATCTGCCTGGATTTTGGCAGGGTGAAGATGGAGAATGTAGTGCATTTATTATCTGCTCTAAAAGCTACATATTTTTTGCTATCTCTGTTTTAGCGGTAGAAATTCCAGATTAAATTAAAGTTTTCTTTGTGATCTCAGTGAGATTGCCACTTACTTGTTTGTCTATTTCATTTTCAAGTTGTAAATTCAGCATGGGTAGGGGTTTCCTGGAGAGAAAGCCCATAAACCTTTCCTGTGGTTAAGTACTTTGTTTTATCATGGGAAATTCCACTGATAGTGCTTGGCATTTTTGTGAATAAAGATTCTTCTCAAGGTCTAAATGGGTGGAGTTTATATTGGAACAAACAACCACATCTTTCTTTTTTCCATTTTTGGGGGTTTTGTTTTGTTTGGTTTTGGGTTTTTTTTGGTTGGTTGGTTTGGGGGGGTTTTTTGGGCTATTTTTGTTTGGTTTGATTTTGGCGTTTTATAAATATAGAGAAATGAGCTATTTAAATGATGGCTTCACTCTCTTGTACATTTTAAAAGTAAGAATTAAATTACATCTTTTATCTTTGTCTTAAATATGACAATAAAAAGAGGCAGAACTAAAGAATATGTAAACTTTGTGTTTATTTATTGGTGTATTATATTTCTACATAATTAAATTATGGATGAACTAACCTCCATTTCCTTTATTTGCTTAGTTAGTAAGACAGTTGAGAATTATTAAGATTAAATCTCAGGTATTTACAACGTAAATTAGTAAGTAGTATAAAACCTATCTTGCTTAAAGTCACTGTGTCTTGTCCTCAGAGCATGCTCTGAGCCTCATGAGTGTTTCAACCAAAAATAGATTGTTTACAAGAGCACTCTGAATTAGTAATTATTGTTTGAGCTCTCTGTACAATCAGTAAACAAATTAGCTGTTGGATTTCACTCGTAAGCAGCTTTTTTTAAGGATTAGTTTTAACCATCAAGAAATAGAACTTTGGAATATTAAAATTAACATTTTTATTAAATTTTTTTAGCTTTAGTTTGGGTTTAATTTTTTAAAAGAAATACTATTTCTCAATATTTTCCTATTTCACTATTTTCCTCTATTTTCTAATTAATGTGCTAATTGAAATTAGTTAAGTGTAAATTTTCAAGAAATCAATTTGTTTTCAAATATCCATATGCTGCTTTCTCATCTTCATTTTTTCCATCTGTTTTAAAACAAACTTAAATTTCTCATTAAATGAAGTACTTTCTTGGTGTGTTTATCAGGAAACTACTTCACACAGGTCTCTTATCTGCAGAGAAAGAAGAAAACAGCTGCACATGCTATATAGGTTTCCTGTTATGACTACGGAAAGAATTGTGCTGCTTTGGTCCATAACTTGAAGAAATTTAATGTAGAGGGCTATTCCCTTTTTTGCTTATCTATGCTTTAAGAAAACAAAGAAAAGGAGAGCATATGAATGCTGTGTTTTACAAGTTAACTACAAGTAGGACAAAATCTGGCTGTTTCAGGACAAATATTCCTTGATGTCTGACCATTTGTCACTGTTTCACTATAAGTTGAAGAAACCACTGCAACAGGAATTCCTCAGTTTTGTATCACTGTGCTTGCAGACAGGCATGTCTTTAGAAACCCACAGGCAAACAGGATACAGATTTTCATAGTATTTGCATATTTGCCTGAGTTATTCCGTGCATTTAAGTAATAAATCTATCTTCGAAGTAGTTGGCTAAGCTTTGTATTCGGACCTAGGAAAGTCTGTTGGTAATTAAGTATGTTGGAAAAAAAATAATAGGCCAATTTTGTTTATTATTTTTATATAGTCTAAGAACAGAAAAAGTAAAAGGGACCAAATTATAAGATATGTTAATATTTTAATGCACCAATACTTGGCAGGTTATTTGGATGTGATTATGGTACTGATACAAATGCATATAGCAAATTTATCTTGAAGAATGAATACCAGAATCTCACAGGCCACTCTGAAAGACTCATAGAAAACAAACCAGCCCTGCTACTTTTGTGTTTCAGTGCTTGTGGAAATGAATCAAAGTTTCCTGTAACTGATAAAATGAAAATTTTAAAACATTCCTTCTAATGAAACCAGATCATATTATCATCTTCCACTAGAGCGCAGCGTTTTCTTTTGAGAAAAGAGGTATTTGGGTAGCTTCTTTTTTTTTTTTTCTATTAAAAATGGGGTTTTTGCAATATCGGGACTGAAATGTAACTATGAGAGGGAAAGTTATCTGTTACAATGATGTACATGAGGAAGGAAATTAAGGGAATTTATTTTCTTAAGAAGGAGAAAGCAGAGTCCACATATGCTTTTTCATTAATTAGTAAAATTTTCACTTGCATATCTTTTGTCTATCTGTCTTAAAAAAAAAAAATAAAAAGCAGTACTTAAGTAAAGGCTGTAGGCATTCCTGAAGGGATGTAGTGAGTTGCTCCTGGGAAGTGATGGAACAGCGAATCTGCAGTGAGTGGGGACATGTCCTTTGTGGCAGTGTTTTCCATGCAGCCGTGATTGTTCCAGTCTGCAGTCAGTCTCTCCAGTAGGCGCTGAAATCCAGCTCTGAGAGCTGCTCTGAAGCGTGAAGTTCTGGCAGCTGGCTGGGGGGTATCTCACATCCTTCAGCTGCTGCTGAACTCCAAGGCGAGGCAGCCTTAAAAACACGTAAAGGTGATGCTGATCGATGCAAGAGACCAATGGTTAGGACTGGAAGTAATATGGAACAGGTGCTCTTCTCTGTGTATAGACAGCTGAAACCAGCAAGATTTATGACAAATGACTTCCACTTGAATGTCTGGAAGCTACAAGGGTGCCTGTGGTTTGTTAGTTCCTGTAGTATTTGTGACTCAATTCACAGTGGTGAGAATCTGGTACTGGCTGGCTGTGCTTGGGGGTTCTGTGGGCCATGAGCTGCTCTGACACTGCATTGCCTCAACCACCACAGTTACTTCTGTGTGAAGCCACTGGGTGTATCAGATGATAAAAGGTGTTTCTTCATCCAAAGAGTCTGTCCTGTGAGTCCAAGCCTGCAGGATCAGGAATAATTGCATGCTCCATTTGGAAGCAATGACAGTAGATAGGACTGATGTTGTACAGGAATACGGTGGTTTCTGCAGGTGTTGAGGATAAACGGAAGAAAGCTGAAAAGACAGGAGATGCAAAAATAAGCAGGACTATATGGAAGCAGAGTAGAAATTCAGATCTGCTTGGGGAAGAAACAGACGTGACAGCTGGATAAAGTGACACACAGATATTCATAATCTCTTTAAGGGGTCCTAGTGAAGTATTGGAAATAGCTGGGAAAAGAACAGGTATTCATTCCTGAGAACTAAGATTTTGTCATTTGTCCTGGGGATTGCAGTTAGTGGCTGTGACAAATGATAGTTAAATCATCATTCATTTTGTGGATGACTGTTAGTAATGAGCAATAACTCTAAATTAATTCCTTCAGGTATTGTATCTGTTTAGTTATAAAGCTCTATCAACCAACTGTGCATAATTACAGCTGCTGAACTACAGTGATTGCTACTGTTAAGTGTAAAAACTGCTGTTTCTGGTGGGTTCTGGTATGGCTCACGTGGAAGATCATAGCTATAATTAGCAGGTGAATAGGAATCTTTTAAAACGTGTTGATACCTGCAGTTATATCAGAAATATTCCTAGAAAATCCTTATCTGAGGAGTTTTTTATAATGTGTAAGTCCTGCTACTGGGACAAGATACAGAAATTACATCAGTTACATTCCTTGCATTGTGTCTCTTCCTAGAAGAGAGGTGACAACATCTCTGAAGAGCAGACAGGTAATTCACTGAAGTCTGTAAAGGAGAACTATTCTATGTTGGTTTTTCTGTTGTTGCTGTTGATCGTAGCACTGTGATGGCAGACATTCATTGCAAACTGTCTTAATTTTTATGTTGGTTTCAGAACCAGATACTGTGGAGGAATTTTAGCCCATGGGTAAAAGAGGACATGCAGGTGCCTCTCTGACTGTGGCTTTCAGGGTCCACAGAAAGCTGGAGTACCCCTCGAGATTTCAGTCCAGGTTCTTTCTCCTCAATGATAGTGGTGTTTTGTCAGGTGGAGACAGTGTTGGCCAGAAATGAAGCTGTTGAGAAAGCAGCAGGTGCCTGGGTAATTAACCACAGGCATTTTATTCTCCTTTTTGTGAAAGTGTAGGTTGGTTGCTTAATCTTTTGATACATATGGAAGTTTTCTCAGTGTGCATCCCTATTAAGTGTTAAATTGTGTGGGTTTTTAAAAGCAAAATAAAATTAATTGCCAAGAAATGCAAAAGCAATATTGAAATTGTGCTAGTAAACATCAAGAGTCCTAGCAAATGTCAGAATTAGTTGTGAGACTTTGAAATTATTTTTCTTGATTTATTATTCCAGGGTTTGTTGGTTTCTGGGAATTGATTAGTGTGGTGTGATTCATCCTCATGTGTCACAGGCAGGGGATTCTCTGGCTCAGGTTGAGTGACAGCATCCCCATGGTAAACTGCTGATTGTGTTTGGAGTGATGAGGATGGCTTTGGCCATGCCATGGTGCAGGCTTGAAGCAGTGACCGTGTGTGACTCATTTCTGAAGGGCGCAGTGGGTAGGGGATCTCTTTCATGGGAAGGAAGGACACACCTCACCCCTTACTCTGCCCTGACCCCTGCACTTTTCCAGTTCAGTGATGCTAGAATGTCTGCTCTGTGTGTGGGTACCTTGACAAGCCCACGCAGTAACTTACTCCCTTTCCCATATGCCATTCTTCCAGATTTTCCACTCATGCAGATATTTTCCAGTTACATCAGAGACTTTCTTTAAACTTTTATTTTTCAGAAGATATATAGTTCTTCTGACTTATGCTATTGCTGTGCATTTTCCAGTTTCCTTTACATTTATTTCTGTCTCCTTGTCCTTGTTTCTCTCACAGATTCCTCCCTTCTGGACCCATAGTGACTGTCACCGCTGGTGACACTGCTTCCCTGCAGCAGTGCTATGTCAACCATACTGTGCCACTGGCTGGATTCAGCTCAGCCATGCAAGGTTACCGTGAACATTTGCCTGGAGGATAATTAAACCACTCAAGGAAGAAACATCTCCTCAGCACATCTGGATGTGGAAATTTACTGCCATCAAAATTACAGCTATGGTCAAATAACTTTTGGGGAAAAAAAATGACCTTATTAAATAAGGGAATATATTTGTACTCTAAACCAAAATGAAAGGCATCCCTGCTTCTTGTGGCTCTTTGTCAGCACTAAAAACTGTATTCAGCCCTTTAGATCTCCACTTAGCTTGTTTCTGCTTTCTTCTTCAGCCTTCCTACTTAGCTGGCACAGACGTCTTTTCCCTTGCTTGTGTTTGTATGTGTTCTGTTAAAAATAAGTATGGGGAAAGATGAGCAGCACAGCAGTTTGGGAAGTAGCTGGTACATGTAGAATCAGTTAACTGTTGCTGCCACAGACATATATGACCTGGTGAAATCTTTAGACTCTCTGTACTTTAGATTCAGTCTGTTAAAGACTATTAAATTATAATAGTCTGTCCTGAGCAACACTGTGATAGAACCATCAAGGTGAGTGAAGGGACTGTGCTTGTGAAAACACGTTATATGGAGTACTTAGTAAATAGCATTGCCAGGATGTGTGGATTAAAGAATGTGATTAGCATCTGTTGTATATGTTCTTTTTATTCTTTCATCTTCCAAAGGAAGTCAGAAAAGGCTAGTAGATGGTGCTCTTGAAGTCAGCTGCAAGATGGACACTGACTTCAGCTGGAAAAGGAGAGGGCAAAGCAGTGAAGCTCTTGGCTACCATTAATATTCTTGGAAGGGGAGGGTGGCAGCTCTGAAGGTGAGTTAAGGGAAAAAAGTTCTAAAAGTACAAATAGCCCATGGTAAAAAGGATAATATTTGGCTTGCCTTGCTGATGAAGTGTATTTATCCTTCATGGAATATCCCTAGCAGATTTGGAGACTTTTTATTTCGGTTATTCTTTTGCACAGTCTTTTTATTACCAAACTGGGGCTTAATCCAAGTCCCCTGGAAACCAATTAGAGAACTCAGCAGAACCGGATGAGCTTTGATATATGCATTATATTAAATATTTCTATCATCAAACTCCCACCAGTTAATGCATCTTTACAAGTTTCAAACAGTTGAACAACACTTCTCTAAATATCATTGCTGCAGACTTGATTCAAAAAGAATCGTTTTAACCTAAATCCTTTCTAAGGCTTCCATGCCACTCAGGACTTTGTCTCGGATGTTTCTCCTTATTCTGGGCCATGCTGCATATGCTCTTTTCCATTTAATATCAAGGTGGGGATTTTCTGTTTGTTTTGGGAGTTGTTTGTTCATTGTTCGATTCTGACAAATCTTGGTATTTATAGTAATTTAAGTTCTAAATTATTTTTGTAGCATTTTTCTTTTAAAAATACTGGTTAACTTGAACTGTTGAATGTTTAATTTTGACATTTGTGTTATGAGGGGAAAAAATACAGATAGGTTGAAGATCTGTAGTTCATTTTAAACTGGATGACCGAAACTTGTGGAAGCTGGTAATGCAGCTGCCACTGTGCCAAGCTGAGACATTATTTCATTCTGGAACTCTCTGATGGCTTTCCCATCCCTCCAAGGCACGTAGGCTGGAGCAGAGACTGTATTGCTTTTGCCTTTTAAATGAGAGTGTCATTTAGGAGTTATTTCACTTCATGTTAGTTACTGTTTTCAGAACTGATTTTAGTTAAGTCCAGTATTATTGTCATTTTAAACACTCCTCAGTCTTAAGTTGCATCTTGGCCCAATCTGAGCATATTGACTACAGCAAGTTGTACAACGATTTCTCTTTGAAATTATTCTGTCATCCCAGTTTTGTGTTTACCTCCTACAAAAATCATTTCCCTCTCCTGCCCAAGGACTATCCTGCAATATTAAAAGTAAAAATTTCTTCTCCGGTCAGAAGCGTACGGAATTTATGCAGTATTTACATAAACAGAAATCCATGTATCACTGTCCAGTGGCAGTTCAGGCCTTAGCTATGGGTATGACACACAGGATCTGCTGCAAGTCCAGCATATTTTTCGTCGTCCTGAGCATCTACCTTTGCCTGGTTTTCACAGGCACTTGTAAAACTGCACAATTAATGAAAATACACTAGAAATGCTTCTCCTATATCATAAACCAGATGAATTCAGAATGCTAGAGTATTCATTATGAAGCAATAATAATCCCCTTCAGCTCCCGACAATCCTGTTTATCTTTTTCCATGCATGACAATCTTTTGCAGTCCAACCCCATCTGAGTATTGGTCTGTTCTCAAATGTGGATCTGCTGGGTTCTGGGGATTTTTAGGAAATTGGCTACCACCTCTGTTTTCCCCTTAGCTTACACATTACAAAATAGATGAGCTGTGGGATGAGCTCTTCAGGCATGTGTGGAAAGACAGGTGTTGCACAGTATCTGGAGAAACAGAGAGAACCACACTTGCATGCACACCTGTCTCCATCTCCTCAGAGAGCTCTTTGGGCTTGGACTAGAGATACTTGGACTACTCTGGGATTTTGAGGAACATTGACTTTTCTTTAGCATCAGGAACCGCTTTCTGTGAGGTCAGTTGTGCCACAATCAACGCACTGCCCCTGGAGTCCCTGGAAAACTTATCTTGTAATTGACATGAATTCACCACTTAAACCCTTGTATGTCAGTGAGCAAGGGAACTACTTGCTGTTAAAAGTAGGTATGTAATTCTTAGCAGAGCTGAGAAATGGAACATAAGGAAATACCTTTCTTTCTTCAAGAGCCTTTAGATTCAAATCCAGTTTGCAAATGCTCATTGCTGACAGAAAACCAATGAAGATGGTGAAAATGCACTGAGGCATTCTCTGGAATCCTTACTATTACATTCGAGTATCTTCAACTGCAGTTTGGGTTTTGTTCTTACGAGCTCCCAGTTTGTGCATGGCTTGTTTATAGAAGTTGCCTGTGGGTGTTTAGGGCACTTTTATCTCCCCGTATGTGCTAAAAGAAGTAAAAGCAAATGATTGGTATAAATAATCTCTTGTCTTGACTTGAAAACTGACCTAGAAAGTGAACCAATAACAAACTGCAAGCAACAGCTTTGAAAAGGGGCTGTTTAACATCTGCTTCCTTATAGAAGTTAACCACATCACAAGCTAGCCCAGTCTCCCAAAGAAAATTAAATCACCCCCCTGGTCTGTTCTAAGCAGATGGGTACTTGGGATTTGCTTGCAGAACGTCTTCCCTACAAAAGCTGAAATTTTTACCCCCCTGCAGGATTGACACCAGTGTGCCTCCATAGTGTTTCTGGTTTTCTTTTGCTGCCTGTTTTTGGAAGCAGTTGTCTGAGAAACAAAAGTGATTGTGTGTATTCCCAGCTCCAGGTGGAGTCTATTTACCTACTCTTTTCTTCTTCCCCTCCCCACCCCAAACAAACAAACAGCCTTCCTGCCAGCTATTCTGCCCTTGAGGAAGGCCTTTTCTTTCTCTTTTAACAAGTTGATTAAGTAAAACAAGTTTTTTATTTGCTTTTTCAACAGCCCGGGAGGAATCTAAAAACTTCAGCAAACAGGGTCTTTTCTTTGTTGAAGCTTGTTGAAGCTGACTGAAATAACTGTCTCATCTTCTTCATTTTAATTTGCCCAGAGTGAGAAAAGACCACAATAATTTTTATTTGAAAACTGCCTAGTGTAGTACAAGATGAAGTGACTGGTAGATTTCATGGCTACAGAAAAAAAAAAAGACAAAAAAAGGCAATATAATCCTCTGGTCTGCTTTCCCTCATAGAGTATGTCACAGAAGTTCAGTGAAGAAAGAGCTAAACCATTTCCTGGAGTTCAACGTTACACTTTTTTTTGGGAAGATAAATGATCCTTATGCTTCTGTGAGTGTCTAACAGCAGCTCCCTCAGTCTGCAGCTTCAGCAGGAGCTCTGAAGATCTCAGAATTTATGGGCATAGCCCATTCCTGGAGACAATACTGCTGGGTGAAATATTTTCCCTGGGCACTGCCCAGACTGCTCACATTATGGTTTTGGGTTTTTTTTATGGCTAAATGAGATCCTTTGATCTGCTGGCATATTAAACCAGCACCTTCCTATCCTGCAAATGCTAATTAATTGTCTATCAGTTACATTAATCTGAAAAAATAAGCTTCTGTTGAGAACTGCTTCGCTGCTAGTGTTTCGTATTACACCTAGGACAGTCTCTGTGCTGTTCACTTTGTACCTAAAGAGCTCTAATCCTAACTTGGTGATTACTTGTATTTTCCATACATCTGTCTTGGAGATTGCATAACCTTCCTTCCATTAACTTACAGTAAATCTCTCAATATTTTTCTCTAACCCCGTAGTTGCTTGAATCATATGATTACATGAGAAGCGTAGCTTTTGTTACGAAGCCATTTCTAGTGCACATGACTGCCTGAAGATCTGTATCCTAAGGGCTCCAATACCAAAAAGCAAATGAAATGTCTCCCATATATTCAAAAATTAAAAAAAAATCTTCAAATCTTAAAGAAAATCCTCTACTTTTGGCCATTAGAATCTGTGATTCGTTCAAGCTGATGATTTTGAGGAGGGGATTTACCAGCAAACCTGCAGCAGCTGCTGCTGTGACTCGGGCAGCAGTATGCATGCAGGTGCAGAGGAGGAAATGTTTGAGGAGTGACAGCTAATTTTGCACAGAAGACTATCGTCTGATGAAAAGTTCCACTAAAATGAGTATAAGAAGCCTGCTTTAAAACCTAGATCTGTCTAAAGGGTGTCTTATCAGGAAATATCAACATTCTGGGGTACTGTAGTGATCTGAATTTGGGTCATTGTATAAACTTTTAGCATAATAAATTTGCATCCATTTCATAATTTGAGTCTTCAAAGTATGCCTAAGTCATATGAAGCCTTTCCCTGCACTTGCTGGAGAAGGTCTACACTGAGTTAAAGTAACTGAGGTAACAGCAAGGTCCCTCTCTTAGACAGGCAAGTGTCTGACAGCTGGACCCATGGAAGAGACATCTGTGCAATGAGAAATTTATCTGAATTTTTGTGAGAGCAAAGACATGCCATCTGCAATAAAAATGGAGTGTTGGAGACTTAGATATGACAAAAAGGTAGAAACTGCATTGCCAGAAAGAAAGAAACCTGGTACAACAGGGATTTACCTGCTACCTTGGCACTGCCTGAGAAGGGCAACGGGCAATGTGGATCTGCGGGCAAAAGGTGGGGCAGGCAATGCATGATGAGAAGATAAATGTTTTATTTTGAAGAGAAGGCAAAGGACTAAGACAAACTTCTGGGAAAGGCAGGAGTAAGTAGTATCCAGAGCAAACATTTGCCAAGGTACACTTCCCTCTAGATTTTGAAATGAGACTCAAGATAGCCAAGTTATGCCCTGCCTGAACGATGCCATTCCTGTGTTAGTGCAACCCGTGGTGAAAGGTGCACTTCAGTGCCCAGTCAGGCAGAGGACAGAAACCAAGATTGTCTTTATTATTTCAAGTAGCAGAGAATGCCTTGTAGTGAAATTTGATGGGATGTTTCCTTTCCTTTACAGGAAACTGTTTAAGCAAATACACAATAAAATAATGTTGTTAAAGGAGATTAGCTGAGATTAGAAAGTCTTTTAAAAAAGGACATATTTGAATAATTTGTGCAGTCTTTGTTCAGTCTTCCTGTGCGCGTGCCTTCCAAAGCCTTTCCATTGCAGGATGTCCTGTGGCAGGCACACAGGGACCTGTCTTGGCACTGGTCGGGGGAGGTCTGCTCGAGTGGGTGACAGCAGGCAGCTTTCACTTCTTACCGGTGCTGCGAAGCCAACAATTAATGCACACTGGTGTTAACTAGTACTTAGAGAATGTACAATTACTTTACTGGTTAAACTGCCCAACTTACTAGAGAGAAATAGGCAGATTTTCTGATAAATTCAAATAGACTAGAACTAACGTTGTTTTCAGGAATTTGTAACAGCAGTCATTAGACTTCAAAAGTAATCTCTGTGTATTTTGTATAGCAAAGAAAGTTGTTGAGAAAACCATGGATGCAAAATTAGAAGAAATTAGTCTACAAGAGCATTAAATAACAATGAATTGAATAAATGTGGAAAAACTTGTTTCAAAATCACCCCATAGCTTCAAGTATCGTTGTAAATAATGACTTAAGAAAAATCCCTAAGACCTCTTACTCTCTATCTGCCTTCACCAGAAGTAGAACGCATAGCACAATTATGCATGTAACCCAAGGTGTTTTCACATGAGAGAAATCATCATTTACTGAGCTACATAAAGTCGCTTGAAATCAGTTCAGCACCTGAATTCTCCCAATGGGTGTTTTAACAGGAAATTTTAGGGAAAAAAGGCTTCCCCTTGTACCTCACTGAGTCCAGGTCTCTGGACACTAAATAAAACGTGGTTGGTTGAACTGGAGACTGTCATATAATTGCAGTTCCTTCTTGATGTAATGGGTTTAACACCACTACCCTGGTAAAGCCCTTTCAGTGTAATTGAAACGTATGAAATGTGGATTTAAGATGGTGACCGCTTGTGGTCATTCTGCAGTCTGTTTGCCTACTATTTGCAAATTACGGTAACATTTGGTGCAAATGGTGTTGGCAGCCCGTTTAATTTCAGACAGAAAAGTTGTTACTCTCTTATTTCTTTGCTAAACAATTGCATCCTCCTGCTACGGCTGAGTACGGACACATCTGTGCTCTACTTGTAAATTGCCTGGCCTCTGGTCATTCATGAAACGCCGATGAAATTTACAAGGGAAGACGAGCCAACAACTCTTACTAGTGTTTAGATCTCTTGTTTGCAAACTTTTGTTTTTGCAAATTCTAATGGACAAAGCCCCTAAGCAGTCTGTTATTATTTTGATGTTTATCTTCTCCAGGCTCAGGACGAAATAAACCTTGATGCCTGAAGCTGCCGCCCGGT